>JAQIUQ010005566.1:0-13840 GCA_030378365.1 Hybognathus amarus | reverse complement strand
TGTGTTTGTGTGTGCCGTGTGTGTGTGTATGTAAGACAGCTGGGGGTATCTTTAGACATGCATGCCGCATTTCCACAAAAATAAATGGCATAAATTGCCGCGTTTCAGGAAACAAAAAGCCATTTCCATTCATATATAGAATTTAAAAAGAATAAATATAAAATAAATGAATAAAATAATAAATTATAATTTCTGAACAGTAATTAGGGGTGGGAGATATAACAGTAGATCTTTGTCAACCAGTACAGATTTTAGCCTATCGTCTCTATCACAGGTACGCTTGTTTGATGTTGCAGTGCTGTGCCGTCTTGAAAGCTTATCATGTGAATGCATTTTAAGCCTTGCGGTTTAAAAACAATTGATTTTAAACCGTTCAAGCCGTAATAAGCAGCGAATGAGGACTCATTTCTGCACATAAAGCCACTGTTCATACAGTGCGTGAGTACTAAATTTGGCACCTAGAGTTCTTTTTCAGTGCCTTGAACAGTCAAATACATATACTTATGTCATAATGCCCTGCAAGTATCCTCATAAACAGCTGTTTATGTCATAAGTGAAAGTAAATGGTTGATTAAAAAAAGTGTATGTGCAAGTGCATATTAGATTAGTGCATCCACCCTTAAAGTGACAGCAGCCTAATAAACCTGATTTGTTCTGTTTTGTATTTGCTTAAAGTTTTTTTTTAGGGAAGGTCTATTTCATTTGTGTGTTTTTTTTTGTAATTATTTTATCACCGACTACCTGTCTTCAGTGGGCTTGTTTTAGTTTTTTTTTTTTTTTACTTGTGTTAGTTAGGCTAATAAGGCCATAACTGTGTAGGCCAATCAACAGCCTTAATACTTATATAGTCAATACTTATATAGTCAATAAAATACTATTGAACATTTTTTTTAAATGAAAGTACTGGTGAGCTACACTTATGTATAAGTAAGCTAGAAATGTCTAAATTTCATTGCATACAGTATGTACATAACATACAACATGTATCTCGCTCTCTGTGCCTCACTTCCTTCCTGTCGCAGAGGCAGTTGAAGCAGGACTGGGGGTGAGTGTTGTGGGGTAAAGCGGTATTATGGGGCAAAGGGGATCCGGACAGAGGTAGTGTTGAGCTTAAGACAGTGTCAGGACTGAGGGCTAATCAAAGAGAAAGAGAGAGCGAGTGCATTGCCTCAATAGACAGATGGGGGTTAGGACCAGCTGGATGTCTGTGATCATGACCAGATTTCAGGTCAGTTAATAAAAGAGACACACAATCACACACATACACACACACACTCTTACACAAACACCACAGCACAATGTCACACCCTAAGGGTGCAGGGGCCAGGCTGTGGTACCTCCCCCTTCACTCGCCCTCTCTCTCTCCACGTCCTAAGCGTGAGGCGCTCTCTTCAGTCGGCTAGATTTACTGACCCAGTCCCCCTAGCTGGGAAATGAAGTGTCAAAGTGCTAGTGAGCGTCTCTACCTCGAGGGGGCATCACATTTTTAAGGCGATTGTGGAATGCATTAATAAAACATGGAGTGTCACAAAAAAGAAAAGGGCAAATTATGAAGGTAGTAACAGAAGGAATAAGGGAAGAAAAGGATGAGTTGCTATCATCTGGGTCTCATCAGACAGCATTTTTTCCCTCTCTTTCCTTCCACTGTCCTTCTCTCTCTCCCTCGTCTTTTAGCAGGGTGTTCTGCAGTTTTTCTGGTATGCATTTCAAGAGCGAGAGAAACTCCCAGACATGCTTTCCTATACATCATAGCGGTGTCTGCCCTGCGCCTGACCCTGGCAACAGTTTGAGTAATCTGAATGCTTTACAGAGGCAGCGTGTCAGCAGCATTGAAGGGGTGCGAGGGGGTTTCGGCAGACTCTCTGCCCATCAAACTTAATCGCAAACAGCAGAGCCATAGACAACTTTTACTGCCCCCGCCATCCCTTTCAAGCAAAACCCGCAAACACATCAACCACACATCACCGACGGTTCTCTGTTCGCCAGTCTCCCGTGAGACCTGCTCTGATGTGGGTTGATCGGCATGCTGGAGGGAGACTGGGGTCAAAAAGGCGTCACAATTAAAGCAATGCTGTGTTTTTCCTCATCAAAACACACCAGTCCCCCTTGCACAACCACCATACCTACAAAAAAAAAGAGACGGCATCCATGGAAATTTACAAATACGATGACAGACACTTTCTTTTCATTAAAGCACCAGGCCTGTCCAGTATATAGAAAGCATAATGACAGATGTGGAGGGCAGGATTCTCACTCTCTCTCCTCTTGGGGGCTATAACACCTCAGTGAGGTCATTATCCGGCCAGTAAAAGAGACACCTACCATACACAGCCGTGGATACCCCCAAAAAATGACTCATTAAAATGTGTCCCCCACCTCCACCTTAGACTGACGGTTTATTTATGGTTCTTAAAAAAAGAATAACAAAGAACTTATTGCAGCTAGGCTACACTAAAATGGTACAATTGTTAAAATTACAAATTACAACCAGGTCGCATTTTTGCCAAAAAAAAAATCAGTAATACTGTACATACACATTAAACAACAATAATTATGATTATATTTTGATATATTATTTGATTTATATATGACTGTCATTTCTATATTGTTAATGTATTCATTTATTGTCAATTTAACTACTAAGCTATTATTAATAATAACAATTATAGCTCTTTGTATCATTGTCGTTTCTTATATTTTTTATTTAATAAAAAAACGAATTAACTATTGTTATTATTATTGTCATCATCAACATCATCATCATCAATAATAACAATAATTATAATGATTGTCATTTCTTATAATTTTACTGATTTCAGCATTTGTGAAAATGCAATGTGGTTGTAATTATGAATCCTGGACTGTCTCTTCTTGTTGAGGTGTAAGGAACACTAATTTCCCAGCACACCACAGGTTGGCTCTGAGCTGCCCAGGGTTTTCATGATGTCACATTCTTTCCCCCCATGGTTTTCATTTGAGCCGCTCCATTTTAAAGGAAACTTTGAAACTCGAAACCCTGTACTACTTTGTTAAGGGCCAGTTGTAATACTTTCAGGATAATAAGCTTTACTGACTTGTTGATCCCCCCACCCAAATCTCTCTTCTTCTTTTTTTGCTCCCTTCTTTTTCAAAATTTCAGTGTATTTAACAAGCATTTAGATCTTAACCAGATGCTGTTAATGTACCATGTCTAAAATACTAAACATCCACGTGGAGAGCGGGCCCATTTCCCTTCACGGCTCTGCTGCTGCTGCTGGGGGACACAAGAAAGCTGCTCTTTCTCTAAGGCAAGCACACTTCTACTGCAGTACACCTTGTGCATCAGCAATCAGAAGACGTCTTTTGTTGCTGTCAGTTACTTTCATCCAAGGAAGTTTTCCTATGCTACCAGCTCTTCTGTGATGTATGATGCACTTCAAAACATTAATCACCTCCATCAAATGAATAAACATGATGAAGATTAAAGCTGCTTCTTTTGCTGCACCAACACAAATTTGCCTCTCATTTCTGCAGACTTCTGTTCCTGCGCTCACCCGCATAAGGGATATTAATGGTTCCAAATAACTAGCATTAAATCTAGCATCTTCAAAGGTTTCCGCAGACAAACCCCAAACACCTGCATCGTACACAAAAAGGCTTTTTGTGTCCGTGCCATTCAGATCACCTGAGGCATCCGGAGAAAGGAGGCACTGCAGCCAGGCTTACTTTAGCATTCGAAAATAATATAAAAAGATCCCTCCTCGTTTCGTTCTCCCCTCCCTCCTCGCTCCTTTCTCTCTCTCCTCTTTATTATACTCCATCCAATATTTATTCAAGACATGATTATAAACATCTGCCCGGGTAGCCGTTTCATCTACACAGGAGCCAAAGGGGCTGGAAATTTCACACACGGCCGCCAACATGACCTCGGCTCAGACGGAGCATGGAGGTTTTTTTCTTCTTCTTCTTCAGCGCACCGCACGGCTTCCTGTCTGTGACGTCTGAAAAGCACTAGGGGCCAGGGTTAATGGCCTTTCCAATCTCTGTGATAAGAATTCATTTTGTTCTATTACCAGCAGTTATCAGAGGAGGCTGCAGCATCACTTCAGCAGGAGGTTCAATCAATGAGAGAACCTAATGAAGTAACCAGCTCTAGATCTATTTTCTTGCTCAACTCTATCAGACAAATAAGACCTATCTGTCACCCCTGTGCGGGTCTGCTATGGAAACCCAGAAAGCCTCAGCCAAACCCCGACCGCAAAGCGAAGAGAAACAGACAGCTGAAAAGGTGGTCTGGCGCACAAATATACACAGAGAGCTGCATCATCCTTCAAACGAAAGGGAAAAACGTGGACTGGAAAGTACCAAAACTGATTACAATAACAAATTCCATAAGCACGTTATTATGATCGATCAAAACACTGACCCAATTTACTGGTTACAGTGGTCATGTTAACATTCTGCAAATTCTTGCAGGACAGAAAAGACCTCAGTGGCCACATCTCATTAGACAAAATCACGGTCAAATTTCTGAATGAAAACGGGTCTGACAATAGCTGTGCGGCTCGATCTGTGGCGGTGGCTAGGAAATGGCATCCAGCGAGGAAAATGAATGAGTCCGTGCGCTCTCTTCCAACTCCATAAAAACATGCAAAAAATGTCCATTTCATTACTTGCTAAACAATGTCATATGGGCTGCACTGCCCCCTAATAGACCCTGACAAAGGAGTACCAGCAGACATATGCTTTAAATAAATAAGATTACCCTGATAGACAGAGGCCTCTGACAATGTTCCCTGTTCTCTCTCTGCCTATTTTTTCCCCTTCCAGCGCCTGTCGTTCTTGCCTTCATTTGTCTGATTCAGAGAAAATCAGAAGTACAGCAGATGCCCTGCTTTCGAGGGCCCATAAGTCTCTTTAATGGCCTTGAACCTGTAATGAAAGGACAGGAGGGCATTCAAACATGAAGTTTGTCATGTGTTCTTGCATTAGAGCGATCTTTTGTTTGCTTTGACTGTGACCTAATACAATTAAAACACCATAAACATACTTTGTAATTAAGGGCATGCTGTCTCTGTGCCAGAAAAGACAATGAAATCGTCTGTGGGCCTTTAGGAGGTGTCAATGGCAGTTTCACAACATACTAATTGTGGCTTATTGATTGAAGTTGCTTTTTTTTGTGTTTTTTTTTTTTTTTAAAGGAGGAATGGGAAAATTATGTTGGGCTGGGACAGTCCGCGTACAATTTGAGTCAAAAGAGCGTGATCAATATTTAAATGACTCTCTGCATTGATTTAAAATTAACTTTCAATTAAGACATCTGTTGGACTTTTAACTACAACACTTAGCCATTGAGGAGGAAATAAGGGAACATTTATTGATACTCTTAAACAGCGGTGGCCATTCCGCCATCGATTCAGTCATTTGCGCTGGCATTGGTATGCAGGAGGTTCTAACTCTTTTCTCCCAGGCACCACGCTAACAGCCCCTGGCCCTGGCCTTAGCGGAGGACTTAAATAAATATATAAAGTCCAAATCCATCTCGCTGGACAGACAGAGGGAGATTAACCTTTATCCGGAGCTAAGTCAAAGGCATGTTATCTGCGGAACTGTTTGGAGCTGTAATTACATGGGCTCCATGTTTGTAGCCGATCGAATAGAACTCCTTGTGCTTCGTCGGCAGTCCGGAGGGGGAGAGACTTTCTAGCCGGCCTAATCAGGTAACAGACACCTTTTGTTTTGGGAGCTCATTGATGGATGAAATCTTTATCTGTAATATTGATCAGCCGGGACTCTAAACTGTCTATCTTGGCTACTGGAAGCTTTAACAAGATTGCCAACTGGAGTATATCAGTTAACATTTAATCAATGACAGTTTAAGACACAGATGCTTTAAAAAGGCTGTGTGTTTTCCTCCTGCTCTGAACGATTAGGGGAGGGATTGCTCCAGAATTTATCATCCACATTCAAAGACGAAGGCCTGCGTCCTTGAATGGCGGAATGTCAAACAGGTAAAGGATGATGAAAAAGAAACAAAATGCTGAAAACGGTACCAGCATCCATTTTTTTATTACGCAAACACGCTCTTATGCCAACCGTCCGATTTCATTGCAATGCATCAAACAATGGGGTGGCTAACCACAACCCGGGCCCTGTCTGAGAGAAAAATACATGCATGCGTCATCTTAGTAAATGTATAATTTTTGCTACCCTTGCAAAATGTAGCGATGTTAGGTGCAATGAGGTGTCAGCAAGCCGAGCATGCAATCCATTAGAATTCCTGTTTGGCTTGTCTGCTGTTTGTGCAGTTCACCCCCCAGTCCCTCCCTTCCAGATTCTTCCATTTTCCTTCTTCTGCAGACTACGGCCCAATTAGGGTCTGAGCTCGTCACAATGGCTACCGGCGGCTGTCAGTCATGCTCGGACCTCACCGCCCCAGGCCTATGCGATCGTTAGCTATTCATTTGCTTTCCTTGGCTGTCCCTTGAAAGCAAAATGTGAGTGTGCTAATTATGTAAAACATTGGTGTCGGAAAATTTTTGCTTGGAAAATTTCAAACAAGCATGTAATACTAGATATACGTTCTATAGAGCATAAAGAACACATGTATTTAAATTTGACACTCAACGTGTTCATGTTTACCGTTCTAATAACCCCTGTGATCAAAGCCTTCTATGGTATCACCTTCTACGATATTAGCGAAATGCAGCAATGCATTGTGGTTACTTCTGATTTGCATCTGCTAGGCGCTTTCGAGTGACGAATAGAGGGATGTCCTTCCTAAGCCTTAGATCAAAGGCACTTCAATGTGAATGTGGCACCAGAGATCTTTGCTTCCCTCCATGTCGAGTCAGGAAACACAATCAGTCAGGCACATATTATGACAGCGGCAATTACACAGAGGTGCGTGACACTATTATTGCCATTTGCCGGAGAGTGATTATGCTAATGGAGAGATGTATAGCAGGTGGCACGCATGCTGGCAGCTGCCAGCCAGAGACGCGTACACACACGTGGAGCCCTCCCTTTACACACGCTTTTGCCCGTCTTTCTAACAGTATGAACAATGCTTTACAACCAGCCAGTCCCAAGATATGTAATTAGGCCTCACTTTGATTTAACACTTCCTTATCACATCAAAGGCACAGGAATTAGTAGTGAAGTAGAGGGAGAATGCGACAAAAAGAGAGAGAGAGAACAAGGGAGAATGAAGACAATTATGGAAGCCTGTTTCCACCTCAGATGAAATAAATAAATAAATAAATAAAACGGGTAACTTTTTTTAGATAAAGTGCAAATGTGAGAGAAAAGTCAAATTGTGAAATATTAGGGATATAGAAAAGGACACTGAAATTGTGAAATAATAAACCAGATTGTGAGATTTACATTCAAATTGTGAGATATAAAGTTACATTGAGATATATAACTTCAAACTGTGATATATTAAGACAGATTAGATATACAGTTTAACTGAGATATCACAATTATGAGAATAAGACATATTGTGAGATAGAAAGTCATATTGTGAGACATTAAGCCACATTTTTACTCTGAGGTGGAAAAATACTTCTAAAAGAAAACAAATCTGCTTAGATGTTAACAAGAAGAGGAAAAGTGGCCTTGCATATGTCCGAATTCAGGTAGACAGGAGTTTGTTGATTTTTCTTTTGCTCCTCAATCTAACCTACTTAAGTAGTTACACTTTGTGTAGTGTATTTAGATATAAAAGTGCACGTAGGGGTGTAAAGCGTGTATGTGGCTTTAGCATAACAGAGTGGCATCTCTAGCAGCCCTGTGCGTTTCTACTTCCTTCGGCCGGGTTATTGAAACGGAATCCCCCAGCTCTGCCGGCACACTCTGGCGAAGGGGGAAGCCCTCTCCTCATCCCTGCATGGATCCTGCCTCTACATGAAAGCCCCGGAGATCCCCGCCAACAAAAATCAATGTATGGATGTTCAGAGCAGTTTTCAAGGTTTTGTAAGACAAATCTTTGGAGCATGAGCTGGTTTAGTGCTATCGAGCCGAGCTTCGATCAGCCTGCCCCGGTGAATAATATGAGAGGGCCTTGCTCACTTTACCAGCCTGTGAAATGAAGACAGGGTGCCAACCACTTCCCTTAAAGGAATGTAACCTGAGTAACTCCCCCTCCACAAATAACCTCCCTTAATCTAATGTCAGATACCGCCTCCCTAAAGCCGATCCCAGATCAGGCTGTGGCGAGGCACAGTAGTTATCGCTTGCTCGGGGCTGCATCCTCACAGAGCCCTTTGTATCTAGTACACATTCTTCTCCTAATTAGAAGAGATGGGTGATTATACCTTTAAAAAGAGGCTACTGTTTGCAATTGTCATTTGAGGCAGGAAGTCGGTCGTCACATGGCTTGCTTGACGAGAAAATAAATTAGATTAATAATGAGCACCCATACAACAATTTATAACCTGGGGTAAAAGAGGAAGAAAAACCTTGTTTAAGCAAAATTACACTGACATGCAGTAATTAAAATAATACAACATGACATACTTCATAAGGGCTTCTTTTAGCGGCTTTGCTGACATGGCTACAGGGAAGACGGCACAGCATATGTTTGTCTTTTCTTCTCATTTTTTAAAGGTAATTAACTCTGCCATTGCCAATTAAACAAACATCAGCTTCTATCAATGTGTCTTTAAATTTCACGCTCAAAAAGACAACATAGTGTGCACTAACCTAGAATAGGTTGTATAATATTGTGAACTGAGAAGCTGGACAACAATTTTCACTCAGAAATTGCTAATAGATTTCACAAATTATTGAAGAAATGGCAGGTAACATATTTTATTAATTTTGAAGTAGAAAGACTGAAAAAGTTGAGTGGATGTTATAAAGTGCCTTTTATTGACAGTCACATATAACCGAAAAGGCAGAGGGGTTTGAGATGTGTGTGTGGTGTTGAAGTAAAGGACGGCTACTGCTAGCCGACAGGTTTCAATTTCACATCCTCGATTATCTCACCCCAATTCCATGCATGCCTAAATCTAAAAAATCTTATCCTGTGACTCCAAACAAACTCCCTTCCTCTCAAAACGCCTCTACACACACACACACACGATTCCCAAGGAGCACCATCTCTCCAAGCTTAAATAGCAGAAAATTGCTCTGCTTTTCCGTGGTCTACCTCCTCATTCCTATCAGCCCAAGTGGGAACAAAAGGCTCGGATTCACTGGCGTGTGAGACCTGCTGATAGGCCAGGAGATGGGTTGCAGTTTGGTGCCGTTGATGCCCTGCTGACGGACAAGCAGGCTGATGGAAGACGGGGATTTGCGAAACTACCAGGTCGCCATTTTGTCCCCAACGAACAAATCAGAGACACCACGCTCGCACCCGCAGAGGCTATTAGGCTCAAAATAACATGCAAGGCAGGAAACAATACTTGATTTCATTACGGAAAACAGAACAATAGCTATAAATGTCTTGGTGGAATATATCTGGGTTTAAGTCCAGGCTAAAGACAAGACAGTAAAGACAGTAAATTTACAGGGATGGAACAGAAAGAACAGGCCTCTCTTAGCCTCCTATTGTTCCAATCTCCCTCACGTTTTTTGCAGGAGAGTTATTATAGGATGATAAAAGCAACAACAATGTTGTGACATGAAACCGTTAGCATTAGGGTGGAAGAATGGAAGATGAAAGAATGTTCTTGAGAATTGATGATTGCTCACAAGGCCCTGATTTCAGCCTTTAATCTCATAGCACACTCAAATTTCCCCTGTACGCTGCTGGTTTTGGCAGCGGGGAGGGGAATAAGTGAGGCTAGAGAGAAATTAGAGGTGTAGTATATACTATAGTAACTGTATATAGCACATTCGGCTGTGATACACACTAGGTGGTAGTATAAACCCGGCTGTAAAATACATTCAGTTGCAATGTACTTTCAGCTGTACCACAAGCTCTGCTGTAGTACATATACATAATTCAATATACATTATCATTTTAATCTTAATTATAGGTTTACGTTAGGGATACACAATATATCAGTACATTATATTTGATTTATTTTGTAGAATTGTAAGCTATTGGATGTTTAATTGTGTATGCTTATTTCCCATATTTTAGATTTCCTTAATTTTAAACTTGATTATGTTAAAAGCAAATCTTCAAGTAGGTTTCATACTTCAAATTATAATGTGTTGCCTAAATTCACTTTCAAAAATACATTCATCTAATTGCATTTTTTTTGACATATTTAGATACAATAGCAATGGATTTTAATATTGGCTATTTATCAGTTATCGACAATGACATTAAAACAATTACAGGCTTATTGTATTGGCCAGAATTTTAATATTGGTGATTCACCAGAGAAATAATGTTATCTTGACAATTGATGATACCCAGCCCATTTCCGTCTTTCTGTAATGGATTACCGTAAAATGGAGAGTTCTTGTGTGTGCTTTGTAAACAATGCACTCCATTTTCATAAATTGGGTCCATTTTATTAAGCATGAAGTCCTCCGATGCCCAAGTTATTCATAACATGGCCTGGGCTGATGAAGATTGGCCTATTAAGAACCTCCAGAAGCAATTAAAGTGACAAGAAGGCAAGGCCCTGATGTGTACATTTACTATGACGAGCGCTCTCCAAAGTGAATGCCCTTATTAAGAGCCACTGTTCACCTCTACAGCCTGCCACGACGAGACAGACAGAGAGAGAGGGAGAGAGAGAGAGAGAGTAGAACAACATGTCAGAGGCAAACGCCTGGAGAAATACCTATTCCTGGAGTGAGGGCGATTTGGTAATGAACCTTTCAATTCACTCCTGGGGTAATACATTCTGACTAGTGCATTAATTACTCGATAACATCCCATCAAAATGCAAATGCAGCACTTGACCCACAAGAGTGTCTCATTGGCTCTGCACTTGCCAGAGTTTCAGCACAAATCGTGTGTTTTCCTTTATCAAACAGAGTGGCGGTGTCGTATTGGAGAGCGTAGGGTTGCTCGCTTCTAGCCATGTGTGTGTTCGGTCACACAGACCTGACGACCCCCCCGTCCCCTCACAGTCAGACAGGACTGTGGCCGCATGCTGACACTCTTAATTGCGGCAATTGAAGACAGTGTGCCGCTCAGATGGAATATTTCCCCTCTGCCTGGCCATGATCTGACAAGCTTGAGACAACGCCTTAATGGCTTTTCCAGAAGGGTGGGGCGAGAGGAGAGGAGGAAGAAAGAAACATGGAGGAAATGAGAAAGATGGTCAGAATCTTTCAAAGAGCTCATGGAAAAAATATATATAGGGTTGTGTCTTTAAAGTGATCAGAACTACGGAATTTTAATATTCTTTTTCTATACCATATAATGAAAGTCAATGGAGTCCAATCTTGTTTGTACCAGAATTTCATTATGGCTTGGAACGACATGAGGTTAATGATAACAGAATTTTCATTTTTGATTAAACTATATATCATAACCTTTTGCAGACATTGCAAAAAAAAAAAAATAGTTTCATAGTCCCGCATATGAAAAAATTACATTTCAAGCGATTTCATGAGACATTTTGGCAGTTTGCATCTCGAACATGGCCAGGGGGTCCGAGAGATGTCTTTCTATCAACAGGGTTGGATTACGAGCTTCAGCTGTTAGATGATCCTTTCACACAGGAATGTCAGACAGTCTCATGCCACATCAATCTCTACATCTCCTTTTCTCAACCCCATCACCTGACCCCTTGTTCATTCAAAATTATGACTAATTAAGTCATAAGCGAATAATTTCTGGGAAGAATGGTGAGATTCTGAGAGCGAAGCTGAGGCTGTAAGCAGTGGCAGTGGAGAGGAAGCCCTGATGAAGTGACTGTATTGTGCCGATCTCTAGAGCAGGTCATGGGAAAGTGAGCTGACAGAGGCATGAGGTGTATTATAGCGGAGAGAATCAGTGTGAACGATATGTGGCATTATCAGAAATACAAGCATGTGACAATGAGAGAGAGAGAAAGAGATGAAAATGACCTTCCATGGCAAGGATCCTTCGTGCATACCAAAGGTTTGGAGGTGTCTGCTTTGTCCTACATCGAATGCATACTGGGATCTGGATCTTATTATCAGTTTATTCCTTTTGGACCACAGTCGCCACTGAATGATGAATTATTCAGAACGAGTTAATTGGTTTGTGAGAAGGTATCCACAGAAAAAGATATTCCTTAGCAGCGGTTAATGAAAGAAAAATACCCACATTTTCTGCCGTTTTAACCCCTTCACTTACACACAAAGAAGGTGGTCGAGCCCTGGAGGGGATGCTTGTTTCAGTTATCCTTGGTTGTAATTGTGAGGGCTGAAGAGCTATAAATGAGCTTCAAATCATCAGGGTTTTGGACCCATGTATTATGCAAATGCCACAGTAGCACTCCAGCAAACCTAGACACAGTCAATGAACAATCAACAGGCCTTCGCCCCAATGACAGTACTTAACGCTACCTATTGTTGAGTCTCCTAAGAGTATGAGCAGCATTAAATTCCCAGCAGTAATAAAAGCTGCACCTCCTATTTAAAAGTAAACTCCACCACTGATACGTTTGCTGACAGGTGCGTGCATAAAGTTTATGCGCGTAAAACATAATGGGGAACGCAAACGCTTATACACACCTGCCCTGGATGCCCCTCTTCACACAAACAGATTAAATGAAAATCTGGCATGACCACGGACTGGAGCACTCTATTTAAGCAAGCCCACTGTCTTCTGATTAAGGAAAAAAGCCTTTGCCCTAGAGAGCAAAATTTCATAAAATACTAGTGCCTGTGTTTGATGAATCATGTCTCTTTAATGCAGTGCAGTATGATGGAAGAGAGAGATACAGGCGAGGAATCATCAACCGCTGCTCCAGCTCCCTCTGATAACACCCCATCTACAGATTGCCTTGATCAGATTCTCGTTTTATTTAAAACAGGACCAATCCCGAGGCCCGACTCCTTTTAATTTACATATATTAACAGGGTTCAAATGCAGCAATAGCTAGGAGCACTTCCCAGTCAACTTCCCAATCTGCCTGCATAATGGCAGCCTATTAAATAGAGTTACTCATCAGTGCAGGAAGCAGACATGGGGAAAAAAGATGGAAAAAAGCAGGCTAATGTGAGCGTTTGCTTTTATGCAATTGGATTGAAACAGACATGAATATTCCTGTTGTGTTGCTGAGAACATATTAACAAATAACATTTAAGACAATGAGAAACATTGAACCTATTTACGTTCTTAACGTCCCTGATATATTGCACATAATTCATTGTATTATTTTAACTTTTTCAGCCAATGCAACCAACGCTATGCAGAAGAACAAGTATTAACCAATAATATCAACCAATAATAACTAGTCAATCAAGTCCTAATAGGGACTACAGGTGGAAATTAGCACAAGTGCTACAACCTGGTAAAATACATCTCTTCTTTTAAATAAAAAAATGAAAAAATAATAAATAAATAAAAAACATTTCCCACATGAATGTTCAGAAAATGTGTCAGATTAAAAAGAGTAAAATGCATTGCGAATGGCATTTCAAGTTGTCCTTAAGTCATTTCTTTGGCCCAAGAGGGGACCGCTGTCTAACACACGGTGGTCAGTCGCTGTAAGAGAACATGATGACAGCATTAAGTCTAAATTCCCAGCAGCATTATCACTGGCCCTGGTCCGATGCTGGCTAAACCTGCAAAGCTTCCTACGGTTAGCCACGATTAGGCACTGCTATGGATAATCAATACTAGCTATCAATTCCATACTTTGTTGTGATGGATGAGGTGGATAGGGAAAAGGAAAGGGGAAAAAAGAAAAGGAGTCTCTATCAGAGAAAGAGACAGAAAGCAGAGGAGACGTTAATGGATCACAATCGTAAC
>JAQIUQ010005565.1:175000-189035 GCA_030378365.1 Hybognathus amarus | reverse complement strand
ATCAACTTCATTTACATATTACTTATCATGATGAACGGATCTGTAATCCAGCACCTATAATTAGAAGAAAAGACAATGTTGGCTTAAAAGCTTCATTAATGTTTTTATTTTCTCTACTAGAAACAGGTTTTCCTCCTTAAATGTCATTTTCCCCATATTCTCAATTGTTGCACTCCCAATCTGTCAGTAACGCTCTGGGGTGTGTTTCCCATACAACGACGCAACTCGCTGCTACTGTACTACTAACTACTATTGTATGTTAGCCTGACTTCGTCATGCTCATATTCTAGTCAGTATATGAATCTGATTCTGCTCCATAGGACTTTGATTTTGAGGCGTTTCTAACCGAACTGGAAAAAAAAACCTGCACTCAATTGGGAGAGAATCTACAACCAATCAGAGCAGCAGTGACTTATGCATAGTTGTCAACAGAACTCAACTGCACGCATGCTGGAAGAAGTAGTAAAATAATGTGTTGCTTGTTAACTTGGTCCTCCATGAGTGCGACCAAAGGAGAACCACAACGACCACAGGGTTTTCACTGCGTCCCATCTTCTTAGTGACCACCGGAGCCGGCTGATAAGTTAAACTTTTGCTGAATCCCGTGGGGAGGACGGCAGACACATCTTTTCCGATCGACAAATGCCTTGATTGCAGTTCTCTGTTCGTCTTTTAAAATTAATGCGCTGTCAATGTCATCTCAATTCTCCAGCGGCGGCAATCTTTGAGGGAAACCAGTTCAACCAAAGCGCTCTTTAGTAACGTGATGATTACGTAACTGCAGATCATCTGTCCATCATCGTATAAAGCCAGTCCTGACAATTTGATTGGCCCGGCGATTTCTGAACTGATCATATTTACTCAATGGATCGAGTCCAGACCGAACTTCTTGACCAAAAAAATGTTGTGGGCGGGGTTTGGGCTGACATCCAGGCTAATAGTCGCATGTTGAAAACCATATTGTCGCAAATTGGTCATTCAACCACGTTGGATAATGTCACGCAGGTTGAGGAATGATAACTTCTTTTAATGAATTTGTTGAGATTGAATTAATGCTAGATGTTTTATCAATTACAAACATGGCATCTGAGGACTATTTCTAATTTTTCATCAGTTATTTTGCTCTATTTCCAGATTCACTCATAGACTCTATCTTACGTACTAGAGCACGTTCACACATGCACACATCTTTAAACCGACGCTTTTGAAAATACTAAAAGAGGTATATGACATTTGTATGTATTCTAAATAAAAATACAGATTGCACTGAATGTCAGCTTGCTTATTTTGATGAAGAGAAGAACTCCCTCTGGAGAAACTTTGCATAATAAGTACTCAATAATCGTGCATTTATGACATAAGAACAACTTACATTTGTGTGGTTTTTCCAGATGTTGTTGTTAGGATTAATGTTTTATATCCTCCCGATGAAACAACAGCTATGACAATAGGAGCTGAAAACACTGAAAACATACAGAGATCAGGGTTATAATAGGTAACTAAAACTAAACTTTAAGTGCTATAATCAGGTCCCCGCTGCATCTACCAACTCAGAAAGCGTGAAAAGTGACCACCCAGTTACTTGACAAATCACACCCAGTGTTTTGGCAAGCCTTTGCAAGCATATCAAATAATAAGCCAATCCGATTTCGCTCCCCATCTGACGTAGAAAGGGGATCTTATTGAAGTAACACGCCGAGCTGCACGTGTTATGCCCTGAAGTATGGCAAGAAGACGTAGCATCTCTTTCCCTTTTCAGGTTTGAGGGTTGCACTTTCAATGTGTTGCAGGTTTTCACTTTAATTTGCGACAGTGCTGCGGAGCTTGTGGCCTCTAGGGACGCTAGACGTGAAAGTTACAGGTTGAGTGCCCCTAGTGGCCAAAAGTTCCACAGCGTGGCTTTAAGTGAACACTATAACAGGTGACTTCTCCACATAACTCACTCCAGCCGAACACGGTGATCTTCCTCATGTAGTTTGTGATGGTGACGTTCTGTCTGATGAGCCATAAGTACATATGAAGAGCTTGAATGAAGAACCAGGTGAATGTAGCCAGCATTGAGTAATGCATGAGCAGCGCTATGAAGACGCACGCAGCCTTGTCTTCAGTGTTGGCCACGCTCTCGTTTGCACAAAAAGGATAAATTGAGGAGAAACAAAGCCACAAACATGTTCATCAAGATCTTCGTAGCCTGATTTGATTTGGCTTTCCTGTTCAAATAAATAAAAACATTGTATTGGTAACATGCATTTAGGCATTTTATCCAAAATAGGAGCAAAAGTGATTGGTCAAAGAACTTAAAGTAGCTATATGTTAAATTTTTAAGACACTCTACCGTTAGAAAGGAAATGCATGAACAGAGCGACGGACAGAAAAAACATGGAGATGCCACAGCCAGATAGACGAGATGAAGCTCAGTGATTCCACATACTTTGCTGTGTTGTTCGCATTTTCACCTGGAGGAGACTGAGAGATTGGAGAAACACAACAAAATAAACGAGATCAGCCGGAGGACACGGAAGCTCCAAAACGATGACGGTCTATATGTACTCAATTTTGCCAAGTCTGCAGTTAAAAACAGATATCCTAAGTCCTGAAAATGAAGTCAAACGTTTCCCATCAAATACTCCCAAGTTCAAATGATCTGAGCGTGCTCCTTGTTCATTTTATAGTTGTAGTTAGTATAACTGAGTTGACTGTTAGTAGAAGGCTTTACTACAACATTTGGCTGCAATGATTGACCTCTATTTGAAAGTAGGCAGATGGATAGATTGATAGAACAGATTTGATCATTTAAATCATCGGTTCTTAAATTGCGGCCTGCGGGATAACATCTGATAACATCTGTAAAACTGTTAAAACTGGACATTGCTTTGGAAAAATGAATATCTCCCTTTAGTGGTGTTTTCAGCGGCATTTATAGGCATACCGCGGTAATTACATAACCAACCGATTTCACTTGACCTCACTCCCAAGGCCCTCAGCGGAACAGTGTCTACACAGGAATAGGAATCATGGCCAACCGAAACACCACAAACCAGCAAACCGAAACCAGCACTACCCTTTTAAATCCCATTGCAATTTAAAAGGGTATGTTGTCCAAGTAATCAATATTCAGTGTGATTTAATGTCAATCTTATTAATAGCCGCGCTTTACATTTTTTCACGGGCGCTGAACACTTGCATTTTCCAATCAACAGTGGAAACAACTTAAAGTAGTCTATAATTTCTGGTCATACAGAAAATAATAATGCAAACTACTTTTATTTTGTGTAAACTCATAATAGCAAGAAAATGTTGTGCTTTTGTAAAATAAAAGAAAACAATCAGTAGGCTACGTGCTTTCATGATCTCTGTGAACTGGAGCGCGAGAACTGAAACATCTTTATATAGACTGGATTTATATAGATATAGATTATAGACTGAAACTCAATATAGCCGATGTCCCGCATCCACCTAATCTGTCATTTATTTTTGTTTTGATGTTAAATAGAGCCAGCCTCCAAAAGTGATTAACCTGTCTTGTGATTTTTTTTCTCTCTCACGACCAGACATGAACTTTACATCATAATAATATTTCATATATTCTAGATATGAACATGTCTCATATATTGAAATAAGGTTTTAAGTGATAAAGTATTGTTGTGCATTAGAACCACACCAGGCCTTTAGAATAATTTATTGTAGAATCCAGATACTTTCACCACGTGAGCAAGCAGCAGGCTCCTGATTGGTTAATGCATCGCGAATTGATGCCAAAGTTCAGATTTTTCAACTCGGGCGTCGGGCGCAAATGTACGTAAAACGTGTGAATGCATAACACAATCTCATCCCAATTCGTCATGTAACTGACGTTTTGGGACGTCTTTTGACCATTCGTCAATATGTGACTTTTTAGGGCCCCCTTAAACGTCAGTAGATGACGATACCGGGTCGTCATACAACTGACGCTTTACCTTTAACGTCAGTTAGGTGACGAGTTGGGTTTAGGGTTAGGTTTAGGTCTGGGGTAGAGTTCAGGATACGATAGCGTCATCTACCGACGTTAAGGGGGCCTGAAAAGGCATATGTGACGGAATGGTCAAAAGACGTCCCAAAGCGTCAGTCATATGACGAATTGGGATGAGACTGCGCTGACTAAATCATTCAGCGCTGGCACGGCCAGACAGCTTAATTCACGGCATTCGCTCAAACGAGATGTATTCATGTCTCTACGTCTCACGTCCGCGCCCAAGGCTCTACGACAACATTGAAATCATTCGCGCCTGACGCACTATTCGCATCCGGTGTGAACGCACCATTACGCTGCTCTATACTGTTCTCCTGAATGTTTTTGTATAGTATACGTTTCTTTAATTTAGATATAGGTAGGTGGTATAATTGGAAGAATGTGATTATTCTAGAAACATTTTTGCGACGAAACTTTTTGTTGTCAATATATGAGATTTTCCCAGAAGTTAGAGATTTTAAATTTTAAATGCATATATTACGTTTTTTTAGTGATCTTGTACTAGTTCATTAGCATATAAACGTGGACTGAAATATATTGATTTCATGGGGTCTTTAAACGAAACTCCGAGAAGCTTCTCACCATCAGCACTGCGAAGAACGTCAGAATGTGAACACGAGCACTTTATGGTGCTGTTGTCTATTTTTTCTGTCTCACAGCCGGAACGCCGTCCACGTTAGATTTCCTTCAAAGAAAAGAGACGGCAAATTAAATTGATTATATGAAATAACTTGATAACTGATCAATACAGCCATAAGTGAATTTACCTATGCCATCCCAAGAATTGCATGATGCGTAACCGACCTGTAAGGACATGTTTGATTATATTTTGCTTCCACAGTTGTCTGGTCATTATCTAAAAAAACATTTCTTTAAAAAAAAAAACATTACCAGATTTTTCTGTTTAATGAACATTTCTATTTTGTGTGTAAGGTTGGAGATATTGAGCGCCCATCGTTATTCCATAAGCCTCATCGTTCAAAACAGTTTCATCCTTATTAAGAAACCATACACGAATTAAAAAGCAATCACTATTAATCAAATAGAAACATTTAAACAAGAAACATTTGTCCGAATGATCTCATTGCACACATTACCTTATTTCCCATATTTTTGAACCTTAAAATTCCAACATATGCACTTCCGTTGTTTTCAAGACGTGATTTATCAAAGGCCTCGCTGGGAACCTTTACAGACCAGGGGAAGTCTGTCTGCAGGTTATTCTCAACAACCTGTGGATTTGAAAGAATAATTAGCGTTGATAAATGAAGAAATACTGAATCAGATGCTTCAACTGCTTCTCAGGCCTTACGTTGATCATGTTCTGTTTTGAAGAGTAGCATATTTTAATATCTTTGCTTTCGGTGTTCTTGGCTTGTCTTTGGAGAACACCAATAACACTCTCCATCACAATTCCCGCATTGCTTTTATTGTTTTTTTCCATCTCCTTCACCCAGGAGTTCATTTTCTCAAGAGTCTCTCTGCAAAGTTGATTGAATCACTTGGTATTCGTACTAGAGTCTATTACACTTTACTAGAGTTTATTGAAACTGGTAACGGCACACTTACGATGCTTTTGAGGGTTCAGGTTTACTCCAGTCTGTTGTATTATCTGAAGATATATTCATAAAATCTCGGGTTGTGGAACAGTGGAAGATTGAGTCTGAGTTGTCATGGGTGGTGTGACACTGGATGGAGCGACACTGGTTGTCATGGGTGGTGTGACACTGGATGGGAGCGACACTGGTTGTCATGGGTGGTGTGACACTGGTATCTGGATTGTTAGTGGTGGTGTGTGACACTGGTGTGACAGTAGTTGAACTTTCATTACTGCATTTGACACACATCCATTCTGTTCTGTTCCAATTCAGAACATATTTGCTTACTTCTTCCGCTTCAACACAATGAAGATAAAATAAGGAATGGGTTTTAATTATACATCTCTGCAATTGTGCAGTAATTGAAAGATTAAAGAAAGTGTTCTGATATGTCATATATCATAAGAAACACTGTTATTTCAGCATTATACAGTTGCATGTTCTCTAAAGAGCTCTAGGGTTCTTGACTCAGATGTCAGAAAGGTTCTATATAAAGAGAAATGTCTTAAATGAATGCATAATATTTCCGTGTTTAATGGGTTAAATACATTGCAATCATAATTGCACTAAACAATATCAACTCCTCATGAACGATTTTACTCGTGCTTGTCAAAGCAAGAAGAGTCTATGTTTAAAAGGTCAAGGAACCCTAATATTACCCTAATCTTATAACTTAATGATTTTTAACTGGAAAAAATACATATGCATGTTCTACATGCTGTAGGCCTACTTTAGTTATTTTGATAGATTGAACTGTGATGGGTGTGAAACTGTAAGTAGTTTACAGACTCACCACTGCATGTGTCATGGCCATATGTTGCATTTTTACATGTCTCTCCAGGATTAACAGGAAGGAATTTCGAACGACCTTAATAAATTAATGACAGCACATAATTGTCAGACACAGTGTTATGATTTATACATCTTTGTATACTAAGAACAGCATGAAGGTATTAAAAGACAGGAATAAAACACTACAGTGAATATCAATCACAAATGTGTAAGAAAAATAAGCATATTTATATTCATTATATCAAAATATGAACGAATCTTTTCCGAGTCAATTTGTTCGTTTCGCTCGTTGAATGAACCAAATGACTCTGAAGAAGAATTGTTCATTTTGATGAACGAGTTCGAACAGGAGAGTCACGAACGTGCGTCACAGAACAGAGCAAGGCGAAGCATTTGAGCTTATAAAACTTAAACTTTGTTATTTATTTATTTAAATGATGATCGTTTCGCTTGATAAGACCCTTATTCAGTCGTCTGGTGTCGATTTAAAGCTCTTTGAACAGTTTGCACTGAAACTGTCTTTTGGACCTTGAACCGTTTGGTTCCCATTGAAGTCCATTATATGGAGAAAATTCTGGAATGTTTTTTTTTTAAAGTGAACTACTCCTTTAAGTCATGTTTACTAGTCCCTATTTTTTAATGTGATATTATTGTTTAATTGTTTTTTTTTTTTTTTAGTTTTACTATTATTTTGCGTCATTTACATTTTTTATAAATACTTTTCACAAAATTCCTTCAGTTCTCCCTGCAGCATAATGTGTTTTCATATGCTAATATATCCAAATAGATATGGTGTCATGTTGATAACAAAAGAGAGGCTGGAAAATGCATGGAATTTTGTGGTACTGTTACTAAACTTGATCTAAAATTGGACTTTCCCATTGAAAGGATCATGTAAAATGATTGAACTACAGTCTAACCAGCCCAATCATAATATGTAGACTTTAGAACGAATGAGGCTTCTACTTTCATTTTTATGCTATTCTATGCTTCTAGAGAACATGTTCAGTGGAAAGCAGAGTGTAATGTATCTGGTTGCTACAACAAGTAGGATTGTACTGTAGAAGAGGGTCAAATGTTACATATGCTTAAGTTTGCATTGCAGGAGGTGTTATTTCCTGTCAGTGTGTTGGCTGACAGTGGGATGTTATTCTGACAGGTATGATCTGGATCAAGCGCAAAGGAAGAGATGAAATTATTACAACACTTGCTAAATATCACTACTGTAAACTACTGTAACATAAGCTGTGGTTGTACCATGATCTGCTGTCTCTAAGAACTCATTGCATATTTACTCCATTTAAATATTATGATTTGTATAGAATTTCAGTCTTGCGTTTGTTCTATTTTAGCTTTGCATTGATTGATAGAATGTTCAGAAATATCAAAAATCTAAATATTACCAACAGCGATGATGTCATAATGACTGACAGCAGCGATCACTGGTGAAAACACAGAAGTGTTCCTGTTCTCATGCGGTGTTGTGTGTGTGTGTGTGTGTTACACTGCGTCTGACGACACGCACCTGTTTATATTCAGGACCGCTGATGGCAGACATTTAGATTCATTTGTGAAAAACCACATTTTTATGTCTTCAACCGTCTCATTCATTCTGATTTCATAGTTCTCCACATTGTTTGTTATATTAAAAAAGTATGTTTTGCAATTTCCTGGAAACACAAGAGAACATTTTAACATTTGTGACCCTGAACCACAAAACCAGTCACAAGGGTAATTTTTATTTTATTTAGATTTATAATTGATATATGGTTTGTTAGAATAGTACAATATTTGGCCGAGATACACCTGTTAGAAAATACTGGAATCTAAAGGTGTAAAATATACTAGACATCTAACACACACAGTGTTGTGCATTTATGTTTGCGATTTTCTGCTCACCATCAGCTATTTGTTATATATTTACGATCAGGAAATTTACAAAATATCTTCATGGTATCTTAATATCATAATGATTTTTGGCATAAAAGAATAATATAATAATTTTGACCCATACAATGTATTGTTGGCTATTGCCACAAATAAACCCGCACAACTTATGACTGGTTTTGTGGTCATGGGTCACATTTGTTGAAGAAATTTCTGAACTCAGAAATGTTTCATTCATTTTTTTCCCAGTGTATATATATATATATATGAAGAGTTCAGATGCAAAAGCCTCTAAATGCCATTTGAAATTTTCTTCTAAAATGAGCATTTTTATCAAGCTTGTATATTTAAGTTCAGTAATTTCACTTAAATGACAATTAATAGGTAATCTTCATTGCCATTTAAGTGAAATGACTGAACTTAAATATACAAGCTTGATAAAAAATGGTTGTTTTAGAAGAAAATTTCAAATGGCATTTAGAGGCTTTTGCATCTGAACTATATGTAATATATATATATATATATATATATATATATATATATATATATATATATATATATAAACTTAGGGAAATTCAAAAAATTTGCCATGGCAACTAACTTACATAAAATAGGCCTAAGTTTAAGTTGAAGTACTAAATATCTAAAATTAAAACTCAAATAAATGTAAATGAAACCTAAATATGAATTCTTAAAAATAATTAAAACTATTAAAAGTTACGAAATAACAAACAAAATTAATAAAACTTTGACTAAAATTTAAATGCAAACTGAAAATATAAGCTAATTCTAAATATTAATAAAAACAATAACAGTATATAATACAAAAAAAAAACACTGTTACCCATGGAAGTGGTGTGCGGTTTGACGGTCATTATGCAAAAATTCCCTATCAATCTTTCACAAGCGGATAGACATGTCAGGTCTATAGCTGAAATAAAAAGGCATTATCTCTATGAATAGGTCAGTTGTCACAACATTTCAGAAGAAAAATATGCAGTTTATTTCACATCTACCTGCGCAATATGGGTATGCATCTGACAAATTATCCCCAATGAGCATTATCTTCGAGCAGCCTGCACAAACACACACAACATACTGAGCCTCTGCGCATCCAACAACATATTCACTGGCGTTCTAGACTTCCTTTAAAGTTTAAATCAACGTACTTATCTGACTTGATCCCCAGCAGACGATCATCAGCCAGATCATCAGATTCTGCTTTCCCCAGACATTATTCCCCAAAACAGCCTGAGAGAGACACAAGAGTTGAGTTTCTTTCTACAGATATTAGTCATAAACCTTAAAGCATTTTATATTTACTTTCTTGAGATGTAAAGTCCACAGTCCAAGAGGAGAGAGAGTTTCGTCCGTTCACTTATGAAGCTCGTACGATTATGATCCGCAGCTCAGATCCGCTGGAACAATGATATACGGTTTCATTCGCAACCATGCAAATCATTTCATAGTGGGCTTTAGCTGTAAATTCAGTGTACTTTTACATTTAGGTCCAGTTTATAATGTCACATTTGTTTCACAGAGAACTACATTCATATATATAAAATATACTATATAGCCTAAAACTAAATAAGTACTAAAACTAAATACAAATAAATCAAATATTTAATAATAGAAATCGTGAGATCATGAATCATGATAAGATTTGAATGAATTCTTTGAAAGAACGAAAACAATGTGTTCTTTCTAAAGTGCGTTTTCACAATAAATGACACTTGTTTTGGTATTTTGTCACGCAATGAATGACATTCAGACATTTATCAGTTTGTCATGTGTGATGATTTTTGAGAGCCACTGAAAGTTCATCATGATGAAAATCTTTCTAGATCTATTCACTGATCTAAAGTCTATCACTGAATAGAGACACAAACATTTCCAACGGTCTTTGAGTCATACAGTCTCACAGAGTATTATCTTTCTAGGCCAATGATGGTCATACGTGTTAAATTGTAGATCATATCGTATCCTTGAGTGACAGTCTTTACTATTCCAGGACAAGGTTTGTGTGAGCTCTTTTACTGTCATATGATGGACACACACATCTTAAAGATAACATTTCTTCCACAATTTAATTTAATTCCCTTTGCATCATTGATATCACTGTAAAGCTGCTTTAAAACCAGACTTTATATGCAGAATAAAGGGACTGTTTGTTTTTGTTTCAAGCAATCCTTATAAAGTGCTGTAGAGCTAAAGGTGTTTTCAGAATGATGAAGATCAGAGGTTTTAGATATAAAACTGAGCATATTTGGGTATAAGCCAGGGTTTTTGTCTATTTTATTCAACCAAATATCTTTATCTCTGTCGATGATTTACCTTGAAATGATATATCTAATAAGCATGCAAATATATGATGCTTGGACTTTAGTTTCATTCTGAAGATGCAAATTTGTTCTCTAAAAGATGTTCAGTATAGTTTGTGTCTCTGATATGCTCATGTTCAAACATACAAGACAGCAGGATGATTATAACATTAATAAATCTAACATCACCAATATTCAGCACAATCCTCCCACAATAACAGTATTTTATTCACATTCACCAGATACTAGTGTTAACTGGAGTGCAGTCGTAGTTTTATGGAGAAACATCAAAATTGGGTGAAAATATTATAAAACTCTGCAGTGGATAATGATTGCTAAAGATGTTTGAGTCATAAATCTTAACTTTCAACATTGTTAGATGGACCAATGTATTTCTTTAGTAGCCTAATGTTTGTGAGAATAAATATTATTATGCCACAGGGCTGTTGAATGCTTGAATCTGATTGGTTGACGAATATTCTGAGGTGTGCAGTTATTTTAGTGAAACTCACGGCTAAAGTAGTTCCAGCAGGTCTCGACCGAATTACACCTCTATATCCCTTCACCACATGATTTCAAAGGTCTTTACAGCCGACAACAGCAAAACAACCAAAACACACAACATGGTGTTTACTGTGATCGTGCCAGAGAACAACACCTTGATCTTTATTGACCTCACGAAAGCCTTCGACTCAGTTCCCCGCACCGGCTCTGGCTTATTCTGCATAAGAGAAATTCATTGAGTAGTTCACTTTAAAAACACTTTTGCTGATAATATACTCACCCCATGTCATCCAAGATGTCCATGTCTTTCTTTCTTCAGTTGAAAAGAAATTAAGGTTTTTGATGAAAACATTGCAGGATTTTCTCCATATAATGGACTTCAATGGGGTCCAAACGGTTCAAGGTCCAAAAGACAGTTTCAGTGCAAACTGTTCAAAGGGCTTTAAACGACACCAGGTGATGAATAAGGGTCTTATCAAGCGAAACGATCCTCATTTAATAAATAAATAACAAAGTTTAAGTTTTATAAGCTCAAATGCTCGCCTTGCTCTGTTCTGTGACGCACGTTCGTGACTCTCCTGTTCGAACTCGTTCATCAAAATGAACAATGTTCAAAAACTGTCATTTGGACCTTGAACCGTTTGGACCCCATTGAAGTCCATTATATGGAGAAAATCCTGGAATGTTTTCATCAAAAACCTTAATTTCTTTTCAACTGAAGAACAGAAAGACATGGACATCTTGGATGACATGGGGTGAATAAATTATCAGCAAAAGTTTTTTCAAAAGTGAACTACTTCTTTAAGCTTCTCTTCTTGACACACACAGATCTAGCTTCAATGGCAGGAGAAATCAATATATCAAAGAAAATACAGACATTATCAGACATCCTTAATAACATTCGATGAGATGTTTAGACCCTTAGTGATTAGTAAATCTGAGAGTGTGTCCACGATGAGTCTGAGATGTTTTTAAAACAGCTGATTTCTTTTGCCATATTGTTTTCTGCATTATCTATGTGAATGTTAAAATCTCAGAGGAAATTGTTGATGGCAGTTTTGGAAAGTTGGAAGCCTGTAAATAATGATAAGTAAAATATGTGGAGCACCTTTTAACACAATACCCAGATATGCGAAAGATGGGTAATTCCCAAAGGATATTTGCTTATTCAAATGGCACTTTTCCACTACACAGGACCAGCTCGACTCGGCTCGCCTTTGTTTGGTTTTCCACTGTGTAAATGTTGTATCTGTACCAGCTTTCGGGTACTTTTTTGCACCACCTCCGGCGAGGTTCTGGGCGAGCTGAGGCGATACTAGAATGTGATGTGAAAACAATGGCGACTGCTGATTGGTCAGAGAGAAGCGTCACCATTCACTGCGTCAACATCACGCGCCAGATGGAGAATCCAGAATAACCCCGCCATGTTTAAATAGTTTGGCCAGAGATAGTAACTAAACTAACTACTATTATTATGGCAACTGGGAGGAATACGCCGTGCTCACTGAGGAGGTGCAGATCTTCCTTTGTTTGGTGGCCGAAGAGCGAGATCTTGATAAGGGGAAGGAGGAACGGAAGTAGGGCCCTATGATTTCTGCGATCACGGAATCACGGACGGAAGCCGCAGAATTGGCCAATTAACGCAGAATCTAGTGTTAACGCGGAATTTCATGGAATTTTACATATTTGGTTTGAAATTCAGTTTTTGTGTGGGAGAAGAAGGTATGTCTGGTGAGAATGCAGATCTGGCCGACACATGACTCCTCAACACGTCATTTCAGCTACAATGACCAAATCAAAACAATGAAAGCATGGCGAAGGACGCGGCTTTCGTCGGCAAAAAGTTAAGACCTCGACGCTATAAGCCGTCAGTGTTGAGCCGAGAAGTTCACACGTGACGTTCGCAGTGTTTCTATAGACTAATTCGCCGCCACATGCGTTTAATTTTTCAACACTATTTAATACATGCAGTGTATTCTTTCAGTTGTATTTCCCGCTCTCCCTCCGTCTCTCTCACACACACACACACACACATATACACAACGTGAACACCGCATCTGTCTAATGAGATGCCGGACTGGACAAAAGCGAAGCGACCTCCGTGTAGCGACAGAGTGTGAATTTATTTAAACTTATAAACTAATATAAACTAATATAATTTATGTTACTGGACAGTTTAAAGCTCATAACCATATTGTGTTGTTACCTGAAGAGTGCATTGTTATGTTACATCATGCAGTATTTCTCCTGAAAGGCTACAGAGTAAATGTCTGTTTAATAAATTTAAAGGGATAGTTCACTTTGAAATTAATTTTTGATATGTTTTAAATGTTCAAATGTTTGTATGTTTCAAAGTGAACTATCCCTTTAAGGTCATTTCTAATTTATTTGTATTTTTTGATACATTTTAATCAATAACTTAAAAAGCACACTCATTACACAGACTACACACACATTAACTAAAAGCACACTCTTTTACGACTAAAATAACAGTCAAGGGTAAAAAAAAAAAAAAAGTAAAATGGAAAAAACGGAATTTGGGAAAAAATAAAACGGATTTCATAGGGCCCTACAAAAGGCGTCACTATGACGACCGGGTAATATTTGTGGCGGTACTGCCTGCAATGGAAAACGGAACGAAAAAGCGAGGCGAGTCGAAGTCGAGCTGTACTGGGAATGGAAAAGAGCTAAAAGACATCTTCATAAAGAGCAGCTAAGCCCCGCCTCTCTTACCCGCTCTGCAGACACTCATAAAAGATAAGTTAGGAGAGGATGTTGCGTTATGGAGCGTTACACTACAGCTGTCTTCTAACCAAGTTTCATTTAGAAACAAGAAGTCCAGGTTGTATGTGGTTATTAAGTTATTGACAAGAAGAGATTTATTTCTAAGTGAGCAGGTGTTTAAAAGTGCTTAACAGTCTAAT
>JAQIUQ010005565.1:147500-170000 GCA_030378365.1 Hybognathus amarus | reverse complement strand
TGAAATATTGTGTGTTGTTGTGTTTGGGTATGAAATATTGTGTTTGTTGTGTTTTGGGTATGAAATATTGTGTTTGTTGTTGTGTTTGGGTATGAAATATTGTGTTTGTTGTTGTGTTTGGGTATGAAATATTGTGTTTGTTGTTGTGTTTGGGTATGAAATATTGTGTTTGTTGTTGTGTTTGGGTATGAAATATTGTGTTTGTTGTGTTTGGGCATGAAATATTGTGTTTGTTGTGTTTGGGTATGAAATATTGTGTTTGTTGTTGTGTTTGGGTATGAAATATTGTGTTTGTTGTGTTTTGGGTATGAAATATTGTGTTTGTTGTGTTTGGGTATGAAATATTGTGTTTGTTGTTGTGTTGGGTATGAAATATTGTGTTTGTTGTGTTTGGGTATGAAATATTGTGTTTGTTGTTGTGTTTGGGTATGAAATATTGTGTTTGTTGTTGTGTTTGGGTATGAAATATTGTGTTTGTTGTTGTTTGGGTATGAAATATTGTGTTTGTTGTTGTGTTTGGGTATGAAATATTGTGTTTGTTGTTGTGTTTGGGTATGAAATATTGTGTTTGTTGTGTGTTGGGTATGAAATATTGTGTTTGTTGTTGTGTTTGGGTATGAAATATTGTGTTTGTTGTTTGTGTTTTGGGTATGAAAATATTGTTGTTTGTTGTTTGTTTGGGTATGAAATATTGTGTTTGTTGTGTTTGGGTATGAAATATTGTGTTTGTTGTTGTGTTTGGGTATGAAATATTGTGTTTGTTGTGTTTGGGTATGAAATATTGTGTTTGTTGTTGTGTTTGGGTATGAAATATTGTGTTTGTTGTTGTGTTTGGGTATGAAATATTGTGTTTGTTGTGTTTGGGTATGAAATATTGTGTTTGTTGTTGTGTTTGGGTATGAAATATTGTGTTTGTTGTGTTTGGGTATGAAATATTGTGTTTGTTGTTGTGTTTGGGTATGAAATATTGTGTTTGTTGTTGTGTTTGGGTATGAAATATTGTGTTTGTTGTTGTGTTTGGGTATGAAATATTGTGTTTGTTGTTGTGTTTGGGTATGAAATATTGTGTTTGTTGTGTTTTGGGTATGAAATATTGTGTTTGTTGTTGTGTTTGGGTATGAAATATTGTGTTTGTTGTTGTGTTTGGGTATGAAATATTGTGTTTGTTGTTGTGTTTGGGTATGAAATATTGTGTTTGTTGTTGTGTTTGGGTATGAAATATTGTGTTTGTTGTTGTGTTTGGGTATGAAATATTGTGTTTGTTGTTGTGTTTGGGTATGAAATATTGTGTTTGTTGTGTTTGGGTATGAAATATTGTGTTTGTTGTTGTGTTTGGGTATGAAATATTGTGTTTGTTGTTGTGTTTGGGTATGAAATATTGTGTTTGTTGTGTGTTTGGGTATGAAATATTGTGTTTGTTGTTGTGTTTGGGTATGAAATATTGTGTTTGTTGTTGTGTTTGGGTATGAAATATTGTGTTTGTTGTTGTGTTTGGGTATGAAATATTGTGTTTGTTGTTGTGTTTGGGTATGAAATATTGTGTTTGTTGTTGTGTTTGGGTATGAAATATTGTGTTTGTTGTTGTGTTTGGGTATGAAATATTGTGTTTGTTGTTGTGTTTGGGTATGAAATATTGTGTTTGTTGTTGTGTTTGGGTATGAAATATTGTGTTTGTTGTTGTGTTTGGGTATGAAATATTGTGTTTGTTGTTGTGTTTGGGTATGAAATATTGTGTTTGTTGTTGTGTTTGGGTATGAAATATTGTGTTTGTTGTTGTGTTTGGGTATGAAATATTGTGTTTGTTGTTGTGTTTGGGTATGAAATATTGTGTTTGTTGTTGTGTTTGGGTATGAAATATTGTGTTTGTTGTTGTGTTTGGGTATGAAATATTGTGTTTGTTGTGTTTGGGTATGAAATATTGTGTTTGTTGTTGTGTTTGGGTATGAAATATTGTGTTTGTTGTGTTTGGGTATGAAATATTGTGTTTGTTGTTGTGTTTGGGTATGAATATTGTGTTTGTTGTTGTGTTTGGGTATGAAATATTGTGTTTGTTGTTGTGTTTGGGTATGAAATATTGTGTTTTTGTTGTGTTTGGGTATGAAATATTGTGTTTGTTGTTGTGTTTGGGTATGAAATATTGTGTTTGTTGTTGTGTTTGGGTATGAAATATTGTGTTTGTTGTTGTGTTTGGGTATGAAATATTGTGTTTGTTGTTGTGTTTGGGTATGAAATATTGTGTTTGTTGTTGTGTTTGGGTATGAAATATTGTGTTTGTTGTTGTGTTTGGGTATGAAATATTGTGTTTGTTGTTGTGTTTGGGTATGAAATATTGTGTTTGTTGTTGTGTTTGGGTATGAAATATTGTGTTTGTTGTTGTGTTTGGGTATGAAATATTGTGTTTGTTGTGTTTTGGGTATGAAATATTGTGTTTGTTGTGTTTGGGTATGAAATATTGTGTTTGTTGTTGTTTGGGTATGAAATATTGTGTTTGTTGTTGTGTTTGGGTATGAAATATTTGTTGTTTGTTTGTTGTTGTGTTTTGGGTTTGTATGAAATATTGTGTTTGTGTGTGTTTGGGTATGAAATATTGTGTTTGTTGTGTTTGGGTATGAAATATTGTGTTTGTTGTGTTTGGGTATGAAATATTGTGTTTGTTGTGTTTGGGTATGAAATATTGTGTTTGTTGTTGTGTTTGGGTATGAAATATTGTGTTTGTTGTGTTTGGGTATGAAATATTGTGTTTGTTGTGTTTGGGTATGAAATATTGTTGTGTTGTTGTGTTTGGGTATGAAATATTGTGTTTGTTGTTGTGTTTGGGTATGAAATATTTGTGTTTGTTGTTGTTGTGTTGGGTATGAAATATTGTGTTTGTTGTGTTTGGGTATGAAATATTGTGTTTGTTGTTGTGTTTGGGTATGAAATATTGTGTTTGTTGTGTTTGGGTATGAAATATTGTGTTTGTTTGTGTTTGGGTATGAAATATTGTGTTTGTTGTGTTTGGGTATGAAATATTGTGTTTGTTGTGTTTGGGTATGAAATATTGTGTTTGTTGTTGTGTTTGGGTATGAAATATTGTGTTTGTTGTTGTGTTTGGGTATGAAATATTGTGTTTGTTGTGTTTGGGTATGAAATATTGTGTTTGTTGTTGTGTTTGGGTATGAAATATTGTGTTTGTTGTTGTGTTTGGGTATGAAATATTGTGTTTGTTGTTGTGTTTGGGTATGAAATATTGTGTTTGTTGTGTTTGGGTATGAAATATTGTGTTTGTTGTTGTGTTTGGGTATGAAATATTGTGTTTGTTGTGTTTGGGTATGAAATATTGTGTTTGTTGTTGTGTTTGGGTATGAAATATTGTGTTTGTTGTGTTTGGGTATGAAATATTGTGTTTGTTGTTGTGTTTGGGTATGAAATATTGTGTTTGTTGTGTTTGGGTATGAAATATTGTGTTTGTTGTTGTGTTTGGGTATGAAATATTGTGTTTGTTGTGTTTGGGTATGAAATATTGTGTTTGTTGTGTTTGTGTTTTGGGTATGAAATATTGTGTTTGTTGTTGTGTTTGGGTATGAAATATTGTGTTTGTTGTTGTGTTTGGGTATGAAATATTGTGTTTGTTGTTGTGTTTGGGTATGAAATATTGTGTGTTTGTTGTTGTGTTTGGGTATGAAATATTGTGTTTGTTGTTGTGTTTGGGTATGAAATATTGTGTTTGTTGTGTGTTTGGGTATGAAATATTGTGTTTGTTGTGTTTGGGTATGAAATATTGTGTTTGTTGTTGTGTTTGGGTATGAAATATTGTGTTTGTTGTTGTGTTTGGGTATGAAATATTGTGTTTGTTGTTGTGTTTGGGTATGAAATATTGTGTTTGTTGTTGTGTTTGGGTATGAAATATTGTGTTTGTTGTTGTTTGGGTATGAAATATTGTGTTTGTTGTTGTGTTTGGGTATGAAATATTGTGTTTGTTGTTGTGTTTGGGTATGAAATATTGTGTTTGGACAAAAGCGTCTGCAAGTGCATAGATGCAAACATGAGACGACACGATCACGACTGTTCAAAAGCTGAGGGTTAGGGAGGATTTTCTGCTCATCAAAGCTGCATTTATTTGTTAAAATAAGAAAAATATTGTAAGAGTTTAAAATGTTTTCTATGTGAATATACAGTAAAGTGTAATTTATTCCTGTGATCAAAGCTGGATTTTCAGCATCATTACTCTTCATTTACATTTATTCTTGAGGGTTGTTTGATGAATAGAAAGTCCAAAAGAACTGCATTTATTTCAAATATGATTTTTTGTAAAGTTATAAAATGTCCTTTTGATCAGTTAAATGGTCCAGGTATTGAGTTTAATCACTGACTCTGGATCATTCCGGGCTGGAAATAAGTGTGTTTGGTATGTGTGTGTGTGTCAGTGCTGAAGTGCTGTTCTTTTACTTCGCGCCCACCGTAAAACTCGGATCAAATTATCTCTTTTTACACATTTACATTAATTCAGAAATGTATCTGTATTTATTTTTTTTATTTATATTTTATTTATCCATTTTATATTTGTTTATTTATTTGTATTTTTATTTGTTTCTTTAAATGTATTAATTCATATTAGTAAATTATTACTATTTCAATATTTTCATTTTTTTATTTATATTTTATTTACTTGCTAATAATACTTTTTATAAATTAATTTATTTGTTTTATTTATTTTAATTGCATTTTTTTGTATTTATTTGTTTGTGTTATTGGTCTTATTTTTATTTATTTATTGGTATTTTATTTTTTTTAATTATTTTGTTTAATTTTTGTTTATTGTATCACTTATTTGTTTCTTTTGATCACTTTATCTAAATATATTTATAAAAATATTTTCATGATTTGTAATCACAACATTTTTTCTTTTGTCAAATCAACTTAAATAATTTATGTAGTTCAGATAACATCATATTTTGAGTTTCTGATGATTAAATCAATCTCCTTCATTGTATTAACTACATTTTTCCATTTAAATGAACTTAAAATTCTAAGGCCACCAGGTTACTTTATTTTTTAAGTTAAACCAACAATATTTTTTGACAGTGTATTACCATTTTGTTTTAATTTGTGTATTCCTTTGACGTTGAACCATAACTCTGGCATTTCTAACGTCTCCACCTCATGATTAAGATCCAGCATGTGAAGATGATATGTGTGTTCATGCGTGTGGATGTCCTCCGTCTGCCAGATCGATCCGCATCAGTCAGTGACGCTGCTCGTCTCTGATATAAATCTGAGCGAATCTCCCACAGGAGCCGAGACAATGAGTAAACATCATTTATGACCCCAGGAGCTTTTAAATGGCCAAAACAAAAGCAGCCGCTCGTGTTTCTGCCATTAATATTTGATTGGTTTTCTTTTACAAGGTCACAGGGTGGCACTTTACACTGGACATCGGCCACAAACAAACAAACAGCCAGAGAAATGACCAATAACTCCATATTCATACACACACACACACGAGTTCGTCACCGAAGACACGGACGCATAAAACTCTCGTTTACATGTGAAGAATAAGAAGGTCATGTGACCAGTGGAAAATCCCCGAGCGAGTCTCCGTTGTGGAGTGTGTTTTCTGATGTTATCAGGGAAGATCCGTGTGTGATTCCTTAAAAACTGAGCTACTTCTGTTCAGACACACACTCGTGAAGAAACTGATTCTGCTTACACACACACACACACACACACACACACACTGATCAGTCAGGTTAATCTCAAACAATAGTGAGACTTCGTGTTAAAACGTCCATCACACAGCATTTCTGTCCGGGATTAAAGCTTGTGATGAAACAGAAGAAATGTGTGTGTAATATTGGGCAAAGTTTTTCAGGGTAAATCTGCTTTTAGACACAAACTGGAATATAACCCAACACATATTTACCATTATTGTCCTCCAGAAAATAAGCGGTTTGACCTCTTCAGGGGCATGTTGTCTATATAGTGACTTTCTCTGGTAAAAAGGCTTGTAACCCATCCAGTGACGCTCACTTCAGTTATAGTGCTCAAGATAGCAGACGATATCATTTGCCCTCATATGAAAATAATACAGGGGAAACTTGAAAAATATTGAGTTCATGTATTTCAGTCATTCAAATTAAAAGGTGAAACTAATATATTTAAATTTATACATATGCATGATATGCTTTTCAGGGGGTCGACATTTCTGTATTTAAAATCCTTTTTTTGTTGATTTCATGTAGGCTAATATTCAAATTTTCTGAGATTTTGAATTTGGGGTTTTCATAATCTGTAACTTAAGCCATCAAAATAATAACTTTTGCACGAATATGCACATTTTTGGAGTTTCGGCTGTATATACAGCTCTGGGAAATATTAAGAGACCGCTGCACAATTATCAGTTTATCTGGTTTTAGTATTTATAGGCATGTGTTTGGATAAAATGACCATTTTTGTGTTATTCTATAAACTACTGACAACATTTCTCACGTAATTTCAACATTCAGCTTATTTGAATCGAGTATTCACCCAAGACCGTGGTATAACTACATTTACTTACTTCAGGGTAGGATTAGGATGAGGGTTAGTTGCATGTAATTATGCATAATTTATAGTTATTACTATGGTAAGAACTTGTAAAAAGGACAGTAAAATAGTGTTTATTTAAGTTCTCATAAACTGAACTGAAAGTGCTAAATAATCAAAATGACACTAACACACAACACAATTAAAATGGAAAATATAAAAATAAAAACATTCAAAGAATTAATAAAAACTGTAATGCATATGAATGATAATCTGTCTAAACATCTTTCTCTCATTAGTTAGCGTGTGTGTGTGTTCATCTTTTGTGGTGCTGAACGTGTAGAAAAATGACTAATGTCTATGAAAAAAATGTCTATTAAATATATTTTTTTAAATTATAATAGTATCTTATTCAATCTAGAACAACACAGGATATTTAGAAGCATGACTTAAAACCACATAAACATATAAAGATTCATCAAATTGGAAAACAACAAAATTAAAACTTTTAATCAAAAATAAAACTTTTAGTACAGTTAAAATTAAAATAGAACCAATTTAAAGTGTTAATTAAAGCTATAATGAGTGATAATCTGTGTGAGTCCAGCTGTGCTGAACATCATCTTTCTCTCATTAGTTTGCGTGTGTGTTTTCATCTTTTGCGGGGCCCAATGTGTGTGTTCTTCTCAGTCCAGACGCTCCGTCACAGCGAGTGATGACATCATCAGTGTGTGTGTGGGTCGCGGGTGTCTCCAGACCTCCTGTGTTCCTCTCGCAGTCACGGGACAAAAGACAAAAGACACCCGAGGCCGTGATGTGAGGCGAGCACAGGTCCTGGATCAGCGGCACTCGTGTGTGAAGAGTCCAGAAGAGCACACACACACACACATTAGAACTGAGCTGTGAAAACTCTACAGGAGATCACACACACTGAGACTAACACCAGTTTCATTTATTTTAGTTCTATTCATCTTCTATTCTGATGTATTTCATTTCTATTTAGTTGCCAAGGCAAATTTTCTCATTTTTGTTTCAGTACTAAAACTGAAAATAATAAAACTATATTGATGTTTAAAAAATACAAAATCTGATAAAAAAGTTATTCAACTTTAATATGGACGTGTGTGTGTGTGTGTTTGCTCATCTGTGTGTGTGTGTGTGTGTGTGTGTCAGAACAGTGAAGGCTGAGTGTATTGATGTGTAAAGCGGCTCACAGCAGGACAGGACGATGATGTCATCGCTCAGGTGGCCGCCCTTCAGAAGCGCGGGGTCAGCATGTTTGCGTTAGCGTTTGAATAGAGCAGATTATGCAGCGCAGGTTAGAGGTCAGGATCCTGCGGAGACGAGTGTGTGTGTGTGTGTGTGTCTCATACACAGGTGTTGCTGCTCATGTGTGGGAATGTCTGTTTGCAATGAGCTTGAGCTGTAAATGAAGAATCAATGATGTACAATTAATGACTCAAAGACAGAAGCAGTGCGCTTAAACATCATATTCACACTCCTGTAAAATATCATTTATTTCACAGATAATCAAAGCAGACAGGGAATGTTCTCAAAGCTTTGACAAACGTTCTTCCGAGTGACATTAATAGAATTTGTTCACAGTTATCTGGTCTTTAATATTGTTCTCAAAACATTAGCACAAAACTTTTATTTTATTTTTTTCCATTTTTTTAATTATTTTGTTTTATTTTATTTATTTATTTGATCAGGGACAATGCACGGAAACCATTAATCTAAGAATTCATGTGCCAGATTATAGCAAAAACATGTTAGTTTCCGCCTGCAGTCCCTGGACAGGATGATGATATACAAAAATTACAAAATATGTCCAGAATTATAATACACAGAAACATCACTTTACTCATATCATATAACACTCTCCACTACAGTGTCTATAAGTCATTCACAGTTTATAAAAACTGATATTTGTACATCATTCATCGTGTTTTAAATGTTACTTGTTTCAGAACTTTCAGAGAACATTCAGAAGTAACGTTTGAAGAAAGATTAAGTGTAATGTTCCCTTAAACATTTTAAAAAATGACTTTTTAAGCATCAGAAATAATGTTTTCATAATTCGACTTAACTTGACTTAATGATGTAACTTACACACACAGAGAAACACACACACACACAGTAACTTACACAGAACAAAACGAATAGAACGAATAGAGAGTCTCCGCAATGGATTAGAGCACTCGTCCAAGTTCACACACTCACTTGTACACTGCCATTTACACGTGCACACACTCACTTACACACACACACACACACACACACACACACACACACACACACACACACACACACACACACACACACACACACACACACACACACACACACACGCCACACACACACACACACACACACAATTAAAGTTCTAAAAAGCTAAATTGCTCCTGAAGTGAGTTGTGTGCTCTTCAGAGTATCTCCTGTCAGAGCGTCGGAGAGATGAGGATCTGTGTGTTTATTCTCTTCTTCTCAGGTTATGTTTGTCTGCTGCACATAAATCAGATATTGTTGCTTTCATCTGCCTCCTTCAGGATGCTTACACACACACACACACACACACACACACACACACACATACACACACACACACACACACACACACACACACACACACACACACACACACACACACACACACACGACTAAAGATGCAGAGCTAGCCAAAGGTCCAGAAGAGCAGATAGTCTCTCAGGCGTCTCACATGATGTAGTTCCTCCAATGATTTGTGTTCTGTGATGGAAGATGTCAGAAGGCCGTTAGTGGCCACACATGTAATATTAATATGAGTCAGGGAGGTCACAAGCGTGTGCTGTTATGATGGACGTGTTCAAACTCTGTGAGATATTCTGTGATCCAACTGCTGGCTCTGCCCGAGGCTCTGATAACATCCAGAAAACAGAAGATCAAGCGTGCTCCAGCTATTGATCCAGAACAACAGGACACAGGTCATTGTCTCACTGATGGTGTGTGTGTGTGTGTGTGTGTGTGTGTGTGTGTGTGTGTGTGTGTGTGTGTGTGTGTGTGTGTGTGTGTGTGTGTGGAGATGCTGGAGCTGTTAGATGTGAACATCAGAGGTGATGGGCTGTGTCACGCTGGGTTCAGATGAAAGATTTCAGCAGAGAAGCGTCTCTCATCTGAACACACACACACACACGGAGTGTGTTCAGACCACCCTGATGCGAGGATGATCGGGATTCTGGCCGGTCGAGATCCTAGACGAGACTTTTGTTAACTTACCACTAATATTTCATTCCTGCTCTCCTGAGAATGCGTCGATCCTCCCTCTCAGCTACAGAACTCGGAAAATTGCAATATCGTGCAAAAGTTATATTTTTGATGATTATGGGGTTACAGTTTATAAACCCCAAAATTAGAATCATCAAAATGAGAAAACACAGCATCTATTGGACCATTGATGAAACTCAAGAACAATAATACTGCAGACGAGTAACCAAGAAAGACACAGGTACTGCTAAACCATGACCAGCATGTGTTTTAAGAAAGTAAACTACTCAGTTTTATTAACGATATTTACAGCTTAAGGAAATGCTCTGTTCGTCGTCTCCAAAGACAGAAGGAATTGACCCTCATTCAGACGAAGTCGAACTGGAAACCCTCGTTATACTGCGTCGGTCACTGCATTCCATAAACCCAACATTTAGACTTTCCTCTCGTAACTTCTGCATCTTTGAGTCGGACGACAGAATCAGAGCAGAAATAATAATGTCGTATTGCTGGAAGTGTTGGGCCGGTCGTCGATGTCCTTATTCCGTCAGTTCTGCTGAAAATACTGTCACGCAATTGTTCAACAAACGTCATAGAGAACAGACGAATCTGAACAGCTTGAAAAATATGACCAAAAACAGAATATAAAGATATAAATGAAGCAGCTGAAAAGAAGAATGATTTTTCCATCTTTTCTGAACTTATAAACACTCCAAATATACAACTAAATGCATTTAAGGGCTAAAAAAGTGGATTTAGCATGATCTGTCCCCTTAAATAAAGCTGCTTGCTTTAGCACTAGTTAAGGTTCATGTAGCAAACACACTAAATATTAGCAAATTTAGTGTGTGTGTGTGTGTGTGTGTGTGTGTGTGTGTGTCAATTCCATTAGTTTCAAAGGTTTATTCTAATTCCAAACGTATTAACCTAATGACTGAATTTGATATTATCACACTGGCAGTGTGTTCAGAGTTAATGAACAACACACACACATCTCTCAGATTGTGATCTATCTGTGCAGATTTAGTTTCAGATTTAATTTCAGATTTAATTTGTAATTAAATCTGAAACTAAGGATCTGCACAGATGATCACAGATTGAGAGATGTGTGTGTGTTGTTCATTAACTCTGAACACACTGCCCAGTGTGATAATATCAAATTCAGTCATTAGGTTAATACGTTTGGAATTAGAATAAACCTTAGAAACTAATGGAATTGACACACACACACACACACACACACACACACACACACTAAATTTGCTAATATTTAGTGTGTTTGCTACATGAACCTTAACTAGTGCTAGAGCAAGCAGCTTTATTTAAGGGGACAGAGCAGTGCTAAATCCACTTTTTTAGCCCTTAAATGCATTTAGTTGTATATTTGGAGTGTTTATAAGTTCAGAAAAGATGGAAAAATCATTCTTCTTTTCAGCTGCTTCATTTATATCTTTATATTCTGTTTTGGTCATATTTTTCAAGCTGTTCAGATTCCGTCCTGTTCTCTATGACGTTTGTTGAACAATCTGCGTGACAGTATTTTCAGCAGAACTGACGGAATAAGGACATCGGTACCGGCCCAACACTTCCAGCAATATCAACATTATTATTTCTGCTCTGAATTCTGTCGTCGACTCAAAGATGCAGAAGTTACGAGAGGAAAGTCTAAATGTTGGGGTTTATGGAATGCAGTGACCGACGCAGTATAACGAAGGGTTTCCAATCGACTTCATCTGAATGAGGGTCAATTCCTTCTGTCTTTGCAAACGACGCGAACAGAGCATTTCCCTTAAGCTGTAAATATCGTTAAAAAAACTGAGTAGTTTACTTTCTTAAAACACATGCTGGTCATGGTTTAGCAGTACCTGTGTCTTTCTTGGTTACTCGTCTGCAGTATTATTGTTCTTGAGTTTCATCAATGGTCCAATAGATGCTGTGTTTTCTCATTTTGATGATTCTAATTTTGGGGGTTTTGATAAACTGTAACCCATAATCATCAAAAATATAACTTTTGCACGATATTGCAATTTTCCGAAGTTCTGTAGCTGAGAGGGAGGATCGAACGCATTCTCAGGAGAGCAGGAATGAAATATTAGTGGTAAGTTAACAAAAGTCTCGTCTAGGATCTGGACCAGCCAGAGATCCCGATCATCCTTGCATCAGGGTGGTTTAACACACTCCGTGTGTGTGTGTGTGTTCAGATGAGGACGCTTCTTGCTGAAATCTTTCATCTGAACCCAGCGTGACACAGCCCATCACCTCTGATGTTCACATCTAACAGCTCCAGCATCTCCACACACACACACACACACACACACACACACACACACACACACACACACACACACACACACACACACACACACACACCATCAGTGAGACAATGACCTGTGTCCTGTTGTTCTGGATCAATAGCTGGAGCACGCTTGATCTTCTGTTTTCTGGATGTTATCAGAGCCTCGGGCAGAGCCAGCAGTTGGATCACAGAATATCTCACAGAGTTTGAACACGTCCATCATAACAGCACACGCTGTGACCTCCCTGACTCATATTAATATTACATGTGTGGCCACTAACGGCCTTCCTGACATCTTCCATCACAGAACACAAATCATTGGAGGAACTACATCTATGTGAGACGCCTGAGAGACTATCTGCTCTTCTGGACCTCTGGCTAGCTCTGCATCTTTAGTCGTGTGTGTGTGTGTGTGTGTGTGTGTGTGTGTGTGTGTGTGTGTGTGTGTGTGTGTGTGTGTGTATGTGTGTGTGTGTGTGTGTGTGTGTGTGTGTGTGTGTAAGCATCCTGAAGGAGGCAGATGAAAGCAACAATATCTGATTTATGTGCAGCAGACAAACATAACCTGAGAAGAAGAGAATAAACACACAGATCCTCATTCTCCGACGTTCTACAGGAGATACTCTGAAGAGCACACAACTCACTCAGGAGCAATTTAGCTTTTTAGAACTTTAATTGTGTGTGTGTGTGTGTGTGTGTGCGTGTGTGAGTGTGTGTGTGTGTGTGTGTGTGTGTGTGTGTGTGTGTGTGTGTGTGTGTGTGTGTGTGTGTGTGTGTGTGTGTGTGTGTGTAGTGAGTGTGTGTATGTGTAAATGTGCACGTGTACAAGTGAGTGTGTGAACTTGGACGAGTGCTCTAATCCATTGCGGAGACTCTCTATTCGTTCTATTCGTTTTGTTCTGTGTAAGTTACTGTGTGTGTGTGTGTTTCTCTGTGTGTGTAAGTTACATCATTAAGTCAAGTTAAGTCGAGATTATGAAAACATTATTTCTGATGCTTAAAAAGTCATTTTTTAAAATGTTTAAGGGAACATTACACTTAATCTTTCTTCAAACGTTACTTCTGAATGTTCTCTGAAAGTTCTGAAACAAGTAACATTTAAAACATGATGAATGATGTACAAATATCAGTTTTTATAAACTGTGAATGACTTATAGACACTGTAGTGGAGAGTGTTATATGATATGAGTAAAGTGATGTTTCTGTGTATTATAATTCTGGACATATTTTGTAATTTTTGTATATCATCATCCTGTCCAGGGACTGCAGGCGGAAACTAACATGTTTTTGCTATAATCTGGCACATGAATTCTTAGATTAATGGTTTCCGAGCATTGTCCCTGATCAAATAAATAAATAAAATAAAACAAAATAATTAAAAAAATGGAAAAAAATAAAATAAAAGTTTTGTGCTAATGTTTTGAGAACAATATTAAAGACCAGATAACTGTGAACAAATTCTATTAATGTCACTCGGAAGAACGTTTGTCAAAGCTTTGAGAACATTCCCTGTCTGCTTTGATTATCTGTGAAATAAATGATATTTTACAGGAGTGTGAATATGATGTTTAAGCGCACTGCTTCTGTCTTTGAGTCATTAATTGTACATCATTGATTCTTCATTTACAGCTCAAGCTCATTGCAAACAGACATTCCCACACATGAGCAGCAACACCTGTGTATGAGACACACACACACACACACACTCGTCTCCGCAGGATCCTGACCTCTAACCTGCGCTGATAATCTGCTCTATTCAAACGCTAACGCAAACATGCTGACCCCGCGCTTCTGAAGGGCGGCCACCTGAGCGATGACATCATCGTCCTGTCCTGCTGTGAGCCGCTTTACACATCAATACACTCAGCCTTCACTGTTCTGACACACACACACACACACACACACAGATGAGCAAACACACACACACACACGTCCATATTAAAGTTGAATAACTTTTTCATCAGATTTTGTATTTTTTAAACATCAATATAGTTTTATTATTTTCAGTTTTAGTACTGAAACAAAAATGAGAAAATTTGCCTTGGCAACTAAATAGAAATGAAATACATCAGAATAGAAGATGAATAGAACTAAAATAAATGAAACTGGTGTTAGTCTCCAGTGTGTGTGATCTCCTGTAGAGTTTTCACAGCTCAGTTCTAATGTGTGTGTGTGTGTGCTCTTCTGGACTCTTCACACACGAGTGCCGCTGATCCAGGACCTGTGCTCGCCTCACATCACGGCCTCGGGTGTCTTTTGTCTTTTGTCCCGTGACTCGAGAGGAACACAGGAGGTCTGGAGACACCCGCGACCCACACACACACTGATGATGTCATCACTCGCTGTGACGGAGCGTCTGGACGGAGAAGAACACACACATTGGGCCCCGCAAAAGATGAAAACACACACGCAAACTAATGAGAGAAAGATGATGTTCAGCACAGCTGGACTCACACAGATTATCACTCATTATAGCTTTAATTAACACTTTAAATTGGTTCTATTTTAATTTTAACTGTACTAAAAGTTTTATTTTTGATTAAAAGTTTTAATTTTGTTGTTTTCCAATTTGATGAATCTTTATATGTTTATGTGGTTTTAAGTCATGCTTCTAAATATCCTGTGTTGTTCTAGATTGAATAAGATACTATTATAATTTAAAAAAATATATTTAATAGACATTTTTTTTTCATAGACATTAGTCATTTTTCTACACGTTCAGCACCACAAAAGATGAACACACACACACGCTAACTAATGAGAGAAAGATGTTTAGACAGATTATCATTCATATGCATTACAGTTTTTATTAATTCTTTGAATGTTTTTATTTTTATATTTTCCATTTTAATTGTGTTGTGTGTTAGTGTCATTTTGATTATTTAGCACTTTCAGTTCAGTTTATGAGAACTTAAATAAACACTATTTTACTGTCCTTTTTACAAGTTCTTACCATAGTAATAACTATAAATTATGCATAATTACATGCAACTAACCCTCATCCTAATCCTACCCTGAAGTAAGTAAATGTAGTTATACCACGGTCTTGGGTGAATACTCGATTCAAATAAGCTGAATGTTGAAATTACGTGAGAAATGTTGTCAGTAGTTTATAGAATAACACAAAAATGGTCATTTTATCCAAACACATGCCTATAAATACTAAAACCAGATAAACTGATAATTGTGCAGCGGTCTCTTAATATTTCCCAGAGCTGTATATACAGCCGAAACTCCAAAAATGTGCATATCGTGCAAAAGTTATTATTTTGATGGCTTAAGTTACAGATTATGAAAACCCCAAATTCAAAATCTCAGAAAATTTGAATATTAGCCTACATGAAATCAACAAAAAAAGGATTTTAAATACAGAAATGTCGACCCCCTGAAAAGCATATCATGCATATGTATAAATTTAAATATATTAGTTTCACCTTTTAATTTGAATGACTGAAATACATGAACTCAATATTTTTCAAGTTTCCCCTGTATTATTTTCATATGAGGGCAAATGATATCGTCTGCTATCTTGAGCACTATAACTGAAGTGAGCGTCACTGGATGGGTTACAAGCCTTTTTACCAGAGAAAGTCACTATATAGACAACATGCCCCTGAAGAGGTCAAACCGCTTATTTTCTGGAGGACAATAATGGTAAATATGTGTTGGGTTATATTCCAGTTTGTGTCTAAAAGCAGATTTACCCTGAAAAACTTTGCCCAATATTACACACACATTTCTTCTGTTTCATCACAAGCTTTAATCCCGGACAGAAATGCTGTGTGATGGACGTTTTAACACGAAGTCTCACTATTGTTTGAGATTAACCTGACTGATCAGTGTGTGTGTGTGTGTGTGTGTGTGTGTGTGAAGCAGAATCAGTTTCTTCACGAGTGTGTGTCTGAACAGAAGTAGCTCAGTTTTTAAGGAATCACACACGGATCTTCCCTGATAACATCAGAAAACACACTCCACAACGGAGACTCGCTCGGGGATTTTCCACTGGTCACATGACCTTCTTATTCTTCACATGTAAACGAGAGTTTTATGCGTCCGTGTCTTCGGTGACGAACTCGTGTGTGTGTGTGTATGAATATGGAGTTATTGGTCATTTCTCTGGCTGTTTGTTTGTTTGTGGCCGATGTCCAGTGTAAAGTGCCACCCTGTGACCTTGTAAAAGAAAACCAATCAAATATTAATGGCAGAAACACGAGCGGCTGCTTTTGTTTTGGCCATTTAAAAGCTCCTGGGGTCATAAATGATGTTTACTCATTGTCTCGGCTCCTGTGGGAGATTCGCTCAGATTTATATCAGAGACGAGCAGCGTCACTGACTGATGCGGATCGATCTGGCAGACGGAGGACATCCACACGCATGAACACACTATCATCTTCACATGCTGGATCTTAATCATGAGGTGGAGACGTTAGAAATGCCAGAGTTATGGTTCAACGTCAAAGGAATACACAAATTAAAACAAAATGGTAATACACTGTCAAAAAATATTGTTGGTTTAACTTAAAAAATAAAGTAACCTGGTGGCCTTAGAATTTTAAGTTCATTTAAATGGAAAAATGTAGTTAATACAATGAAGGAGATTGATTTAATCATCAGAAACTCAAAATATGATGTTATCTGAACTACATAAATTATTTAAGTTGATTTGACAAAAGAAAAAATGTTGTGATTACAAATCATGAAAATATTTTTATAAATATATTTAGATAAAGTGATCAAAAGAAACAAATAAGTGATACAATAAACAAAAATTAAACAAAATAATTAAAAAAAATAAAATACCAATAAATAAATAAAAATAAGACCAATAACACAAACAAATAAATACAAAAAAATGCAATTAAAATAAATAAAACAAATAAATTAATTTATAAAAAGTATTATTAGCAAGTAAATAAAATATAAATAAAAAAATGAAAATATTGAAATAGTAATAATTTACTAATATGAATTAATACATTTAAAGAAACAAATAAAAATACAAATAAATAAACAAATATAAAATGGATAAATAAAATATAAATAAAAAAAATAAATACAGATACATTTCTGAATTAATGTAAATGTGTAAAAAGAGATAATTTGATCCGAGTTTTACGGTGGGCGCGAAGTAAAAGAACAGCACTTCAGCACTGACACACACACACATACCAAACACACTTATTTCCAGCCCGGAATGATCCAGAGTCAGTGATTAAACTCAATACCTGGACCATTTAACTGATCAAAAGGACATTTTATAACTTTACAAAAAATCATATTTGAAATAAATGCAGTTCTTTTGGACTTTCTATTCATCAAACAACCCTCAAGAATAAATGTAAATGAAGAGTAATGATGCTGAAAATCCAGCTTTGATCACAGGAATAAATTACACTTTACTGTATATTCACATAGAAAACATTTTAAACTCTTACAATATTTTTCTTATTTTAACAAATAAATGCAGCTTTGATGAGCAGAAAATCCTCCCTAACCCTCAGCTTTTGAACAGTCGTGATCGTGTCGTCTCATGTTTGCATCTATGCACTTGCAGACGCTTTTGTCCAAACACAATATTTCATACCCAAACACAACAACAAACACAATATTTCATACCCAAACACAACAACAAACACAATATTTCATACCCAAACACAACAACAAACACAATATTTCATACCCAAACACAACAACAAACACAATATTTCATACCCAAACACAACAACAAACACAATATTTCATACCCAAAACAACAACAAACACAATATTTCATACCCAAACACAACAACAAACACAATATTTCATACCCAAACACAACAAACACAATATTTCATACCCAAACACAACAACAAACACAATATTTCATACCCAAACACAACAACAAACACAATATTTCATACCCAAACACAACAACAAACACAATATTTCATACCCAAAACACAACAAACACAATATTTCATACCCAAACACAACAACAAACACAATATTTCATACCCAAACACAACAAACACAATATTTCATACCCAAACACAACAACAAACACAATATTTCATACCCAAACACAACAACAAACACAATATTTCATACCCAAACACAACAACAAACACAATATTTCATACCCAAACACAACAAACACAATATTTCATACCCAAACACAACAACAAACACAATATTTCATACCCAAACACACAACAAACACAATATTTCATACCCAAACACAACAAACACAATATTTCATACCCAAACACAACAAACACAATATTTCATACCCAACACACAACAAACACAATATTTCATACCCAAACACAACAACAAACACAATATTTCATACCCAAACACAACAACAAACACAATATTTCATACCCAAACACAACAAACACAATATTTCATACCCAAACACAACAACAAACACAATATTTCATACCCAAACACAACAACAAACACAATATTTCATACCCAAACACAACAACAAACACAATATTTCATACCCAAACACAACAAACACAATATTTCATACCCAAACACAACAACAAACACAATATTTCATACCCAAACACAACAACAAACACAATATTTCATACCCAAACACAACAAACACAATATTTCATACCCAAACACAACAACAAACACAATATTTCATACCCAAACACAACAAACACAATATTTCATACCCAAACACAACAACAAACACAATATTTCATACCCAAACACAACAACACACAATATTTCATACCCAAACACAACAACAAACACAATATTTCATACCCAAACACAACAACAAACACAATATTTCATACCCAAACACAACAAACACAATATTTCATACCCAAACACAACAAACACAATATTTCATACCCAAACACAACAAACACAATATTTCATACCCAAACACAACAACAAACACAATATTTCATACCCAAACACAACAAACACAATATTTCATACCCAAACACAACAACAAACACAATATTTCATACCCAAACACAACAAACACAATATTTCATACCCAAACACAACAACAAACACAATATTTCATACCCAAACACAACAACAAACACAATATTTCATACCCAAACACAACAAACACAATATTTCATACCCAAACACAACAACAAACACAATATTTCATACCCAAACAAACAACAAACACAATATTTCATACCCAAACACAACAACAAACACAATATTTCATACCCAAACACAACAACAAACACAATATTTCATACCCAAACACAACAACAAACACAATATTTCATACCCAAACACAACAACAAACACAATATTTCATACCCAAACACAACAACAAACACAATATTTCATACCCAAACACAACAACAAACACAATATTTCATACCCAAACACAACAACAAACACAATATTTCATACCCAAACACAACAACAAACACAATATTTCATACCCAAACACAACAACAAACACAATATTTCATACCCAAACACAACAACAAACACAATATTTCATACCCAAACACAACAACAAACACAATATTTCATACCCAAACACAACAACAAACACAATATTTCATACCCAAACACACAACAAACACAATATTTCATACCCAAACACAACAACAAACACAATATTTCATACCCAAACACAACAAACACAATATTTCATACCCAAACACAACAACAAACACAATATTTCATACCCAAACACAACAACAAACACAATATTTCATACCCAAACACAACAAACACAATATTTCATACCCAAACACAACAACAAACACAATATTTCATACCCAAACACAACAAACACAATATTTCATACCCAAACACAACAACAAACACAATTTTCATACCCAAACACAACAAACACAATATTTCATACCCAAACACAACAACAAACACAATATTTCATACCCAAACACAACAACAAACACAATATTTCATACCCAAACACAACAACAAACACAATATTTCATACCCAAACACAACAACAAACACAATATTTCATACCCAAACACAACAACAAACACAATATTTCATACCCAAACACAACAACAAACACAATATTTCATACCCAAACACAACAACAAACACAATATTTCATACCCAAACACAACAACAAACACAATATTTCATACCCAAACACAACAACAAACACAATATTTCATACCCAAACACAACAACAAACACAATATTTCATACCCAAACACAACAACAAACACAATATTTCATACCCAAACACAACAAACACAATATTTCATACCCAAACACAACAACAAACACAATATTTCATACCCAAACACAACAACAAACACAATATTTCATACCCAAACACAACAACAAACACAATATTTCATACCCAAACACAACAACAAACACAATATTTCATACCCAAACACAACAACAAACACAATATTTCATACCCAAACACAACAACAAACACAATATTTCATACCCAAACACAACAACAAACACAATATTTCATACCCAAACACAACAACAAACACAATATTTCATACCCAAACACAACAACAAACACAATATTTCATACCCAAACACAACAAACACAATATTTCATACCCAAACACAACAACAAACACAATATTTCATACCCAAACACAACAAACACAATATTTCATACCCAAACACAACAAACACAATATTTCATACCCAAACACAACAACAAACACAATATTTCATACCCAAACACAACAAACACAATATTTCATACCCAAACACAACAACAAACACAATATTTCATACCCAAACACAACAAACACAATATTTCATACCCAAACACAACAACAAACACAATATTTCATACCCAAACACAACAACAAACACAATATTTCATAACCCAAACACACAACAAACACAATATTTCATACCCAAACACAACAACAAACACAATATTTCATACCCAACACAACAACAAACACAATATTTCATACCCAAACACAACAACAAACACAATATTTCATACCCAAACACAACAACAAACACAATATTTCATACCCAAACACAACAACAAACACAATATTTCATACCCAAACACAACAACAAACACAATATTTCATACCCAAACACAACAACAAACACAATATTTCATACCCAAACACAACAACAAACACAATATTTCATACCCAAACACAACAAACACAATATTTCATACCCAAACACAACAACACACAATATTTCATACCCAAACACAACAACAAACACAATATTTCATACCCAAACACAACAAACACAATATTTCATACCCAAAACACAACAAACACAATATTTCATACCCAAACACAACAACAAACACAATATTTCATACCCAAACACAACAAACACAATATTTCATACCCAAACACAACAACAAACACAATATTTCATACCCAAACACAACAACAAACACAATATTTCATACCCAAACACAACAAACACAATATTTCATACCCAAACACAACAACAAACACAATATTTCATACCCAAACACAACAACAAACACAATATTTCATACCCAAACACAACAACAAACACAATATTTCATACCCAAACACAACAACAAACACAATATTTCATACCCAAACACAACAAACACAATATTTCATACCCAAACACAACAACAAACACAATATTTCATACCCAAACACAACAACAAACACAATATTTCATACCCAAACACAACAACAAACACAATATTTCATACCCAAACACAACAACAAACACAATATTTCATACCCAAACACAACAACAAACACAATATTTCATACCCAAACACAACAACAAACACAATATTTCATACCCAAACACAACAACAAACACAATATTTCATACCCAAACACAACAACAAACACAATATTTCATACCCAAACACAACAACAAACACAATATTTCATACCCAAACACACAACAAACACAATATTTCATACCCAAACACAACAACAAACACAATATTTCATACCCAAACACAACAACAAACACAATATTTCATACCCAAACACAACAACAAACACAATATTTCATACCCAAACACAACAAACACAATATTTCATACCCAAACACAACAACAAACACAATATTTCATACCCAAACACAACAAACACAATATTTCATACCCAAACACAACAACAAACACAATATTTCATACCCAAACACAACAACAAACACAATATTTCATACCCAAACACAACAACAAACACAATATTTCATACCCAAACACAACAAACACAATATTTCATACCCAAACACAACAAACACAATATTTCATACCCAAACACAACAAAACACAATATTTCATACCCAAACACAACAACAAACACAATATTTCATACCCAAACACAACAACAAACACAATATTTCATACCCAAACACAACAAACACAATATTTCATACCCAAACACAACAACAAACACAATATTTCATACCCAAACACAACAAACACAATATTTCATACCCAAACACAACAACAAACACAATATTTCATACCCAAACAC
>JAQIUQ010005565.1:0-142500 GCA_030378365.1 Hybognathus amarus | reverse complement strand
AGGTCGCTTCGCTTTTGTCCAGTCCGGCATCTCATTAGACAGATGCGGTGTTCACGTTGTGTATATGTGTGTGTGTGTGTGTGTGAGAGAGACGGAGGGAGAGCGGGAAATACAACTGAAAGAATACACTGCATGTATTAAATAGTGTTGAAAAATTAAACGCATGTGGCGGCGAATTAGTCTATAGAAACACTGCGAACGTCACGTGTGAACTTCTCGGCTCAACACTGACGGCTTATAGCGTCGAGGTCTTAACTTTTTGCCGACGAAAGCCCGTCCTTCGCCATGCTTTCATTGTTTTGATTTGGTCATTGTAGCTGAAATGACGTGTTGAGGAGTTCATGTGTCGGCCAGATCTGCATTCTCACCAGACATACCTTCTTCTCCCACACAAAAACTGAATTTCAAACCAAATATGTAAAATTCCATGAAATTCCGCGTTAACACTAGATTCTGCGTTAATTGGCCAATTCTGCGGCTTCCGTCCGTGATTCCGTGATCGCAGAAATCATAGGGCCCTACTTCCGTTCCTCCTTCCCCTTATCAAGATCTCGCTCTTCGGCCACCAAACAAAGGAAGATCTGCACCTCCTCAGTGAGCACGGCGTATTCCTCCCAGTTGCCATAATAATAGTAGTTAGTTTAGTTACTATCTCTGGCCAAACTATTTAAACATGGCGGGGTTATTCTGGATTCTCCATCTGGCGCGTGATGTTGACGCAGTGAATGGTGACGTCTCTCTCTGACCAATCAGCAGTCGCCATTGTTTTCACATCACATTCTAGTATCGCCTCAGCTCGCCCAGAACCTCGCCGGAGGTGGTGCAAAAAAGTACCCGAAAGCTGGTACAGATACAACATTTACACAGTGGAAAACCAAACAAAGGCGAGCCGAGTCGAGCTGGTCCTGTGTAGTGGAAAAGTGCCATTTGAATAAGCAAATATCCTTTGGGAATTACCCATCTTTCGCATATCTGGGTATTGTGTTAAAAGGTGCTCCACATATTTTACTTATCATTATTTACAGGCTTCCAACTTTCCAAAACTGCCATCAACAATTTCCTCTGAGATTTTAACATTCACATAGATAATGCAGAAAACAATATGGCAAAAGAAATCAGCTGTTTTAAAAACATCTCAGACTCATCGTGGACACACTCTAGATTTACTAATCACTAAGGGTCTAAACATCTCATCGAATGTTATTAAGGATGTCTGATAATGTCTGTATTTTCTTTGATATATTGATTTCTCCTGCCATTGAAGCTAGATCTGTGTGTGTCAAGAAGAGAAGCTTAAAGAAGTAGTTCACTTTTGAAAAAACTTTTGCTGATAATTTATTCACCCCCATGTCATCCAAGATGTCCATGTCTTTCTGTTCTTCAGTTGAAAAGAAATTAAGGTTTTTGATGAAAACATTCCAGGATTTTCTCCATATAATGGACTTCAATGGGGTCCAAACGGTTCAAGGTCCAAATGACAGTTTTTGAACATTGTTCATTTTGATGAACGAGTTCGAACAGGAGAGTCACGAACGTGCGTCACAGAACAGAGCAAGGCGAGCATTTGAGCTTATAAAACTTAAACTTTGTTATTTATTTATTAAATGAGGATCGTTTCGCTTGATAAGACCCTTATTCATCACCTGGTGTCGTTTAAAGCCCTTTGAACAGTTTGCACTGAAACTGTCTTTTGGACCTTGAACCGTTTGGACCCCATTGAAGTCCATTATATGGAGAAAATCCTGCAATGTTTTCATCAAAAACCTTAATTTCTTTTCAACTGAAGAAAGAAAGACATGGACATCTTGGATGACATGGGGTGAGTATATTATCAGCAAAAGTGTTTTTAAAGTGAACTACTCAATGAATTTCTCTTATGCAGAATAAGCCAGAGCCGGTGCGGGGAACTGAGTCGAAGGCTTTCGTGAGGTCAATAAAGATCAAGGTGTTGTTCTCTGGCACGATCACAGTAAACACCATGTTGTGTGTTTTGGTTGTTTTGCTGTTGTCGGCTGTAAAGACCTTTGAAATCATGTGGTGAAGGGATATAGAGGTGTAATTCGGTCGAGACCTGCTGGAACTACTTTAGCCGTGAGTTTCACTAAAATAACTGCACACCTCAGAATATTCGTCAACCAATCAGATTCAAGCATTCAACAGCCCTGTGGCATAATAATATTTATTCTCACAAACATTAGGCTACTAAAGAAATACATTGGTCCATCTAACAATGTTGAAAGTTAAGATTTATGACTCAAACATCTTTAGCAATCATTATCCACTGCAGAGTTTTATAATATTTTCACCCAATTTTGATGTTTCTCCATAAAACTACGACTGCACTCCAGTTAACACGTATCTGGTGAATGTGAATAAAATACTGTTATTGTGGGAGGATTGTGCTGAATATTGGTGATGTTAGATTTATTAATGTTATAATCATCCTGCTGTCTTGTATGTTTGAACATGAGCATATCAGAGACACAAACTATACTGAACATCTTTTAGAGAACAAATTTGCATCTTCAGAATGAAACTAAAGTCCAAGCATCATATATTTGCATGCTTATTAGATATATCATTTCAAGGTAAATCATCGACAGAGATAAAGATATTTGGTTGAATAAAATAGACAAAAACCCTGGCTTATACCCAAATATGCTCAGTTTTATATCTAAAACCTCTGATCTTCATCATTCTGAAAACACCTTTAGCTCTACAGCACTTTATAAGGATTGCTTGAAACAAAAACAAACAGTCCCTTTATTCTGCATATAAAGTCTGGTTTTAAAGCAGCTTTACAGTGATATCAATGATGCAAAGGGAATTAAATTAAATTGTGGAAGAAATGTTATCTTTAAGATGTGTGTGTCCATCATATGACAGTAAAAGAGCTCACACAAACCTTGTCCTGGAATAGTAAAGACTGTCACTCAAGGATACGATATGATCTACAATTTAACACGTATGACCATCATTGGCCTAGAAAGATAATACTCTGTGAGACTGTATGACTCAAAGACCGTTGGAAATGTTTGTGTCTCTATTCAGTGATAGACTTTAGATCAGTGAATAGATCTAGAAAGATTTTCATCATGATGAACTTTCAGTGGCTCTCAAAAATCATCACACATGACAAACTGATAAATGTCTGAATGTCATTCATTGCGTGACAAAATACCAAAACAAGTGTCATTTATTGTGAAAACGCACTTTAGAAAGAACACATTGTTTTCGTTCTTTCAAAGAATTCATTCAAATCTTATCATGATTCATGATCTCACGATTTCTATTATTAAATATTTGATTTATTTGTATTTAGTTTTAGTACTTATTTAGTTTTAGGCTATATAGTATATTTTATATATATGAATGTAGTTCTCTGTGAAACAAATGTGACATTATAAACTGGACCTAAATGTAAAAGTACACTGAATTTACAGCTAAAGCCCACTATGAAATGATTTGCATGGTTGCGAATGAAACCGTATATCATTGTTCCAGCGGATCTGAGCTGCGGATCATAATCGTACGAGCTTCATAAGTGAACGGACGAAACTCTCTCTCCTCTTGGACTGTGGACTTTACATCTCAAGAAAGTAAATATAAAATGCTTTAAGGTTTATGACTAATATCTGTAGAAAGAAACTCAACTCTTGTGTCTCTCTCAGGCTGTTTTGGGGAATAATGTCTGGGGAAAGCAGAATCTGATGATCTGGCTGATGATCGTCTGCTGGGGATCAAGTCAGATAAGTACGTTGATTTAAACTTTAAAGGAAGTCTAGAACGCCAGTGAATATGTTGTTGGATGCGCAGAGGCTCAGTATGTTGTGTGTGTTTGTGCAGGCTGCTCGAAGATAATGCTCATTGGGGATAATTTGTCAGATGCATACCCATATTGCGCAGGTAGATGTGAAATAAACTGCATATTTTTCTTCTGAAATGTTGTGACAACTGACCTATTCATAGAGATAATGCCTTTTTATTTCAGCTATAGACCTGACATGTCTATCCGCTTGTGAAAGATTGATAGGGAATTTTTGCATAATGACCGTCAAACCGCACACCACTTCCATGGGTAACAGTGTTTTTTTTTTGTATTATATACTGTTATTGTTTTTATTAATATTTAGAATTAGCTTATATTTTCAGTTTGCATTTAAATTTTAGTCAAAGTTTTATTAATTTTGTTTGTTATTTCGTAACTTTTAATAGTTTTAATTATTTTTAAGAATTCATATTTAGGTTTCATTTACATTTATTTGAGTTTTAATTTTAGATATTTAGTACTTCAACTTAAACTTAGGCCTATTTTATGTAAGTTAGTTGCCATGGCAAATTTTTTGAATTTCCCTAAGTTTATATATATATATATATATATATATATATATATATATATATATATATATATATATTACATATAGTTCAGATGCAAAAGCCTCTAAATGCCATTTGAAATTTTCTTCTAAAACAACCATTTTTTATCAAGCTTGTATATTTAAGTTCAGTCATTTCACTTAAATGGCAATGAAGATTACCTATTAATTGTCATTTAAGTGAAATTACTGAACTTAAATATACAAGCTTGATAAAAATGCTCATTTTAGAAGAAAATTTCAAATGGCATTTAGAGGCTTTTGCATCTGAACTCTTCATATATATATATATATACACTGGGAAAAAAATGAATGAAACATTTCTGAGTTCAGAAATTTCTTCAACAAATGTGACCCATGACCACAAAACCAGTCATAAGTTGTGCGGGTTTATTTGTGGCAATAGCCAACAATACATTGTATGGGTCAAAATTATTATATTATTCTTTTATGCCAAAAATCATTATGATATTAAGATACCATGAAGATATTTTGTAAATTTCCTGATCGTAAATATATAACAAATAGCTGATGGTGAGCAGAAAATCGCAAACATAAATGCACAACACTGTGTGTGTTAGATGTCTAGTATATTTTACACCTTTAGATTCCAGTATTTTCTAACAGGTGTATCTCGGCCAAATATTGTACTATTCTAACAAACCATATATCAATTATAAATCTAAATAAAATAAAAATTACCCTTGTGACTGGTTTTGTGGTTCAGGGTCACAAATGTTAAAATGTTCTCTTGTGTTTCCAGGAAATTGCAAAACATACTTTTTTAATATAACAAACAATGTGGAGAACTATGAAATCAGAATGAATGAGACGGTTGAAGACATAAAAATGTGGTTTTTCACAAATGAATCTAAATGTCTGCCATCAGCGGTCCTGAATATAAACAGGTGCGTGTTCGTCAGACGCAGTGTAACACACACACACACACACAACACCGCATGAGAACAGGAACACTTCTGTGTTTTCACCAGTGATCGCTGCTGTCAGTCATTATGACATCATCGCTGTTGGTAATATTTAGATTTTTGATATTTCTGAACATTCTATCAATCAATGCAAAGCTAAAATAGAACAAACGCAAGACTGAAATTCTATACAAATCATAATATTTAAATGGAGTAAATATGCAATGAGTTCTTAGAGACAGCAGATCATGGTACAACCACAGCTTATGTTACAGTAGTTTACAGTAGTGATATTTAGCAAGTGTTGTAATAATTTCATCTCTTCCTTTGCGCTTGATCCAGATCATACCTGTCAGAATAACATCCCACTGTCAGCCAACACACTGACAGGAAATAACACCTCCTGCAATGCAAACTTAAGCATATGTAACATTTGACCCTCTTCTACAGTACAATCCTACTTGTTGTAGCAACCAGATACATTACACTCTGCTTTCCACTGAACATGTTCTCTAGAAGCATAGAATAGCATAAAAATGAAAGTAGAAGCCTCATTCGTTCTAAAGTCTACATATTATGATTGGGCTGGTTAGACTGTAGTTCAATCATTTACATGATCCTTTCAATGGGAAAGTCCAATTTTAGATCAAGTTTAGTAACAGTACCACAAAATTCCATGCATTTTCCAGCCTCTCTTTTGTTATCAACATGACACCATATCTATTTGGATATATTAGCATATGAAAACACATTATGCTGCAGGGAGAACTGAAGGAATTTTGTGAAAAGTATTTATAAAAAATGTAAATGACGCAAAATAATAGTAAAACTAAAAAAAAAAAAAAACAATTAAACAATAATATCACATTAAAAAATAGGGACTAGTAAACATGACTTAAAGGAGTAGTTCACTTTAAAAAAAAAACATTCCAGAATTTTCTCCATATAATGGACTTCAATGGGAACCAAACGGTTCAAGGTCCAAAAGACAGTTTCAGTGCAAACTGTTCAAAGAGCTTTAAATCGACACCAGACGACTGAATAAGGGTCTTATCAAGCGAAACGATCATCATTTAAATAAATAAATAACAAAGTTTAAGTTTTATAAGCTCAAATGCTCGCCTTGCTCTGTTCTGTGACGCACGTTCGTGACTCTCCTGTTCGAACTCGTTCATCAAAATGAACAATTCTTCTTCAGAGTCATTTGGTTCATTCAACGAGCGAAACGAACAAATTGACTCGGAAAAGATTCGTTCATATTTTGATATAATGAATATAAATATGCTTATTTTTCTTACACATTTGTGATTGATATTCACTGTAGTGTTTTATTCCTGTCTTTTAATACCTTCATGCTGTTCTTAGTATACAAAGATGTATAAATCATAACACTGTGTCTGACAATTATGTGCTGTCATTAATTTATTAAGGTCGTTCGAAATTCCTTCCTGTTAATCCTGGAGAGACATGTAAAAATGCAACATATGGCCATGACACATGCAGTGGTGAGTCTGTAAACTACTTACAGTTTCACACCCATCACAGTTCAATCTATCAAAATAACTAAAGTAGGCCTACAGCATGTAGAACATGCATATGTATTTTTTCCAGTTAAAAATCATTAAGTTATAAGATTAGGGTAATATTAGGGTTCCTTGACCTTTTAAACATAGACTCTTCTTGCTTTGACAAGCACGAGTAAAATCGTTCATGAGGAGTTGATATTGTTTAGTGCAATTATGATTGCAATGTATTTAACCCATTAAACACGGAAATATTATGCATTCATTTAAGACATTTCTCTTTATATAGAACCTTTCTGACATCTGAGTCAAGAACCCTAGAGCTCTTTAGAGAACATGCAACTGTATAATGCTGAAATAACAGTGTTTCTTATGATATATGACATATCAGAACACTTTCTTTAATCTTTCAATTACTGCACAATTGCAGAGATGTATAATTAAAACCCATTCCTTATTTTATCTTCATTGTGTTGAAGCGGAAGAAGTAAGCAAATATGTTCTGAATTGGAACAGAACAGAATGGATGTGTGTCAAATGCAGTAATGAAAGTTCAACTACTGTCACACCAGTGTCACACACCACCACTGACAATCCAGATACCAGTGTCACACCACCCATGACAACCAGTGTCGCTCCCATCCAGTGTCACACCACCCATGACAACCAGTGTCGCTCCATCCAGTGTCACACCACCCATGACAACTCAGACTCAATCTTCCACTGTTCCACAACCCGAGATTTTATGAATATATCTTCAGATAATACAACAGACTGGAGTAAACCTGAACCCTCAAAAGCATCGTAAGTGTGCCGTTACCAGTTTCAATAAACTCTAGTAAAGTGTAATAGACTCTAGTACGAATACCAAGTGATTCAATCAACTTTGCAGAGAGACTCTTGAGAAAATGAACTCCTGGGTGAAGGAGATGGAAAAAAACAATAAAAGCAATGCGGGGATTGTGATGGAGAAGTGTTATTGGTGTTCTCCAAAGACAAGCCAAGAACACCGAAAGCAAAGATATTAAAATATGCTACTCTTCAAAACAGAACATGATCAACGTAAGGCCTGAGAAGCAGTTGAAGCATCTGATTCAGTATTTCTTCATTTATCAACGCTAATTATTCTTTCAAATCCACAGGTTGTTGAGAATAACCTGCAGACAGACTTCCCCTGGTCTGTAAAGGTTCCCAGCGAGGCCTTTGATAAATCACGTCTTGAAAACAACGGAAGTGCATATGTTGGAATTTTAAGGTTCAAAAATATGGGAAATAAGGTAATGTGTGCAATGAGATCATTCGGACAAATGTTTCTTGTTTAAATGTTTCTATTTGATTAATAGTGATTGCTTTTTAATTCGTGTATGGTTTCTTAATAAGGATGAAACTGTTTTGAACGATGAGGCTTATGGAATAACGATGGGCGCTCAATATCTCCAACCTTACACACAAAATAGAAATGTTCATTAAACAGAAAAATCTGGTAATGTTTTTTTTTTTAAAGAAATGTTTTTTTAGATAATGACCAGACAACTGTGGAAGCAAAATATAATCAAACATGTCCTTACAGGTCGGTTACGCATCATGCAATTCTTGGGATGGCATAGGTAAATTCACTTATGGCTGTATTGATCAGTTATCAAGTTATTTCATATAATCAATTTAATTTGCCGTCTCTTTTCTTTGAAGGAAATCTAACGTGGACGGCGTCTCGGCTGTGAGACAGAAAAAATAGACAACAGCACCATAAAGTGCTCGTGTTCACATTCTGACGTTCTTCGCAGTGCTGATGGTGAGAAGCTTCTCGGAGTTTCGTTTAAAGACCCCATGAAATCAATATATTTCAGTCCACGTTTATATGCTAATGAACTAGTACAAGATCACTAAAAAAACGTAATATATGCATTTAAAATTTAAAATCTCTAACTTCTGGGAAAATCTCATATATTGACAACAAAAAGTTTCGTCGCAAAAATGTTTCTAGAATAATCACATTCTTCCAATTATACCACCTACCTATATCTAAATTAAAGAAACGTATACTATACAAAAACATTCAGGAGAACAGTATAGAGCAGCGTAATGGTGCGTTCACACCGGATGCGAATAGTGCGTCAGGCGCGAATGATTTCAATGTTGTCGTAGAGCCTTGGGCGCGGACGTGAGACGTAGAGACATGAATACATCTCGTTTGAGCGAATGCCGTGAATTAAGCTGTCTGGCCGTGCCAGCGCTGAATGATTTAGTCACGCAGTCTCATCCCAATTCGTCATATGACTGACGCTTTGGGACGTCTTTTGACCATTCCGTCACATATGCCTTTTCAGGCCCCCTTAACGTCGGTAGATGACGCTATCGTATCCTGAACTCTACCCCAGACCTAAACCTAACCCTAAACCCAACTCGTCACCTAACTGACGTTAAAGGTAAAGCGTCAGTTGTATGACGACCCGGTATCGTCATCTACTGACGTTTAAGGGGGCCCTAAAAAGTCACATATTCGACGAATGGTCAAAAGACGTCCCAAAACGTCAGTTACATGACGAATTGGGATGAGATTGTGTTATGCATTCACACGTTTTACGTACATTTGCGCCCGACGCCCGAGTTGAAAAATCTGAACTTTGGCATCAATTCGCGATGCATTAACCAATCAGGAGCCTGCTGCTTGCTCACGTGGTGAAAGTATCTGGATTCTACAATAAATTATTCTAAAGGCCTGGTGTGGTTCTAATGCACAACAATACTTTATCACTTAAAACCTTATTTCAATATATGAGACATGTTCATATCTAGAATATATGAAATATTATTATGATGTAAAGTTCATGTCTGGTCGTGAGAGAGAAAAAAAATCACAAGACAGGTTAATCACTTTTGGAGGCTGGCTCTATTTAACATCAAAACAAAAATAAATGACAGATTAGGTGGATGCGGGACATCGGCTATATTGAGTTTCAGTCTATAATCTATATCTATATAAATCCAGTCTATATAAAGATGTTTCAGTTCTCGCGCTCCAGTTCACAGAGATCATGAAAGCACGTAGCCTACTGATTGTTTTCTTTTATTTTACAAAAGCACAACATTTTCTTGCTATTATGAGTTTACACAAAATAAAAGTAGTTTGCATTATTATTTTCTGTATGACCAGAAATTATAGACTACTTTAAGTTGTTTCCACTGTTGATTGGAAAATGCAAGTGTTCAGCGCCCGTGAAAAAATGTAAAGCGCGGCTATTAATAAGATTGACATTAAATCACACTGAATATTGATTACTTGGACAACATACCCTTTTAAATTGCAATGGGATTTAAAAGGGTAGTGCTGGTTTCGGTTTGCTGGTTTGTGGTGTTTCGGTTGGCCACTGATTCCTATTCCTGTGTAGACACTGTTCCGCTGAGGGCCTTGGGAGTGAGGTCAAGTGAAATCGGTTGGTTATGTAATTACCGCGGTATGCCTATAAATGCCGCTGAAAACACCACTAAAGGGAGATATTCATTTTTCCAAAGCAATGTCCAGTTTTAACAGTTTTACAGATGTTATCAGATGTTATCCCGCAGGCCGCAATTTAAGAACCGATGATTTAAATGATCAAATTTGTTCTATCAATCTATCCATCTGCCTACTTTCGAATAGAGGTCAATCATTGCAGCCAAATGTTGTAGTAAAGCCTTCTACTAACAGTCAACTCAGTTATACTAACTACAACTATAAAATGAACAAGGAGCAGCTCAGATCATTTGAACTTGGGAGTATTTGATGGGAAACGTTTGACTTCATTTTCAGACTTAGGATATCTGTTTTTAACTGCAGACTTGGCAAAATTGAGTACATATAGACCGTCATCGTTTTGGAGCTTCCGTGTCATTGATTTCTTTTGATGTATAACATGATCGACGTGGAAATGATAGTAAAAATCCTCCGGCTGATCTGTTTATTTCTGTTGTGTTTTCTCCGATCTCTCAGTCTCCTCCAGGTGAAAATGCGAACAACACAGCAAAGTATGTGGAATCACTGAGCTTCATCTCGTCTATCTGGCTGTGGCATCTCCATGTTTTTTCTGTCCGTCGCTCTGTTCATGCATTTCCTTTTACGGTAGAGTGTCTTAAAATTTAACATATAGCTACTTTAAGTTCTTTGACCAATCACTTTTGCTCCTATTTTGGATAAAATGCCTAAATGCATGTTACCAATACAATGTTTTTATTTATTTGAACAGGAAAGCCAAATCAAATCAGGCTACGAAGATCTTGATGAACATGTTTGTGGCTTTGTTTCTCCTCAATTTATCCTTTTTGTCAAACGAGAGCGTGGCCAACACTGAAGACAAGGCTGCGTGCGTCTTCATAGCGCTGCTCATGCATTACTCAATGCTGGCTACATTCACCTGGTTCTTCATTCAAGCTCTTCATATGTACTTATGGCTCATCAGACAGAACGTCACCATCACAAACTACATGAGGAAGATCACCGTGTTCGGCTGGAGTGAGTTATGTGGAGAAGTCACCTGTTATAGTGTTCACTTAAAGCCACGCTGTGGAACTTTTGGCCACTAGGGGCACTCAACCTGTAACTTTCACGTCTAGCGTCCCTAGAGGCCACAAGCTCCGCAGCACTGTCGCAAATTAAAGTGAAAACCTGCAACACATTGAAAGTGCAACCCTCAAACCTGAAAAGGGAAAAGAGATGCTACGTCTTCTTGCCATACTTCAGGGCATAACACGTCAGCTCGGCGTGTTACTTCAATAAGATCCCCTTTCTACGTCAGATGGGGAGCGAAATCGGATTGGCTTATTATTTGATATGCTTGCAAAGGCTTGCCAAAACACTGGGTGTGATTTGTCAAGTAACTGGGTGGTCACTTTTCACGCTTTCTGAGTTGGTAGATGCAGCGGGGACCTGATTATAGCACTTAAAGTTTAGTTTTAGTTACCTATTATAACCCTGATCTCTGTATGTTTTCAGTGTTTTCAGCTCCTATTGTCATAGCTGTTGTTTCATCGGGAGGATATAAAACATTTAATCCTAACAACAACATCTGGAAAAACCACACAAATGTAAGTTGTTCTTATGTCATAAATGCACGATTATTGAGTACTTATTATGCAAAGTTTCTCCAGAGGGAGTTCTTCTCTTCATCAAAATAAGCAAGCTGACATTCAGTGCAATCTGTATTTTTATTTAGAATACATACAAATGTCATATACCTCTTTTAGTATTTTCAAAAGCGTCGGTTTAAAGAGTGTGCATGTGTGAACGTGCTCTAGTACGTAAGATAGAGTCTATGAGTGAATCTGGAAATAGAGCAAAATAACTGATGAAAAATTAGAAATAGTCCTCAGATGCCATGTTTGTAATTGATAAAACATCTAGCATTAATTCAATCTCAACAAATTCATTAAAAGAAGTTATTATTCCTCAACCTGCGTGACATTATCCAACGTGGTTGAATGACCAATTTGCGACAATATGGTTTTCAACATGCGACTATTAGCCTGGATGTCAGCCCAAACCCCGCCCACAACATTTTTTTTGGTCAAGAAGTTCGGTCTGAACTCGATCCATTGAGTAAATATGATCAGTTCAGAAATCGCCGGGCCAATCAAATTGTCAGGACTGGCTTTATACGATGATGGACAGATGATCTGCAGTTACGTAATCATCACGTTATTAAAGAGCGCTTTGGTTGAACTGGTTTCCCTCAGAAGATTCCGCGCTGGAGAATTGAGATGACATCGACAGCGCATTAATTTTAAAAGACGAACAGAGAACTGCAATCAAGGCATTTGTCGATCGGAAAGATGTGTCTGCCGTCCTCCCCACGGGATTCAGCAAAAGTTTAACTTATCAGCCGGCTCCGGTGGTCACTAAGAAGATGGGACGCAGTGAAAACCCTGTGGTCGTTGTGGTTTCTCCTTTGGTCGCACTCATGGAGGACCAAGTTAACAAGCAACACATTATTTTACTACTTCTTCCAGCATGCGTGCAGTTGAGTTCTGTTGACAACTATGCATAAGTCACTGTTGCTCTGATTGGTTGTAGGTCTCTCCAATTGAGTGCAGGTTTTTTTTTCCAGTTCGGTTAAGAAACGCCTCAAAATCAAAGTCCTATGGAGCAGAATCAGACTCATATACTGACTAGAATATGAGCATGACGAAGTCAGGCTAACATACAATAGTAGTTAGTAGTACAGTAGCAGCGAGTTACGTCGTTGTATGGGAAACACACCCAGAGCGTTACTGACAGATTGGGAGTGCAACAATTGAGAATATGGGGAAAATGACATTTAAGGAGGAAAACCTGTTCTAGTAGAGAAAATAAAAACATTAATGAAGCTTTTAAGCCAACATTGTCTTTTCTCTTCTAATTATAGGTGCTGGATTACAGATCCGTTCATTCACTACATAGTGAACATTGGCTCCTACGCTTTAGTCTTCATCTTCACGACAGGAATCTTCATCATGATCGTCACTAAGATTGTCCAAGCTCGACACCTAAAAGCTGTTGACGGCAAGAGAAAGAGCGTTCAGAAAGCAGCTCATGATGGTGTTGAGTTTGTTCCTGCTCTTCGGCCTGACGTGGGCTGTGGCGTTTCTTCAGTTATGGACCGATGCTCATCCCCTCATATTACATCTTCACCGTGTTGAACTCGATTTCAGGGTGAGAAACAATCACATGGATGATTGTGTGTGATGCAAACATACATTTTTAAAAATTATACAAATTACTTCAATGATATTGCATTAGTTGAAATATGTCCTACCGATTTCTTTCAGGGTTTTTCCTCTTCCTGTATTACTACCATATTCACAACGATGTTGCAGGACATTTCTCTGATGATCCAGAAAGCTCCAGCTCCACCACAACCATCGTTAAATAATGGAGTGGAAAATGCATTGTCTTTCTCCTTTTGCACTTTCTCCTGATTCTCTCCTTTTTTAAAACTGGAATTTAACGTAATACAATCTGAATCACCATAAGGAAAATATTGACGTGCACCATGAACAGGGATAAACCAGACAACTGAATTAGAAATCAATCAAATATTCATTCACAATCTCAAACCTCCAATTAAAAAATGGAATTGTCGAATGCTGCCACGCCCCCATGTCACGCCCCCATGTCACGTCGAAATGGAACCGTGACCTTAGAATTGAAAATGTAATCGAATCAGAGGTTTTGGAAAATGATGACACCCCTACAGACAACCAAAAAATTTAAAGGTAACCCAACTCCAAACTCTAAGATTCCCCATCTCAATTCACTCTCCAGCTCAGGTCCAACATAATCCACATCACCAGACCGGCATTGCTGCACAGAAGTAAGCAACATTGAAAATAAACTTTCCGGACTTGATCCCAGGATTGCACTCAGGAACTGTGCAGATTTCCACCTTCTCCGTGTGCACCGAATTACATCTCAAATCAACAGCAATCGACCATGACCGAGAGTCTGATCATTTGAACACTGTAAAGAAAAAGAGCTGGTTCAGAGGCAAGCCGGACATCTCAAAGGCACAAACTACAGACTCAACGAGCAATACCCAAAGGACATTCTCGAACATCTCAAACTTTTCCCAATCTGGAAACATGATAAATGAAGGGAAAAAGGCAACCATTGCAGTGGACATATACATAGATGGACAATTATATTGTGATAAGGACATTTCCTCCTGACATTTTTAAGCCCTACACTCCCATTCTTGAGTCAAAACCTGTCATGATCATAAACGTATAATCACACCACCACCTCCCACCCCTTCTCTCACTCGCTCTTTTGTTCTTTCGCTTCAATCTATAAGACTTTGCACTTGGGTTTTGTGCCCTTCCGACTCCACCTGTTATACACTTTGTCTGTATTTAATGGTTTCTGTATTGGTGGTGTTGTTCTGTTGTGTACAATCTATCTTTTGTGTATTGCCAACAGCACTGCCATGTTATGCACGCACGCATATGTAAAGTTGAGACCACCTTTATTTGTATAGCGCTTTTTTACAATGCAGATTGTTCCAACGCAGCTCATAACTGGAAAATAATGCAACAAAGTTTGTTTTGGCTGTACAGCAGATCTAGAAGAAAATAGTATCATAGTCCAGCTTAAGTAACTTAAGTGTTGATTCATTCTATTGTAAAAATCGAATATACTATTAATATAGTTAATTTATCTATACAGCTGCTCTGGAGAAAACAGTGATGTCGTCGTCCAGCTCAGTTTAGTTTTCATACAACAGCATTAGTACAGTCTGATCAATAATATTGTGCAATATTAAGTGCACAGTCACAACTGCACAAATATATAGAATCAAACGCATACAGCCATGCACCAGCGGTGGAGGAACATCGATTCACATACGAATAGCGAATCTATCTTCTGTCGATTCGCATCGATTCACAAATATCAGAAATTATTTTTCTAAACTGTGCAGTATTAATTAACTGTTGCAGGCAATTTAGTTAATTTAATAATAATAAAGAAAAATATCTTCATTATTAATGAATTTATAATCTATACTGTGATGACCCAATCAGTTTATATTCCAAACTGTGAAAACTCAAATCAATTTATAATCCATATTGTGACGATTATACTGTCTTATTTTTTTATATTTGATTATTCAATTTCTGTAGTACTTCTTACTAAATGTTAAATAAACCTAGGCTGACGTTTAATTATGTATATTCTTTCTATTGTATTTGTCCTATTGTTTATTTATTTGCAAACAGGTTTTTTTTGTATCAAGGAGTTTTCTTTATGTATCCAAGTAGTCTATCCATTTGTCTCAGGCATTCCTTGCTTTATAACAGAAGGCTGTCAGTCATGTGTGTAATGATTGCAGTCAGCTTAAATTACATTTGTTTTATTATATTTGGTAAAATGGGATGAAAAAAGACAATAAACTTCATTAACATTTAATTCAAGAGCTTTTTCTTTTAGAAATAGTCTCCAATCAGTCTACCAACACCTATCACTGTATACGACACCTATCACGACCCTATCACTGTATACATATATAACTCCTTCAATATTATCAGCTGATCCTCCACCTATAGAAATACAACCCTATATCTTTCTTGAAAAAATATTCTCCAAAATATACAAAATTACTCTCGATGCCGATTTCTGGACAAAAATCTATGTTATATCAAAAAAAAGGGGCCAACTTTACTGAAATCACTAAAAATGTCAAATATCTGTGATGACCATAACTGAAACCATCTGTTATTGTGGGAGGCACATTATACTGAATATCTTTTCAGGAAACAAATTTACATCAGAATGAAACTAAAGTCACATGCATGTGAATACAGATATTTGCATGATCATTTGATATTACAGCTTTACAAAATTCATGCACACTAATGTGGAAAATATTTGGCTATTAAAAATGAAAGACACGCAAACACTGTCAAAATCAGCTAATCAGACTTGTTGTCAATGTGTTATATCTCCAAGAGCCTCTCACTCTAATGAAGATAATTCAATTTCGTCATCATGATGGATGTTCAGTGGCTCCAAAAATATGAATATGAATCTATATATTGCAAAATAATCAAATTATTGTATAATAAACATGGTTTCGAGGTTATGCTTTCATTGGAATCTTTATTAAATTATTTATTTGCTATATTTATAGAGTTCTCTGTAAACAAATGTAACTTGATAAACTGGACCTGAATGTAAAGGAACAGTACAATTACAGTTAAAGCCCAAAATAACATGATTTGCATGTCTGCAAATGAATCGCATGTCATTGTTCCAGCGGATCTGAGCTGCGGATCATAATCATACGGCTTCATAAGTGAACAGATAAAAATCTCTCTCCTCTTGGACTGTGGAATCTACATCTCAAGAATGAAAAAAGAAAATGCCGACAAATTAAAAAAATACCACAAATATCTGTAGGAAAGAAAACTCAACTCTTGTGTCAGGCTGTTTTGGGGAATTATGTCTGGGGAAAAGCTGAATTTTCTGTGGCTGATGATCGTCTGCTGGGGATCAAGCCAGATAAGTATGTTGCTTTAAGCAAATTCAATTTATCAACTTCAAAATAAAGTCTATAATGCCAGCGAATATGTTGTTTAGAGAGCAAAGACCAACTTTTTTGTTGAAAAAGTAAAAAAACAAACATCAAATTCAATGATTTTGTTATATGGTTATTTTGTAACAGTCACATCATGGTTACATTAAGTTTTAGTTCAGTTTGGATTAGTGGATTAGTTTTATTAGTTACATAGTTTCCAGTCTGTTCCCTTTCGAATGGGAATTCGCTAGAGGACACTTTGGGGAATGCCTAAACGCGACACTAAACACGATTAAGTCTAAACACGACAATGAACTTAACATTGGCCGGCGATTAGTGAGAAGCGCATTCGCACACGGTCGCTCGGATGAATGTTTTTTTGTTGGGACATAACCATCCAGCTCGTGTGAGCCTTATCTTTCTCCAAAATCTTCACGCTCAAGTGGAGAGATTCTAGAGAAAGCCATATTCATCTTGCATCCATAATACTCAAGCAAACTATGCTGATGTGAAGAGGATGCGTTTATCCCGTGTTTGTCCTTGCTTGTTTCCTGGTTTTGATTTGTTTATTAAAGAGATACGGCTACATCTAGGACCACTTGGCATTGTCTCCTCTTCCTTGTCTGACCTAAACGTTACAATCATTACATAATTGGTTCTTAAAGTTATCTTTCTGCAAGCTGCACAAAAAAATATACTAGTTGGTGACAATTTGACAGATGCATGTTTCTGGGACTCGGGGGACACAGGTAGATGTGAAATATACACTGCTATCGTGACAATAGGTTTAATTGTACATTTATTATCTGAATGTTCTTGTGATGACTGGCAGATAAATTTCCAAACTCTCTGAATCCAGGTCTGCAATCTCTCACCAGCTTGTGGTGACAAAAATGATGATCGTTTGCAAACTGAATGTCAAAATAAACACATCTTGTCTAGGTAAAAACATTTATTCGTTTATTTTTGTCAAATTTCCTTATCTCTTTAGAAAGTTTTTTTTGTTTAAACAATTAAACAATGTTCTCTCTGGTTTCCAGGGCATTGCGAAACAGTGGGATATAACCAAAGTTTCAACATAACAAATTATGGAGGGAAATATGAAGTAAGAATGGATAAAACAAGTGCAGACATAGAGCTGTGTTTTTTGCCAAATGAATCAAATAGTCTGCAACCAGGTGGGTGTCATCCTAAATTCAATGACATTTTAACACACAACTCATAAGTACACAAGTATTTGTGTTGCCATCATTAATATCAGTGATGATGAAGTTACTGTTAGTCAATCAATGCAAAACAAATACAGATCCTAACACACCTAAGACAAACTGAATGGAGCCTGTGTGTTAAATGTCTTCTAAGCACTATAATGTGTTTGAGTTTGGAAGAGCAGATTATGGTAGAAACTATTTTATATTTAGTGAGTTTTGTAATAACTCTCTTCCCTTCAGCTGATTTATTAGCACAGACTGTGACCACGCCCGTCTGCGAGCCCGTCTGCGAGCCCGTCTGCACCCTTAATGGAAGCTCACCACTCGGTAAGATTTTGGTTGTCAAATGATACACATTTGATAAATAATGGTCTAAGACATCCAATGACATGATATACATTGTAATATAATTGATCACATAGATGTGGCGGTTATGGTTCATTGCCATATTGGGCATCACAGGGCGTCTCTGCAAGTGGACTGCTTGGTGAATTGGGCTACACAATTTACCCTTTTCCACATTTTGAGAGCCGATTCGGAGCCCGGTGCCTGCACGTGAACCAGTTCTTTGTGTTTCGACAGCCAAAGAACCGATTCTCGGCCAGGAAAACTGGTCCCAAAGCTGCACCAACTCTTTGCTGGATTAGAAGCGTTCTTTTACCACGTCATGCTTACGTCGGGGCTGGGGCGGGTTTAGATGTGCTCTAAACATCTATTCAGACCATCGAAGAGCCAGGAGAAACATTTGCAGGAACACGATGGAGTCCGCCTTTGTAATTGTTTTGCTTGAAGTTGGCGCAAGCGTTTCTATTTGTTTTTGTTTCAAAAACATTATAAGCAAAGAAGAAAACAGTCACAATATAGAACAAATAAATGGAAGGAAAAAAAAACACAAGACAGGGGTACATAACTAATCAGAAAAGATAACAAATCAAATGAAAAGATTAAAAGACTTACATATTTCAATTGTTTTTAAAGCCTTCTTGGTACACGAGCTAGAGATAATCCCAAAGTAAAAGGAACAAAATGTAAAAAAATTTAAAACATGGTGAAAATAATGAACATTTTCAAGTTTGAAAACCTGTTCTAATAGAGCCCAAAAACAAATAAGGGCATAACATGGCCTCTCTAACACTTTTTTTTTGTTTTATTCATCTGTTGTTCTTTTATTACTTTCCTGTCTGTATCTGATGACTATTCAATGCAGAAATGGAATCACTTTTAACTCGTTCAGCTGATGTTAAATTATGTGTTGTCGGGGTCTCTTGAGGTTGTCTAAAATTCACTTCTGTTGTTCCAAAGGTATAAAAGCTACATTCGACAATAATACATGCAGCGGTAAGTGGGACTCATCATTCATTCTGTACAATAGTGTCAATAATGAAAATATGAACAACGAAGAACATGCATTATAAATGACAATCCAATTCACGTGTAGGTTTATAAATAAACAAAAATAATATGTTTGGAAACAAATCCATTTCTTACTTAATACTTTGTGTTGCAGGAAAAGAAGAAAGCAAATACGTTCTTCATTTTAATGGAAGAGAATGGATGTGTGTCATCTTTGTTGATGAAAGATCAACTACTGTCAGACCACTGTCACACAACACTACTGACAATCCAACTAACAGTTTGAAACCATTTGAGACAACTAACGATCCAACTACCAGTTTCACAACATCTGAGGCAACTAACAATCCAACTACCAGTTTTACATCATCTGAGACAACTAACAATCCAACTACCAGTTTCACATTATACCAACAACTATAAATCCAACAACCAGTTTCACATCATCTGAGACAACTAACAGATCCAACTACCAGTTTCACAACATCTGAGACAACAAACAATCCAACTACCAGTTTCACAACATCTGAGACAACTAACAATCCAACAACCAGTTTCACAACATCTGAGACAATCAAGTTCACAACATTAGGAAGACTAACAATCCAAATACCAGTTTCACAACATCTGAGACAACTAACAATCCAACTACCAGTTTCACAACATCTGAGACAACTAACAATCCAACTACCAGTTTCACAACATCTGAGACAACTAACAATCCAACAACCAGTTTCACAACATCTGAGAAAACTAAGAATACAATCAAGCAGTTTCACAACATCTAAGACAACTAACAATCCAACTACCGAGTTTCACAACATCTGAGACAACTAACAGTCCAACAACCAGTTTCACAACATCTGGGACAACTAACAATCCAACATACCAGTTTAACAACATCTGAGACAACTAACAATCCAACTACCAGTTTCACAACATCTGAGACAACTAACAATCCAACTACCAGTTTCACAACATCTGAGACAACTAACAATCCAACATACCAGTTTCACAACATCTGCGACAACTAACAATCCAACTACCAGTTTCACAACATCTGAGACAACTAACAATCCAACAACCAGTTTCACAACATCTGAGACAACTAACAATCCAACTACCAGTTTCACAACATCTGAGACAACTAACAATCCAACAACCAGTTTCACAACATCTGAGACAACTAACAATCCAACAACCAGTTTCACATCATCTGAGACAACTAACAATCCAACATACCAGTTTTCACCAACATCTGAGACAACTAACTAACAATCCAACATACCAGTTTCACAACATCTGCGACAACTAACAATCCAACAACCAGTTTTCACAACATCTGAGACAACTAACAATCCAACTACCAGTTTCACAACATCTGAGACAACTAACAATCCAACAACCAGTTTCACAACATCTGCGACAACTAACAATCCAACATACCAGTTTCACAACATCTGCAGACAACTAACAATCCAACAACCAGTTTCACAACATCTGAGACAACTAACAATCCAACAACCAGTTTCACAACATCTGCGACAACTAACAATCCAACAACCAGTTTCACAACATCTGAGACAACTAACAATCCAACTACCAGTTTCACAACATCTGAGACAACTAACAATCCAACTACCAGTTTCACAACATCTGAGACAACTAACAATCCAACTACCAGTTTCACAACATCTGAGACAACTAACAATCCAACTACCAGTTTCACAACATCTGAGACAACTAACAATCCAACAACCAGTTTCACAACATCTGAGACAACTAACAATCCAACTACCAGTTTCACAACATCTGAGACAACTAACAATCCAACTACCAGTTTCACAACATCTGAGACAACTAACAATCCAACTACCAGTTTCACAACATCTGAGACAACTAACAATCCAACTACCAGTTTCACAACATCTGAGACAACTAACAATCCAACTACCAGTTTCACAACATCTGAGACAACTAACAATCCAACTACCAGTTTCACAACATCTGAGACAACTAACAATCCAACTACCAGTTTCACAACATCTGAGACAACTAACAATCCAACTACCAGTTTCACAACATCTGAGACAACTAACAATCCAACAACCAGTTTCACAACATCTGACAACAACTAACAATCCAACTACCAGTTTCACAACATCTGAGACAACTAACAATCCAACTACCAGTTTCACAACATCTGAGACAACTAACAATCCAACTACCAGTTTCACAACATCTGAGACAACTAACAATCCAACTACCAGTTTCACAACATCTGAGACAACTAACAATCCAACTACCAGTTTCACAACATCTGAGACAACTAACAATCCAACAACCAGTTTCACAACATCTGAGACAACTAACAATCCAACTACCAGTTTCACAACATCTGAGACAACTAACAGTCCAACTACCAGTTTCACAACATCTGAGACAACTAACAATCCAACAACCAGTTTCACAACATCTGAGACAACTAACAGTCCAACTACCAGTGTCACAACATCTGAGACAACTAACAATCCAACTACCAGTTTCACAACATCTGAGACAACTAACAATCCAACTACCAGTTTCACAACATCTGAGACAACTAACAATCCAACAACCAGTTTCACAACATCTGAGACAACTAACAGTCCAACTACCAGTTTCACAACATCTGAACAACTAACAATCCAACTACCAGTTTCACAACATCTGAGACAACTAACAATCCAACTACCAGTTTCACAACATCTGAGACAACTAACAATCCAACTACCAGTTTCACAACATCTGAGACAACTAACAATCCAACTACCAGTTTCACAACATCTGAGACAACTAACAATCCAACTACCAGTTTCACAACATCTGAGACAACTAACAATCCAACTACCAGTTTCACAACATCTGAGACAACTAACAATCCAACTACCAGTTTCACAACATCTGAGACAACTAACAATCCAACTACCAGTTTCACAACATCTGAGACAACTAACAATCCAACAACCAGTTTCACAACATCTGAGACAACTAACAATCCAACTACCAGTTTCACAACATCTGAGACAACTAACAGTCCAACTACCAGTTTCACAACATCTGAGACAACTAACAATCCAACTACCAGTTTCACAACATCTGAGACAACTAACAATCCAACAACCAGTTTCACAACATCTGAGACAACTAACAATCCAACTACCAGTTTCACAACATCTGAGACAACTAACAATCCAACTACCAGTTTCACAACATCTGAGACAACTAACAATCCAACTACCAGTTTCACAACATCTGAGACAACTAACAATCCAACTACCAGTTTCACAACATCTGAGACAACTAACAATCCAACTACCAGTTTCACAACATCTGAGACAACTAACAATCCAACTACCAGTTTCACAACATCTGAGACAACTAACAATCCAACTACCAGTTTCACAACATCTGAGACAACTAACAATCCAACTACCAGTTTCACAACATCTGAGACAACTAACAATCCAACAACCAGTTTCACAACATCTGAGACAACTAACAATCCAACTACCAGTTTCACAACATCTGAGACAACTAACAATCCAACTACCAGTTTCACAACATCTGAGACAACTAACAATCCAACTACCAGTTTCACAACATCTGAGACAACTAACAATCCAACTACCAGTTTCACAACATCTGAGACAACTAACAATCCAACTACCAGTTTCACAACATCTGAGACAACTAACAATCCAACTACCAGTTTCACAACATCTGAGACAACTAACAATCCAACTACCAGTTTCACAACATCTGAGACAACTAACAATCCAACTACCAGTTTCACAACATCTGAGACAACTAACAATCCAACTACCAGTTTCACAACATCTGAGACAACTAACAATCCAACTACCAGTTTCACAACATCTGAGACAACTAACAATCCAACTACCAGTTTCACAACATCTGAGACAACTAACAATCCAACTACCAGTTTCACAACATCTGAGACAACTAACAATCCAACTACCAGTTTCACAACATCTGAGACAACTAACAATCCAACTACCAGTTTCACAACATCTGAGACAACTAACAATCCAACTACCAGTTTCACAACATCTGAGACAACTAACAATCCAACTACCAGTTTCACAACATCTGAGACAACTAACAATCCAACTACCAGTTTCACAACATCTGAGACAACTAACAATCCAACTACCAGTTTCACAACATCTGAGACAACTAACAATCCAACTACCAGTTTCACAACATCTGAGACAACTAACAATCCAACTACCAGTTTCACAACATCTGAGACAACTAACAATCCAACAACCAGTTTCACAACATCTGAGACAACTAACAATCCAACTACCAGTTTCACAACATCTGAGACAACTAACAATCCAACTACCAGTTTCACAACATCTGAGACAACTAACAATCCAACTACCAGTTTCACAACATCTGAGACAACTAACAATCCAACTACCAGTTTCACAACATCTGAGACAACTAACAATCCAACTACCAGTTTCACAACATCTGAGACAACTAACAATCCAACAACCAGTTTCACAACATCTGAGACAACTAACAATCCAACTACCAGTTTCACAACATCTGAGACAACTAACAATCCAACTACCAGTTTCACAACATCTGAGACAACTAACAATCCAACTACCAGTTTCACAACATCTGAGACAACTAACAATCCAACTACCAGTTTCACAACATCTGAGACAACTAACAATCCAACTACCAGTTTCACAACATCTGAGACAACTAACAATCCAACTACCAGTTTCACAACATCTGAGACAACTAACAATCCAACTACCAGTTTCACAACATCTGAGACAACTAACAATCCAACTACCAGTTTCACAACATCTGAGACAACTAACAATCCAACTACCAGTTTCACAACATCTGAGACAACTAACAATCCAACTACCAGTTTCACAACATCTGAGACAACTAACAATCCAACTACCAGTTTCACAACATCTGAGACAACTAACAATCCAACTACCAGTTTCACAACATCTGAGACAACTAACAATCCAACTACCAGTTTCACAACATCTGAGACAACTAACAATCCAACTACCAGTTTCACAACATCTGAGACAACTAACAGTCCAACTACCAGTTTCACAACATCTGAGACAACTAACAATCCAACTACCAGTTTCACAACATCTGAGACAACTAACAATCCAACTACCAGTTTCACAACATCTGAGACAACTAACAATCCAACTACCAGTTTCACAACATCTGAGACAACTAACAATCCAACTACCAGTTTCACAACATCTGAGACAACTAACAATCCAACTACCAGTTTCACAACATCTGAGACAACTAACAATCCAACTACCAGTTTCACAACATCTGAGACAACTAACAATCCAACTACCAGTTTCACAACATCTGAGACAACTAACAATCCAACTACCAGTTTCACAACATCTGAGACAACTAACAATCCAACTACCAGTTTCACAACATCTGAGACAACTAACAATCCAACTACCAGTTTCACAACATCTGAGACAACTAACAATCCAACTACCAGTTTCACAACATCTGAGACAACTAACAATCCAACTACCAGTTTCACAACATCTGAGACAACTAACAATCCAACTACCAGTTTCACAACATCTGAGACAACTAACAATCCAACTACCAGTTTCACAACATCTGAGACAACTAACAATCCAACTACCAGTTTCACAACATCTGAGACAACTAACAATCCAACTACCAGTTTCACAACATCTGAGACAACTAACAATCCAACTACCAGTTTCACAACATCTGAGACAACTAACAATCCAACTACCAGTTTCACAACATCTGAGACAACTAACAATCCAACTACCAGTTTCACAACATCTGAGACAACTAACAATCCAACTACCAGTTTCACAACATCTGAGACAACTAACAATCCAACTACCAGTTTCACAACATCTGAGACAACTAACAATCCAACTACCAGTTTCACAACATCTGAGACAACTAACAATCCAACTACCAGTTTCACAACATCTGAGACAACTAACAATCCAACTAACCAGTTTCACAACATCTGAGACAACTAACAATCCAACTACCAGTTTCACAACATCTGAGACAACTAACAATCCAACTACCAGTTTCACAACATCTGAGACAACTAACAATCCAACTACCAGTTTCACAACATCTGAGACAACTAACAATCCAACTACCAGTTTCACAACATCTGAGACAACTAACAATCCAACTACCAGTTTCACAACATCTGAGGCAACTGACAATCCAACTACCAGTTTCACATACATCTGAGACAACTAACAATCCAACTACCAGTTTCACAACATCTGAGACAACTAACAATCCAACTACCAGTTTCACAACATCTGAGACAACTGACAATCCAACTACCAGTTTCACAACATCTGAGACAACTAACAATCCAACTACCAGTTTCACAACATCTGAGACAACTAACAATCCAACAACCAGTTTCACAACATCTGAGACAACTAACAATCCAACTACCAGTTTCACAACATCTGAGACAACTAACAATCCAACAACCAGTTTCACAACATCTGACACAACTAACAATCCAACAACCAGTTTCACAACATCTGAGACAACTAACAATCCAACTACCAAGTTTCACAACATCTGAGACAACTAACAATCCAACTACCAGTTTCACAACATCTGAGACAACTAACAATCCAACTACCAGTTTCACAACATCTCAGACATACGAACAATCCAACGACCAGTTTCACAACATCTGAGACAGCAAATATTGACAATCGATACCAGTTTCACAACATCTGAGCAACTGACATGTCCAACTACGAGTTCCACAACATCTGAGACAACTAACAATCCAACTACCAGTTTCACAACATCTGAGACAACTAACAATCCAACTACCAGTTTCACAACATCTGAGACAACTAACAATCCAACTACCAGTTTCACAACATCTGAGACAACTAACAATCCAACTACCAGTTTCACAACATCTGAGACAACTAACAATCCAACTACCAGTTTCACAACATCTGAGACAACTAACAATCCAACTACCAGTTTCACAACATCTGAGACAACTAAAATCCAACTACCAGTTTCACAACATCTGAGACAACTAACAATCCAACTACCAGTTTCACAACATCTGAGACAACTAACAATCCAACAACCAGTATCACAACATCTGAGACAACTAACAATCCAACAACCAGTTTCACAACATCTGAGACAACTAACAGATCCAACTACCAGTTTCACAACATCTGAGACAACTAACAATCCAACTACCAGTTTCACAACATCTGAGACAACTAACAATCCAACTACCAAGTTTCACAACATCTGAGACAACTAACAATCCAACTACCAGTTTCACAACATCTGAGACAACTAACAATCCAACTACCAGTTTCACAACATCTGAGACAACTAACAATCCAACTACCAGTTTCACAACATCTGAGACAACTAACAATCCAACTACCAGTTTCACAACATCTGAGACAACTAACAATCCAACTACCAGTTTCACAACATCTGAGACAACTAACAATCCAACTACCAGTTTCACAACATCTGAGACAACTAACAATCCAACTACCAGTTTCACAACATCTGAGACAACTAACAATCCAACTACCAGTTTCACAACATCTGAGACAACTAACAATCCAACTACCAGTTTCACAACATCTGAGACAACTAACAATCCAACTACCAGTTTCACAACATCTGAGACAACTAACAATCCAACTACCAGTTTCACAACATCTGAGACAACTAACAATCCAACAACCAGTTTCACAACATCTGAGACAACTAACAATCCAACTACCAGTTTCACAACATCTGAGACAACTAACAATCCAACTACCAGTTTCACAACATCTGAGACAACTAACAATCCAACTACCAGTTTCACAACATCTGAGACAACTAACAATCCAACTACCAGTTTCACAACATCTGAGACAACTAACAATCCAACTACCAGTTTCACAACATCTGAGACAACTAACAATCCAACTACCAGTTTCACAACATCTGAGACAACTAACAATCCAACTACCAGTTTCACAACATCTGAGACAACTAACAATCCAACTACCAGTTTCACAACATCTGAGACAACTAACAATCCAACTACCAGTTTCACAACATCTGAGACAACTAACAATCCAACAACCAGTTTCACAACATCTGAGACAACTAACAATCCAACTACCAGTTTCACAACATCTGAGACAACTAACAATCCAACTACCAGTTTCACAACATCTGAGACAACTAACAATCCAACTACCAGTTTCACAACATCTGAGACAACTAACAATCCAACTACCAGTTTCACAACATCTGAGACAACTAACAATCCAACTACCAGTTTCACAACATCTGAGACAACTAACAATCCAACTACCAGTTTCACAACATCTGAGACAACTAACAATCCAACTACCAGTTTCACAACATCTGAGACAACTAACAATCCAACTACCAGTTTCACAACATCTGAGACAACTAACAATCCAACTACCAGTTTCACAACATCTGAGACAACTAACAATCCAACAACCAGTTTCACAACATCTGAGACAACTAACAATCCAACTACCAGTTTCACAACATCTGAGACAACTAACAATCCAACTACCAGTTTCACAACATCTGAGACAACTAACAATCCAACTACCAGTTTCACAACATCTGAGACAACTAACAATCCAACTACCAGTTTCACAACATCTGAGACAACTAACAATCCAACTACCAGTTTCACAACATCTGAGACAACTAACAATCCAACTACCAGTTTCACAACATCTGAGACAACTAACAATCCAACTACCAGTTTCACAACATCTGAGACAACTAACAATCCAACTACCAGTTTCACAACATCTGAGACAACTAACAATCCAACTACCAGTTTCACAACATCTGAGACAACTAACAATCCAACTACCAGTTTCACAACATCTGAGACAACTAACAATCCAACTACCAGTTTCACAACATCTGAGACAACTAACAATCCAACTACCAGTTTCACAACATCTGAGACAACTAACAATCCAACAACCAGTTTCACAACATCTGAGACAACTAACAATCCAACTACCAGTTTCACAACATCTGAGACAACTAACAATCCAACTACCAGTTTCACAACATCTGAGACAACTAACAATCCAACTACCAGTTTCACAACATCTGAGACAACTAACAATCCAACTACCAGTTTCACAACATCTGAGACAACTAACAATCCAACTACCAGTTTCACAACATCTGAGACAACTAACAATCCAACTACCAGTTTCACAACATCTGAGACAACTAACAATCCAACTACCAGTTTCACAACATCTGAGACAACTAACAATCCAACTACCAGTTTCACAACATCTGAGACAACTAACAATCCAACTACCAGTTTCACAACATCTGAGACAACTAACAATCCAACTACCAGTTTCACAACATCTGAGACAACTAACAATCCAACTACCAGTTTCACAACATCTGAGACAACTAACAATCCAACTACCAGTTTCACAACATCTGAGACAACTAACAATCCAACTACCAGTTTCACAACATCTGAGACAACTAACAATCCAACTACCAGTTTCACAACATCTGAGACAACTAACAATCCAACTACCAGTTTCACAACATCTGAGACAACTAACAATCCAACTACCAGTTTCACAACATCTGAGACAACTAACAATCCAACTACCAGTTTCACAACATCTGAGACAACTAACAATCCAACTACCAGTTTCACAACATCTGAGACAACTAACAATCCAACTACCAGTTTCACAACATCTGAGACAACTAACAATCCAACTACCAGTTTCACAACATCTGAGACAACTAACAATCCAACTACCAGTTTCACAACATCTGAGACAACTAACAATCCAACTACCAGTTTCACAACATCTGCAGACAACTAACAATCCAACAACCAGTTTCACAACATCTGAGACAACTAACAATCCAACTACCAGTTTCACTCCACTAACATCTGACAACAACTAACAATCCAACTACCAGTTTCACAACATCTGAGACAACTAACAATCCAACTACCAGTTTCACAACATCTGAGACAACTAACAATCCAACTACCAGTTTCACAACATCTGAGACAACTAACAATCCAACTACCAGTTTCACAACATCTGAGACAACTAACAATCCAACTACCAGTTTCACAACATCTGAGACAACCAACAATCCAACTACCAGTTTCACAACATCTGAGACAACTAACAATCCAACTACCAGTTTCACAACATCTGAGACAACTAACAGTCCAACTACCAGTTTCACAACATCTGAGACAACTAACAATCCAACAACCAGTTTCACAACATCTGAGACAACTAACAGTCCAACTACCAGTTTCCACAACACTCTCCGACAACTAACAATCCAACAACCAGTTTCTACAACATCTGAGACAACTAACAATCCAACTACCAGTTTCACAACATATCCAACAACTAACAATCCAACAACCAGTTTTCACAACATCTGAGACAACTAACAGTCCAACTACCAGTTTCACAACATCTGCAACAACCAACAATCCAGACAACCAGTTTCACAACATCTGAGACAACTAACAATCCAACTACCAGTTTCACAACATCTGAGACAACTAACAATCCAACAACCAGTTTCACAACATCTGAGACAACTAACAATTCAACAACCAGTTTTACATCATCTGAGACAACTAACAATTCAACAACCAGTTTTAACATCATCTGAGACAACTTACAATATAACTACAGATTTTCTAAAAGACAATGATGGATTTATTAATCCCTCAAAAGCTTCATAAGTGTGTGGTTACCATGTATGTCACTTTCAGAATTAAAACTGTTATAACAGAATACAGAGATATTTTTTCCAATTTTGCAGAGAAGCCTTGGACAATCTGAATTCTAAGATGGAAGAGATGGAAAACAACAATATAAGCAAAGCACAGATTGTCATGGGGGATGTTATTGGTCTTCTTCACATACAAGACGAGAACACAGAAACCAGAGACACATGTTACTCTTCAGATCCAAAAAGGATAAATGTAAGGCTTGAGAAAACAATAAAACATGGTTTTATTTCTTATTTATTATGCTTTTTCCCTACAGGTCACTGATTGTCAAAGTGACCTGAACACAGACATTCCCTGGTATGCAAGGATTCCCAGCGAGGCCTCTAATAAATCACGACTGGAAAACAAACGGACGTGTGGTACTTGTAGTTCTACGGTTCAAAAACATGGGAAAGGTACTCACAATAAAAACATATAAAATTCCATGTTTGAACATTTTAAGGAATGTTTATGGGATAGTTCACCCAATCAATTTCATACATTTTCACATTTACACTAATCTTTTTTTTTCCCATTATGACACAAATCTCTTGACATGGCTGGGTATTACTATATTATGTCATAACCACTACTGTTATGATGCTTCTTTGGTGTTTTTTATTCTCTTTGAGATTATGAATTGTTGTTTAAAAAGATTTTAAAAATCCACTTTTGTGTTCCAGTGAAAAGTAACAGCATAAGAGACATTTATGAGTTAAAACTATTCTTTTAACAAACGTTTTTTGATCTATTGTATACAAACATTTTTATATTTGAATTTCTCTATTTCTTATTTCAGGATGAAACTAAAAATTACACAGTTTTGAACAATGAGGTTTATGGAATAGCGATGAGGGCCAAAATCTCCAACCTTACCAACAAAATCGAAATGTTCTTTACACAGAAAGAACTGGTAATGAAGGTTTTGTCCTGAAACTTATTTTGTTATAATAATCAGACACTGTGAAAGCACAATAAAAATGTTCTTACAGGTCGGCAAGGCGTCTTGCCGTTCTTGGGATGGCAAAGGTACATTTATGTATGGCTGTATTTGATCAGTTACTATCAACAAACCTAATATGTTTTGATACATTTCATTCCCTTTCTCTTTTCTTTGAAGGAAATCTAACGTGGACGACATCTGGCTGTGCGACAAAAAAAATAAACAATAACATCATACAGTGCTCGTGTTCACATCTGACGTTCTTTGCAGTGCTGATGGTGAGAAGTTTCTCTGAGATTCATTTAAAGACTCCATGAAATCAATATCAGTGTCTTTTAGTCAACGCATTCTCATGAGTTGCCTCAGACGTCATATAGTAGGGGTGGTTAATCTGTCTGATTTCCCGATTCGATTACGATTATTGAAGTCCCGATTCGATTACAGTCGATTTTCGATTATTAATGATTCTCGATTAGCGATTATTGATTTTCCATTTTACAACAGTAAACAAAAATACACTAGACCAACATATGATTATATTAGCAGCAGCAACATTTTGGTATTAATTGCACTTTTTATTTGTTTGATATTCAATGAAAATGTAATGATGGTTAGTGAAGACATACAAACATGCTTGTTGTCTACTACTTAGGCAAACCATTATCTTTAAATAATTTTTTGAACAATTGTGTTGCATTATAATGCAAAGGCACCTGGTTCTATTAATTGACAGCATTAAAATGCATTTTGTGATTTCCTTCAATTGAAAATCTTTGAAGCAAGTTTGGGGGGCTTGAAGGGCACCCAATTCAGAGAATCACCCAGAAATTCAAAAGAACAGAATTTATCTGAAATAGAAAGCTTTTCTAACATTAAACAATACAGTTCAAAAGTTTGGAGTCGGTAAGAATTTTTCTTAAATTTTTTGGGAGAAAGAAAAAAGAAATCTATACTTATATTCATCAAGGATAAATTAAATTAAGTTGATCAAAAGTTACAGTGAAGACATTTATAATGTTACAAATCGATTATCTGAATCTTTTGTGTGTATGACTATAAATACTTTCCTTTAAATGTACAAAGTAATGACCCACAAAGAATTAACATACAATATATTTTATTAGCATTCCAAAGAACCAACAGGAAAATAAACATGTGCCTGAACTAGGAGCATAACTTTAACTTACTTGTAGTACATTAATATTAGGGGTGGCTCGATACCACTTTTTCATGTCCAATACCGATACCACAAACTTGAGTATCTGCCGATACCGATACTGATACAATACCATACCATACCATACCATATTTTTCTCCCTCTTAATTAAGCTGTTAATAACACGTTTGTCAGGAGGATGCACTGTGATTAACCTAGCCATATAAAAAGCATCATGCTCAAATAGTGCAATAAATGTTCTACTCCCCTAAAGGAAGAAATACGTAGCCCACAACATCTACTGCTGCTTAATTTTTATTAAAATAATTTTTAAACAGAACTTGTAGCAGCATTTTTAATTATTCAGCACCATTCAATTAATTAAATTTAAAGTCCAACTGTGCAAATAAAAAATATATATAATTCCAATGCCAAATACTGGATGTAACACAAAACTCTATGTAGCCTAGTCATAACTTATATAAGTATAATCTACCATAAAAATAATGGTATCTCCATTATAAAATGTACAATAGAACAGAATAGTACAATAAGGCACTCACAAATTAAACTCTACTTGGCCATTACACCTGATAAAGGGGAAACACATTTTGGGTAGACAGTCCAAGCTCTAAAGTTTTTCACATGTAACATCTGGGGATCATAGGTGTAATTTGAGGGTGCGACATGTCCCAGCCACTTTTTCTCAGGATCGATATTGCCCCCCACCACTTTTGAAACATTATGAGGCACAGATGTAATACAAATAAATAAAACATCTCCATTTAACAGAGCATTAATTAACATAGTTAGACCTAGCGCTAAAATGTGTTTGTTTTTTTAAATCAAGCTGAGCGCTCGTTGCCGCTGCTATCAGTTGCACGGATACAGTGTTCTCTTGTGCGCGCGCACAATCTTCACTCGGACGCGCTCCAATCTATCGCCGTTGCGGAGACTCACAAAACAAAATGCACACTTTTTAAAATATAACTCCACACAGCTGACATGATAATTGCTGACAGGTCTCACCTTAAGGTGCGTTCCATTCGAACCGTAAAAGGACTGCGAAGTGGACTTCACAGGGTATTTCACCATCTTAAGTGAGATTCCTATTCGAAGGGAACGAACATGTTCAGTTCGAAGGGCACTGCAAACGGCATAGGGAATAAGGGAACATCAATACATCACTTCACAGGAAGTCAGTGAAGTCCACTTCAACTGATATACCGTGTTCAGGGAGTAGGGAGCAGTGAACACTGCGTAGGGATCCTGTCGAATGGAACGCACCTTTACTCAGTCTCGTTCTAGCTACTGTTCACGTGACGCCAGTGTTGCCAAGTCCGCGCTCCCTCTCACACCTGGAAACGCGATTGGCTACGTTTTAAAATGCAATTGGGCGGGTTTTGTTGTGAAAATCTGGCGACCCTGCGTGCAGCTGCAGCGTGACGCATGTTGCTCATCTCTCTTTACGGCATGTCTCTCAGGTGTTGTTAAGCATTTGTTTGACAGTTTAGGACTAGGTCCGTGGTCGTATCGGATCGGAATATACTCCCGCGATTCATACAATATCCGATCCAGTGATTTTGGCCAGTATCGGACTAATACCGATACCGAATATCGGATCGGCGCACCCCTAATTAATATTATAACGACCGTTACAGCCGAGTGTTTTTCCTCCTCTGGCTGGAAACGTGTCATATGGCTTGTCATATTTGTCGTGTTTCCGTCGTTAGTTTTTTTCTACAAAGCTTACAACTAGCGTGGCTCTTACCCAGTTCCTTTCCCCTTCAACTTCAGAAGCCAAAATATTTCCACACGTCAGTTTTTAACCTAACGAGAAGGGTATTTGGATCTCGCGCGCCATCGCGTCTCTGTTATGTGCACGCGTCAGACGGTCCGGTCACTGCACTTCCGTCTTTCGCGTTCCGTCAATATTACGTTATTATAAATATATATATACTTTTTTTTTTTTTTTTTTTGGAAAATCGATTTTGGGATATTTGTGAATCGATTCAGGATCGTCCACGTCCGCATCGCGATGCATCGAAGAATGAATTTTTTCCCCACCCCTATCATATAGTGACAATTTCGTCTAAATCCAACGCACATGGCACCTTTTAGCGTCAATAACACGCACATAGCTTTGTTCAGTTATGGTAGGTTTAGTTCTGGGGTAGGTTTAGGGTTACACCACTAGGAGGCGCCTTCTGGCCCATATATATCTGCGTCTCATTGAAGCTAAAGGGTGCCATGTGCGTTGGATGTAGACGAAATGTGAAAAGAGTCAGTATATGACACTTTTGGGAATGAGAACGGGCTCCTTTTAGTCCACGTCTATATTCTAGTGAACTTGCACAAGTTCAATAAAAAAACCTTAATAGATAAATGCATTTCAAATTTGAAGATCTGGGGCCGTATTCACAAAGAATTTTAAGGCTAAAAGTAGCTCCTAACTGGCGAATTTAGGAGCAACTCCTAAAAATAATGGGCGTGTCACTCCTAACTTTAGGACTCCTAATTTTTTTCACTAAGAGTAATTCACAAAGCATTTTAGCCCTAAAAGTAGCACCTAAGTCTGGGACAGCTTAAAAGAAGTCGAGAGGACTCCTAACTCACTAAGACATATTCACAAAGGATTGTAGCAACACCAGCGCCTCTCGCAGTCATCCGGGGTCCGCGACACAAGCGGGAATGCTGCATTCATCTGCAAACAAATCCTCTCCCATTCTCACGCTTAGTTTTGCTTGACATCCCAGTGCCGAATTTCACTTTTATTATGTTATATATATATATTTATATATTTTTTTTTTTTTTTTCTAGCACCAACTGGGCCAGCAGCAGTAACTGATCCTGCGTCCAGTTGGGCTTTCTTTTCCATTTTGGCGAGTTCATAATCCACTGTCATTCAACTATTACATTACTTCAATATAAGCAACATGTCCTTGCTTTAAATAGTCTAGTTAGGCTAAAAGAATGTCAATTAACCAAGCAAGTGTTAATGCAAGTGTCGTTTTTCATTATTAGGCAAGTGAAGGTTTTCATTAGGGTATTAGGCATAGGCACCATTCACATAGCGCCTAAAACACAAGGTGCGCCGCATTCTCCCAGTGGTTGTGCTCCAGTTGGTTCTTGTCACGTAACCTATGGACGCGCTTGGAAAAACAGGCGCACATATCGCGCGCTATATTTAAAATAACGAACTTGAGCGCGCAAAAGACGCTGATATGTGAACACTGCATGCCCTTAGGCTACCTTGAATAATTTTTAGAATTTTTAGAATACCTTTTTAGAATTAGGCTACACTTCACTGTGTCCTGCACAAACATGTCATTATACAGCCTATGCATTTCGATGACATAACTTTTTTATTATTATTATTATTATTTTGTGTAGGACACAGACATATAGATGTCGTAATTCCATGATTTGTTGCTGTTATGTTCCGCATGATGGCCCTGTCATCTAACAACCAATCACCGTGATCATTGTGAGGAAGCTTGTGCATGAAAATTGACGTCATCCATAGCAACGAAGACTCACTCTTTAGTTTAGGAGTAGTCATTTTTCCTTACTAAGAGTAGGTCTGAAAGGCGTTGTGAATAACTTTTAAGAGAAAACTCCTAGCTAAAATATTTTAGTGCGATTTAGGAGTACTCCTAGTGGTAAGATACAATTCTTTGTGAATACGGCCCCTGATTCTTGCTTACAAGCAACAATAGGTTTCTTTTAAAAAATCATCCAGTTGATCTGTGCGTTTCTGTTGTTTTCTCTCTCAGTCTCCTCCAGATATAAATCCAAACATCACAGCTCTGCATCTGGAATCATTGAGCTTCATCTCTTCTATCGGCTGTGGCATCTCCATATTTTTTCTGTCCGTCGCTCTGTTCATGCATTTTCTGTTACGGTAGAGTGTCTTAAATATACCATATAGCTACTTTAAGTTCTTTGACCAGATGCTTTTGCTCCTCTTTTGGATAAAAGCATCTGCTAAAAGCATAAATGCATGTTACAAATACAGTGTTTTTATATTTGAACAGGAAAGCCAAATCAAACCAGACCACGAAGATCTTGATGAACATGTTTGTGGCTTTGTTTCTCCTGAATCTATCCTTTTTGTCAAACGAGAGCGTGGCCAACACTGAAGACAAGGCTGCGTGTGTCTTCATAGCGCTGCTCATGCATTACTCAATGCTGGCTACATTCACCTGGTTCTTCATTCAAGCTCTTCATATATACTTATGGCTCATCAGACAGAACGTCACCATCACAAACTACATGAGGAAGATCACCGTGTTCGGCTGGAGTGAGTTATGGGGAGAAGTCACCTGTTAGAAAATATACGAGACATATCAACTGTCATTAAACTTTTATGGTGTTTCTGTCCTTTTCTTGACCCGTTTCTTTTAAGAGCATCTGAGCACTTACAAAAATTGTCTCCATCCGTGTTATATTAGTATTTTATTTGGCCTTCACATTTTTAGTTACCAATAATAACCCTTGTCTCCGTGTGCTTTCAGTGATTCCGGCTCCAATAATCGTAGCTGTTGTTTCATTAGGAGAATATAAAGAAGTGATTATGACAGCAACATCTGGAAAGAACAAACGAATGTAAGTTGTTCTGATGTAACAAATGCATGAAATATTGAAGCTTAACAGGTCAACGTTGTCTCTTCTCTTCTAATTTTAGGTGCTGGATTACAGATCCGTTAATTCACTACATAGTGAACATTGGCTACTACGCTTTAGTCTTCATCTTCACGGCAGGAATCTTCATCATGATCGTCACTAAGATTGTCCAATCCCGATACATAAGAGCGGCTGACGGCAAGAGAAGCACGTTCAGAAGGCAGTTTGTGATGGTGTTGAGTTTGTTCCTGCTCTTCGGCCTGAACGTGGGCTGTGGCGTTCTTCAGTTATGGACCGATGCTCATCCCCTCATATTACATCTTCACCGTGTTGAACTCGCTTCAGGGTGAGAAACAATCACATGCTATACATATACATCATTACATTCGGTTTAGGAGAATGCTTCTATTTATCCATATGTAACTGTCTATTTTAAATATAATTGTTTTATTAAATTTATATATTATTACTAAAATTTTATTTGTTCATTCATTTTTTTATTATTTTATTGACTATAAGGGTTTATAGTAGCAGCAATTGTAACAATCAATTTAATCGAGATCATTTGGCCCAAAGTTTATTGTTATTTACATTTTAAAAATGACTTTAAAGGTGCTGTACGAAAGTTTTTGACTGTACTAAAGCATAAAAATACCATAATATGTTTGGAGATATTTAAGAAGCATGCGTTCACGTCAGTTCACATACATGTTTCTCTGAAAAACAATACTATCCATTTATATATTGTCCTTTGAAAAGGTTTTTGTAGGAATGTCTGTCTTTGTTTTGGTCTGTGTGATCCGCCCACTGCCAGTTTACCCAATTACATTTTAGCACCCTGGGTTGCCAGTTGGTAGAAAACACAGCGTAATAAAAAAAGAGTATGATCAAAAGTATACTAAAAGCGTTATAATTAATGCTTGAGCATAATTGCACTTGAGAGATGGAGAGATGAATGCATTTTTGCCCATTTGATGCCATCATTGTGTTTGTGATTATTTAGTCTGGTGATTATTATAAAAATAGCATAGAGTTATAAAGTAAAAATAATAATGCAATTAAAATAAGTACCTTACATGCAATTAGATATACTGTGCATTCATTATGTGTTTTTACCTCAGACTTTATCCCCTTGTATCCTCTTTCTTTTTGGCACTGTATCTATCGCAGACTATAATGCTCATTTAAATGTGTAATGTAAATTCGACAATCCATCACAATGATGTAACTTTAACCGTGTCTAGAGATGCCAGGCCCATTTCTAAGGGAGTGCTTGTGCATGTTAAGCGCCCTCAAACAAAAGCAATATATAGACCCTCTCCAATATTTTGAATTTAGACTGCGATACCCACTTCAACCACTAGCTGTCAATTTTACACACTGCACCTTTAATGATATATTAAATGCATTTAAATTAGATAAAACATGTTTTTTTTATTGTTTGTTTGTTTTTTCAGGGTTTTTCCTCTTCCTGTATTACATCCACATTCATAATGATGCTGCGGAAAATTTCTCTGATGATCCAGAAAGCTCCAGCTCCAACACAACCATCGTTTAATCCAGCATTAATGTTTAATGAATGAAAATATATTAAGTTTGACCAGGAAGAACCTAGTCTAAAGTCAGTGGCATGTTATTTACAGTATGTCAATTTAAGGGCACATGCTTGGCCATAATGTACTGTGTGCACAACGCACATACACTTGGCTTCTCTCATCTACACAGACACAGCAGTTCCCATTGCAAATCATTCATTATTACAAGGAAAAATATAAACACACGAGGGAATCATTGTGGTGTCCATGAAGATGTGAAAAAATAGCCATAAATCTAGCTTACACATTTATAGAAATTATTATAAGCTAATTTGGTTGGGTTTCTCCAATCCCCATACAACGTCACTTCTCTGTCTTTTAAGCCCTGACGAGAACGTCGTCTCCTCCTGTGAAGGACCAACACATTTTAGATTTGTGTCGAGATCCACCCACAAATTTACTTGTGTTTCGGGGTTTGATACTTGCGTTCCTGATCGTTAAAATAGGGCCCTTTGTCTCTTAGACTGATTTCTTAAACTGAGCTGCTGTTTGAAGGGGAACTGTGTTTAAAATGTAATTTTCACCAAAGACAAATGTTTATATGATGTTATGCTTATAAACTTTAGTGTGAACTGTTTAAAATGATTTATAAATTATGACCCTAAAATGTGCAACTTTATTGAAATCACTCAAAATAAATGACTACCATAAATATCTGTGATGATCTTTACTGAAACCGTCCTTGTTTGTTGTGGCGCATTAAATTGTGATAAATATTAATACTGTTAGATTTATTGAGAGTTATAATCCATGTTTATGCATGTCAGAGAGATACAATCTATACGGCACCTGTTTTAGAAAACAAATTTACATCTTCCTGATGACACTAAAGCCAAACACCAGCGGATTCAGATATTTCCTTGATCAAACAAACGGATTTGGATCATATTTGGTTATGGAAAATATAAAACACACAAAAAAATACTGTAATTCATCTAAAACCCAAATGGTCTGGATTTTCATGTTTGCAAATGAACTTTATGTCAGTGTTTCAGCAGCTCTGAGCTGAGGATCAGTAATCGCACGGCTTCATATGTGAACGGGTGAAACTCTCTCCTCTTGGACTGTGGACGTTTCATCTCAAGAATGTAATAAAAAAATGTTTTAAGATTTATTACTTATATCTATTGAAAAGAAAATTCAACTTGTGTCTCTCTCAGCCTGTTTTGGGGAATTATGTCTCGGCAAAAGCGGAATTTGCTGTGGCTGATGATCGTCTGTTGTGCTTCACACCAGATAAGTATGTTGCTTTAAAAAATTTAAATGTTAACATCATTACATAGTGTCCTTATATGTTGTCTTTGTGCAGACAGCTCAGAAAACTCCAAAGTCTGTGTGACATCAACAAATCCAGGTAGACTGTGAATATTACATATTTATTTGTTACAATCATTTTTTATCAGTTGTGTTTTTTTCATTCCACTGCTCTTTGTCTCTGTTTTTTAAGATAAAAAAATCCTAAACTAGCTAAACTAACCACCTTAATTTTCACATAAGATTTGTGTAATCTGCTTCCATTTTTTAACTGCACAAAATCAGCCTGTTAAACTGGTATTTTTTATCATATAATATTAGGTACGGTATCTTTTATTGGAAGTACACCAGAGCTCATTGAACAGTATGTGAAGTAGAACAATTGCATACATATACAAATACAATTACTTTCCACAATCATAGTCAAATTCACAATTTGAGAGAGGTGTACATCGCAAAATGGACTACTAGCATAACGACTTCCACTTTTTACTTATTACAGATCAGGCATTCCTGTTTTCTGTATCAGATTGCATCTTGTTTTAAAAGGGACCTATATCCGATATCTGCATTTACATTGTACTTGGTGAAAAAACTGCTAGAAATGTTCATTTAATTTTTCCCAAACCGATGCCAGTCATTAACCAGTAACTGGCAAGATGTTATATTAGAATTGAATTATGTTTTGTTAAATTAGAATTCAACACAATTAAAATGCATAACAATTTCCACAACTTCATCCAAACCTTTTTAGTGTGTGCCAGCTGCCCGTGCCTCTCAGACCTGTCCTGTCCTCCTCGGCACTGCAGTTTCCGGATACCTCCCTCATCAGACACGCCCAACTCAAGTCTTGCAGTCTCTACTAATGAGCTGATGAGTTAAATCATGTGTGTTTGATGAGGAAGATCAGTGCTGGGTGTTACCAGGACAGGTTTGAGAAGCACTGGTTTAAATGTACATTTATTTCTTGATCATATACCAAATAAATAGAAAAGTGAACACAATTCGTCTCGGTTACACATGTAACCTTAGTTCCCTGAAGAGGGAACAAGACGCTGCATTGAAACACTGTTGGAACGCCCCTATGTGATTGCTAACCCTAACCCTAACGTCATAGGTGGGGGACATCATCGATCAGGAAACTTTAAAGTACACCTGTACCAACAATGTAAGCTTCTGATAGGCTGAAGCAAAGTCAAATAACAGGCATGCCGGGAGTATGGCAGGGTGACGCAACACCTCGGATCTAAAGTTACATACGTTACAGAGGCATTCACTTTCACTGTGTTAAAACACTTTACCAACGCTGCCGTCAGGAGCAAGTGTCTGTTTGTGTGAAGTCAGTGTGCATATTCAGAAGCATCTGCGCCCCTGGAGTGGAGCTAAGGTCAAGGTCGTAGAACCTCTTGTGCAGCGAGGACCAGCCTGCCGCATCATTAACATCTTGGAGAGAAACTCCTGACCGTAATGCTTTGGAAGCAGCGATACTCCTAGTAGAGAGGGGCCTGCACAATCAAAGATGAGGGCCTCAACCACCCACTTGCTCATCCTGCTTAGATGCTAGTAACCCAATCAAACAAACAGTTCCTCCACATGGCAGCTCTGTGGACATAAGTATCTAGGACCCTAACTGGGCAAAGCAGATTTAGTTTCACTTGGTCTGACATCCGGAAGGGAGGAGGAACAATAGGTCTTACAATATTAGTAGGAACCTTAGGAAAATAACCCAGTCTAGGATAAAGAAAAGCCTTTACCATACCTGGTGCAAATTCCAGGCACAAGGGAGAAACAGAGAGTGCTTGAATGCCTCTGATTCTTTTGAGAGACGTAATATCAAGGAGAAAGATAGTCTATAGTGTGAGAAACTTATTAAACACTTCCATAATAGGATCAAAGGGAGCCAAGGAAATGCCCTCCAAAACAATGGCCAAATCCCCAAGTGTCACAAAGGTAACAGGTGCCTATGAGCTGGGCTCCCTCTGAGCCCAAAATTTTCCCAAAAACCAACCCGCTCGACTGAGAGAAAGGTCCCCCCTGAGTGTAACCTCCGGAGGAGAGCGGTAGAGGAGAGACACTAGGTCTGAGAACCACACACGGCCCAGCTAGAATGAGGCTACTAACAGAAGTCAGGCCCCGTCTCAGCGAACTCTCTACAGAACTCCCCGGAGCAGAGTATCGGGGGAAAGGTTACAGGACGTAACCTTGGTCAAATCTGTACCATAGACTCCAGTCCAAAAGGGTGGTAGAGTGAGGGAGAACCAAAGTGGACAGTTTGTTGTCTATTGAGATGCGAACAGATCTACTTCCACTCAAATGAAGTTCTTCCATAGGAGCTGCACCACCTCGGGTGGAGTCTTCATTCCCCGCCCCTGCCTCAACAGGATGTCTGCTCCCTGATTTAAATACCCCGGAATAAATGTTTGCCCTCAGAGAGAGCAAAGAGCAGGAGGATGTGTTGAGCCAGCTTGAATGAGGGGTGCAACTGCAAAGCCCACTGATGGCTTAAGTTGGAGACCACTTTTCTCTTTCTCCTTCATTCCTGCGAGGTTCTGCCAGAGAAGCCTCTCTGTGGCTACCAGGGCTGCCATAGAACGGCTCACTGACTTGAGCCGTCTCCTTTGTGGAAACGGCTGAAGACATTCTGAAACTTCTAAAGACAGGACAAAAAGCACCCGGAACACAAATGCAAACACAGTGCTTGCTGAACACATAGAAGCTGACATTGTTTTGTTAAGGTGTGCTTTATAGTTTCCTGGTTGATGACGTTACCCGCCTTTGACGTTCCATCACACCATTGGACTGATTCCATACGTGCTTTACAGCGCAATCATGCAGGGGGATTGGCACTGCATTTTGACACACCATGAGTTCCCTTGAAGGGAAACTTCTTATTCTTCTCAGGTGTAATCTATATTACAGGACTCATTTATTATCAATAATGTCCAATTATTACATGTCAACTGTGATGAATATGCATGATGAAATAACAAGGTATAGGTTATAGGTTTATAAATAAACAACAATTTATTGCGATCACTTTCTATTTGAGATCCAAATGCACAAATTAAAATGAATCTGTTATATCGTTTATTTGTGTTGAAGGAGAAGGAAGTAAATACATTCTGCACTTTAATGGGAGAGAATGGATGTGTGTCATCTGTGCTGAAGAAAGATCAACTACTTTTACACCATTGTCACACAAGACCACTGAAAAGCCAACTACCAGTTACACATCGTCTGAGAAAACCAAGAATTCAACTACCAGTTTCACAACATCTGAGACAACTAACAATTCAACTACCAGTTTCACATCATCTGATATGACTGGATGTTGGATTATTAGTTTTACACAACCCGAAACATGTAGCAATCCAACTACTAGTTTCACAACATCTGAGACAACTAACAATCCAACAACCAGTTTCACAACATCTGAGACAACTAACAATCCAACTACCAGTTTTCACAACATCATGAGACAACTAACAATCCAAATACCAGTTTCACAACATCTGATATGATTGGTTGTTGGATTATTAGTTTTACACCACCCAAAACATGTAGCAATCCAACTACTAGTTTCAAACCATCTTGAGACAACTAACAATTCAACTACTAGTTTCACAACATCTGAGACAACCAACAATCCAACTTCCAGTTTCACAACATCTGATATGACTGGTTGTTGGATTGTTAGTTTTACACCACCCGAAACATGTAACAATCCAACTACTAATTTCAAACCATCTGGGACAACTAAGAATCCAACAACCAGTTTTAAACCATCTAGGACACCTAACAATCAAACTATAAGTTTCAAAGCATCTGAGACAACTAAAAGTCCAACTACCAGTTTCACATCATCTAAGAGCACTGGTTTTTGGATTGTTTGTTAGCTCCACCTACTACAACTCCCAGCGTTGGACCATCTGAGATAACTTACAATAGTAACTGCAGATGATCTAAAAGACAAGGATGGATTTATTAATCCCATCAAAAGCATCATAAGTGCTGTGAGTTATCAGTGACTTTTAAAATTAAAATGACAGAATACAGGGTGATTTTCGATTTTGCCAAGAAGCCTTGGACAATCTGAATTCTAAGATGGAAGAGATGGAAAACAACAGTATAAGCAAAGCACAGGATTGTCATGAGATGTTATTTGGTCTTCTTCACATACAAGACGGAGACACAGAAACCAGAGACACATGTTACTCTTCAGATCCAAACAGGATAAATGTAAGGCTTGAGAAACAATAAAACATGGTATTATTTCTTATTTATTATGCTTTTCCCTTCAGGTCACTGATTGTCAAAGTGACCTGAACACAGGACATTCCCTGGTACGACAAGGATTCCAGCAGGCCTCTGATAAATCAGCGACTGGAAAACCATGGATGTGCGTTATTTGGAGTTCTACGAGTTCAAAAATATGGGAAAGGTTACTCACAATAAAAAAAAAGAACATTTCCAGAATATTTATGGGATAGTTCACCCAATCAATTTCATATATTTTCACATTTACACTAATACACTTCTACACATTTTTCCATCATGACACAAATCTCTTGACCTGAGCTAGGTATTTACCATATTATGTCATAACCACTACTGTTATGATGCTACTTCTGTGTTTTTTTTCCTCTTTGAAATTATGAATTGTTGTTTGAAAACAGTAAAAAATTTAACTTTTGTGTTCCAGTGAAAAGTAACAAGCATAAGAGACATTTATGAGTTAAAACTATTCTTTTTAACAAACGTTTCTTGATCTATTGTATTCAAACATGTTTATATTTGATTTGCTTTGTTTCATTTTAGGATGAAACTGAGAAATTACACAGTTTTGAACAATGAGGTTTATGGAATAACGATAAGGGCCAATGTCTCCGCCCTTACCAACAATATCAGAAATGTTCTTTACACAGAAAGAACTGGTAATGAAGGTTTTGTTACAAAAGCTTTTTTATGTACATAATAATCAGACACTGTGAAAGCATAATAAAAATGTTCTTACAGATTAGATAAGGCGTCTTGCAGCTCTTGGGATGGCGAAGGTAAATTTATTTATGGATTTTTTTATCAGTTCCCATCAAATAAACCTAATTTATTTTATACATTTCATTCCTATCTCTCTTTTCTTTTGAAGGAAATCTAACATGGACGACATCCGGCTGTAAGACAGTAAAAATGGACAATAACACAATAAAGTGCTACGTGTTCACATCTGACGTTCTTTGCAGTGCTGATGGTGAGATGGTCAGAATGTATTGGCTACAGAACTTGTACAAAATTACTAAAGAAACTTAACAGATTTAAAATTTAAAGATCTGATTCAGGCTGTCACGATTACTCAATTAAATTAGAGTACTTGATTTAAAGAAAAAGAACTTGATTGCAATTTACCCGTATTGAGTAACCGGAAAACCAAAAGGAAATGACGCATTCCACAGATGAGAAATCCATGAACCGCATTATTACACTGTTTTAAGGCTGCATTATGTATTAAAAATATTTAAAAAGCATACTATGGCATAGTGCTATTGTGAATTCACAAAGTCTGTGATTCAATGAAATAAATATGTGCCCTGTGAGATTAAATTTAAGTAAACATTTTAATTTAATTTTGTTTGGCTAATATTAAACAAGGATTTGATCTGCTGTAAAGTGTAACAACACCAGGCCGTTTGGTACCCTTCTGCAGGAATTTGTTGTAATACATAATGTGAATAAGATCATTAATTACTTTATGTATTTTAACAGCTGCTCTTTTATAAAACCATTTAATTTCTTGCTTTTATATACTTTATTTTAACCAAAAATTACTACCTCTGTATTATTTAAGTCATTTTAAAGGCTTAAGTATTTTCTTGAGTCTATTTTTCTAAGCACAAAAAAATATTAGATTACTACGATTAATTGTCAGAATAATCGAATGATTACTCGATTACCAAAAAAAAATCTGCTGTTAGTGACAGCCCTAGATCTGATTCTTTCTAAGAGGGCTTTAAAAGGGTTGTTTTCTCTCTCAGTCTCCTCCAGATATAAATCCAAACATCACAGCTCCATATGTGGAATCACTGAGCTTCATCTCTTCTATCTGGCTGTGGCATCTCCATATTTTTTCTGTCCGTCGCTCTGTTCATGCATTTCCTGTTACGGATAGAGTATCTTAAAATATAACACAGTTACTTTGTTCTTTGACCGGCTGCTTTTCTCCTCTTTTGGATTAAAGCTTCTGCTAAATGCATGCTACAAATACAGGTTGTTCTTATATTTGAACAGGAAAGCCAAATCAAACCAGGCCACGAAGATCTTGATAAACATGTTTGTGGCTTTGTTTCTCCTGAATCTATCCTTTTTGTCAAACGAGAGCGTGGCCAACACTGAAGACAAGGCTGCGTGCGTCTTCATAGCGCTGCTCATGCATTACTCAATGCTGGCTACATTCACCTGGTTCTTCATTCAAGCTCTTCATATGTACTTATGGCTCATCAGACAGAACGTCACCATCACAAACTACATGAGGAAGATCACCGTGTTCGGCTGGAGTGAGTCATTCGACGCTTAATACTCAACGCTTTGGGGAATGCCTTCGACATGATGTGTCTATGTTCCAATGTCCTTTTATAGCTTCCGGATCACAGTCACATGCGAAAGACATAACACCAATCAAGATTGGAGTAGTTCGAAGGCATTCCCCAAAGCATTGAGTATTCAATGCAAGAGTTCCCTTTCCCTTATGAAAGGGAACTCCTGTTATACTTTTGCATTAAGGAATTATTAAAAAATAAATAAAAACCAGCAAGTCAGACTGTAAACTCAAGTTCACCTAAAAAAGTCGTATGAACTCCCGCCATGATACTTTGATGATGTTTTTGACCTTTACTTGAGCAACTTGTTTTCATTGCATGGTGTTTTAATCAATTTTAGTCATTTTAAGTACATTAAGCTAAGTTAAATGAATATTAAAAATGTTTCCTTGGCAACTAGATGAAAGAAAATGTTTTTTTTTTAAATATATATTTTATTTTCAGTTAAAGCTTATTTTGTTTAAAGTAATGAAAATGTTCTCTGTGTGTCTTCAGGTTTTCCGGCTCCGATAGCCGTAAGCTGTTGTTTCAATAGGAGGATATAAAATTAATGTAAAAACACGAATGTAAGTTTTTCTGATGTCTAAAATATGAGACTTAAGGAAGCTTTTTTTGTCCCTATTACGGAACTTTAAATGCTACTAATGTTATTTTGGAGACTCCTACAATAGGTTTACATGGATCCAGGTTTAAAAAACAACAACTTATTTTTACTCTTTAAAAAAAAAATCGTATAATATCCACTGTATCGGCTTTCCTCTCAGTGTCTGAAACAGTTCAATCAAGGATTCAGTCTTTCTAAACCTCGCCTCACTGTGACTGTTCATCCATCATGTCCATCAAAAGGGTGGTCTCCACCATGGCCAGGTCATCTACACGTCCTGCTCCGCCCTGGTCATCTGCACGTCCTGCTCCACCCTGGTCATCTACACGTCCTGCTCCACCCTGGTCATCTCACACGTCCTGCTCCGCACCTGGTCATCTCACACGTCCTGGCTCCACCCTGGCCACCTGAACTGCCTGATCTACCCTGGTCATCTACACGTCCTGCTCCGCCCTGGCCACCTGAACTGCCTGATCTACCCTGGTCATCTACACGTCCTGCTCCGCCCTGGTCATCTACACGTCCTGCTCCACCCTGGTCATCTACACGTCCTGCTCCGCCCTGGCCACCTGAACTGCCTGATCTACCCTGGTCATCTACACGTCCTGCTCCGCCCTGGTCATCTACACGTCCTGCTCCGCCCTGGTCATCTCACACGTCCTGCTCCACCCTGGTCATCTACACGTCCTGCTCCGCCCTGGTCATCTACATGTCCTGCTCCACCCTGGCCACCTGAACTACCCTGGTCATCTACACGTCCTGCTCCACCCTGGCCACCTGAACTGCCTGATCTACCCTGGTCATCTACACGTCCTGCTCCACCCTGGCCACCTGAACTGCCTGATCCACCCTGGTCATCTACACGTCCTGCTCCACCCTGGTCATCTACACGTCCTGCTCCACCCTGGTCATCTACACGTCCTGCTCTGCACTGGTCATCTACACGTCCTGCTCCGCACTGGTCATCTACACGTCCTGCTCCACCCTTGTCATCTACACGTCCTGCTCCACCCTGGTCATCTACACGTCCTGCTCCACCCTGGTCATCTACACGTCCTGCTCCGCACTGGTCATCTACACGTCCTGCTCCACCCTGGCCACCTGAACTGCCTGATCTACCCTGGTCATCTACACGTCCTGCTCCGCCCTGGTCATCTACACGTCCTGCTCCACCCTGGTCATCTACACGTCCTGCTCCGCCCTGGTCATCTACATGTCCTGCTCCACCCTGGTCATCTACCGTCCTGCTCCGCCCTGGTCATCTACACGTCCTGCTCCGCCCTGGTCATCTACATGTCCTGCTCCACCCTGGCCACCTGAACTACCCTGGTCATCTAAACGTCCTGCTCCACCCTGGCCACCTGAACTGCCTGATCTACCCTGGTCATCTACACGTCCTGCTCCACCCTGGTCATCTACACGTCCTGCTCCGCCCCTGTCATCTACACATCCTGCTCCACCCTGGTCATCTACACGTCCTGCTCCGCCCCCGTCATCTACACGTCCTGCTCCACCCTGGTCATCTACACATCCTGCTCCACCCTGGTCATCTACACGTCCTGCTCCACCCTGGTCATCTACACGTCCTGCTCCGCCCCCGTCATCTACACGTCCTGCTCTGCCCTGGTCATCCACACGTCCTGCTCCGCCCTGGTCATCTACACGTCCTGCTCCACCCTGGACTGATGCTCCGCCCTGGACTCATGCTCCACCCTGGTCATCTACACGTCCTGCTCCACCCTGGACTCATGCTCCTCCCTGGACTCATGCTCCGCCCTGGACTCATGCTCCGCCCTGGACTCATGCTCCGCCCTGGACTCCTGCTCCGCCCTGGACTCATGCTCCGCCCTGGACTCATGCTCCGCCCTGGTCATCTACATGTCCTGCTCCGCCCTGGACTCATGCTCCGCCCTGGAGCCCTGGACTCATGCTCCGCACTGGATTCATGCTCCGCCCTGGACTCATGCTCCGCCCTGGACTCATGCTCTGCCCTGGTCATCTACACGTCCTGCTCCGCCCTGGACTCATGCTTACGCCCTGGACTCATGCTCCGCCCTGGATGCCTGCCAAGCCTGTTCCACCCTGGACACTTGATACGTCCGAGAAGCCTGTTAAGCCTGTACCATCTTGGTCCTCAGCCGGACTCCTGACAAGTCTGATGCTCCCTGGCTCAACCCTCCCGTCCCTCCCTCGTCAATGTTTTGGACTTTGACTCATTTTGGTTCTATTTTATTTTGTATTATTTGATGAATATCATCTCATCCTGCTCTTGTATTCTCGACTCAGCTCTGACCATTCCGTGACAGCTCATCAGCACTCGTTCTGCCACAGCCCTCGGCATCGCCCTACTCGCAATATTACACAACATGCGTTTTATCTGTCTATCAATACTGCAGACTAGGAGCATTGGAACAGTTTCAAATATTTCAGAATTGATATATATCAAAATTTCAATATTTTTGACAACACTGGCAGGCATTAAAACCTACTTAGGTTCAGCAGGAAGTGATACTGGAATTACTGAAAACTCGTTTTAGTTGAGTTTCTTTTAGGAGACAATCCCTTCAACTGCACTTCAATCTATGAAACTTTGCAGACTCTTTACCTTCACAAACAGCTCTACGACACTCTACATCAAAGATAATATCTGAAAAAGAATATTAGGGGCACGTGCCTTCTGATTGTCTTAATTATATTTCTCTCTCTTCTAATTACAGGTGCTGGATTACAGATCCTTTAATTCACTACGATAGTGAACATTGGCTACTACATCTTAGTCTTCATCTTCACGACAGGAATCTTCATCACTATCTTTACTAGGGTTGTCCAATCCCGACACATAAAAGCACCTGTCGGCAAGAGGAAGCACGTTCAGAAAGCAGCTCATGATGGTGTTGAGTTTGTTCCTGCTCTTCGGCCTGACGTGGGCTGTGGCGTTCTTCAGTTATGGACCGATGCTCATCCCCTCATATTACATCTTCACCGTGTTGAACTCGCTTCAGGGTGAGAAACAATCACATCATTGCATTTGGTCTGATAGAAAGCTTCTATTTTTCACAGATTTCGCCAAATTATTTGATTTCATTCATTGAAATTTAATTGATTTATTTGTCACTTTCAAATATTTTTTTTAAATTTAATTAATTACAATGATTAAATGGTTTAAATAACTTTAAATCTGTGAAATGTATTTGAGGAGGCATATTTAGCTGAATAAATATTCTCTGATTTTTTTTTTCAGGGTTTTTCCTCTTCCTGTATTACTACCACATTCACAAAGACATCGAAGGCCATTTCTCTGATGATCCAGAAAGCGCCGGCTCCACCACAACCATCGTTCAATCCAGAGATAATGCAGTGGAAAATGTTTATAATGAGAATAATTAAGACAGCAAGTCAAAAGTAGAAGGTCAGAACACTAGTCGATGTTTAATAATAATCTTTAAGATGTTGTACAGTGAGGGGATGTAATAACTTATAATGGGATCATAAATGGGAACATTAGCTTAAATTAGTTCACTTTTTAAAACAAACTTTTGCTGATAATTTACTCACACTCATGTCATCCAAGATGTCCATGTTTGTCTTTCTTCAGTCGAAAAGAAATTAAGGTTAACGTTAATTTAAAACATACTTGAACATCATCACTGGAAGCTACTTTAAAAGTCATTTTTTTCTTGTATTGTAAATTCAGGATAACTGTAACACTAGTTATGAAAATGTATTGTTTGTTGACTTTTGAATGTTTAAATTGTGCAATGATCATTATTTCATTCATCGTTTCTTGATGTAGTTGTAAAGATGTCAAGTACAAAGAATTTTGTTTCAAAAAATTATAATGCAGTTTTCATTAAGACTTATGCTTTAAGTCAAGTCAAGTCAAGTCAAGTCACATTCATTTATATAGCGCTTTTCACAATACAGATTGTATCAAAGCAGCTTCACAGTGATAACATGACAGTAGTACAACACAGATCAATAATATTGTTAAATGTTAAATAAACCCGACTAAGCAAGCCAAAAGCAGGCAAAGCAAGGCGACAGTGGCAAGGAACCAAAACTCCATCAGATTGGATGGAGAAAAAACCTTGGGAGAACCCAGGCTCAGTCGGGGCCAGTTCTCCTCTGGCTTACATTCATATTGTTTATATATAAATATTAAATATAAATATTGTTTATATATAATACGGAGCATAACATATCGCCAGCGTTGAGTCGTCTCTTCACAGGCATAGACATACACTTTAAGACATATTTCTGACGTCTAAACAAAAGTGAAAATTATATTGTTTCTTATTTGCATTAATATGATGTATTTTATATTTACTATTATATATATCTATATGTATCTATCTATATGTATATATATATATATATATATATATATATATATATATATATATATATATATATATATATATGTATATATATATATATATATATATATATATTTTTTTTTTTTTACCATTGCCTCCATAATGGCATGAATTTGTGCATTATATTCAATATTTGATCTGGTCATTCTACATAAGTATATCTGTGGTAGGCTACTAAATGTTTCTTTTTGCAGGGTTGTTTGCAGTGGTTATGTATTTGTGTAACACTAGAGGGCGCTGTGAGATTGTGTAGTGTAACTCACAGTGTCTGAGGTTGGAGTTGATGTAAATGATATCATCTATAATCTGTGTGACGTGGTTGCAATTATAACCAGCTATTGACTCAAAACTTAATAAACTTCTCCAGGTGAATGAGTTGAGCACCTATTGATGACATGTTTTTTTATGACACTTCCAGTTAGGGGGAGAATCCCCAAAAGAATCCTGAAAAAACATGCATTTTATTTGTCATCAAAAAAATATTGTCACAATACAATCATTTTCAACATTGATAATAATCATAAATGTTTTTTGAGCAGCAAATCAGCAATTTTAGAATAATTTCTGGAGGATCATGTGACACTAAAGCAATGCTGAAAATTCAGCTTTGATCACAGGAATAAACATTTACATTTTACAATATATTATTAACACAGAAAACAACTATTATAAATGGGTCATGACATGAGAAATCAAATTTGCCTTGATATTTTGACATAAGAGGACATCAAACAGGCTCTGCCCACTGATAATCTTGTTTAAAGTGTTTTAGTTATTGGCGATTCTATTACACAGAACGTTAAAAATAGACACCAGCCACATGTTTAGCCAAAGCGCCTGATGATAGAGCTATTTAAATAATCTGGGTCCTGGAGGTGTTCTGACATGATCTGACACCAGACTTGAATGGCTGAAGTATGATTACACTGCATTGCACAATCTCTGCTACAATAATATCTGAGCAGCATGCATGTAAATGTTTGTAGTTTTGAGGAAATTACTGTTAATGCGTGATTTGATTCCCTGCTGGTGGAAACTAAACCAGAGCTGCCGAGTCCGTGGCCACTTTCAAGAAACTTTTTGGCAGCACCTGATCCAGTAATACTAACACTTTCTCTTCTAATCTATTTGTTATTTATTTAAAAAAATGAAATAAATACATGTTCTGCATTAGATTAAACTGAGAGGGGTCACGGCACTTGCGTTTTCATGTCCTGTTATAGTTTCACTGCTTCTATTGTTCTCATGTATAAGTTGCTTTGGATAAAATGAGTCTGCTAAATGAATAAATGTAACTTGTGAAAAAAAATTGTCACTGAAATAAGGCCATAAACCCATACTGATTATTTGTATACAAGACTTTTGAAAATTGTATCACGTAGCCATGAATCTTTGCTTCTAAACTATGTGAAAATCATCCTGCACACTTACACACATAAAACAATATAGCCTATAGATTTAAAATTTGTAAGACATGTTTGTGGAAGAAAGCTGTATGTGATGAGGGCACGAATCATCATGAATATTGAATATTGACACCTGGGAAGACGAAGACCCTCCCCTCTAACGGCCATATCAGGTGGGACTGAGAGGAAACTTAAACAGGGGTATGAGGAGATTAAAAGAATGGTTTTGGATTATTTGGATTTACACAACCTAAATCATTTGTACTTTTCAAGAACTCAAATCTCAAATCAAGATACTTTCAACCATCCAAATCAGCCCAAGGACAACCCCACATAAGACCAGAATAGTCACACCCTCATTAAAGCTCACTGAGATGATACAGACGCAACAAGACATTATAAAGTTATCAAGCAATTATTCAAGAAAAGGTTCTGTCATTTTTGCAGGACTGAGATATGAAGAGGGTGCAAAACATTAGCAACTGTGTGAAAGTGAATGGCACATAACAGGCACAAAACCGGTATAAAGAAGCCAAAACCCAAGACTAGTTGCCCACTGAAGCTGATCAGGGTTGAGTCTGGTTAGTACCTGAGAGTTGTTAGTGAGGCCAGCAGGGGGCGCTCACCCTGTGGTCTGTGTGGGGACACTATACTGTAACAAGCACCGTCCTTCGGATGAGACGTTAAACCGAGCTTCTGACTCTCTGTGGTCATTCAAAGTCCCATGGCACTTCTCGTAAAGAGTAGGGGTGTAACACTGGTGTCCTGGACAAATTCTCTCAATTGGCCCTTGTCAATCATGGCCTCCTAATAATTTCCATCTATTGAATTGGCTTGATCTCTCTCTCCTCTCCACCTGTAGCGTGTGTGTGCTGTTGTACTGTGGCTGTACTCAAACGTTTGAGGGGTTGTGTGTTGCACTGTAGGATTCATAGAAACGCTGTGTTTTCAAGTGTGCGAGCACTGATTGCAGGCAGACATTTTGCACATATGCATGTCATTGTACAGCCATTGTATCAAATGTTATTTGCGGCATGTCGCTGTGTTCGGACCAATTTCAGACCACGCAGGAACTTCTTGTACACTTAAAAGACATTTAGTGGAGGGAAGATCTGTGACATGTCCAGTGGCCGGTTGTTAAAGCACATTTACTTTGAAGTCATCATTTACTGCTCACTTGTCTAGGAAACATCCACAATGTTCAGTGAATAACATAAATGTTATTTACAGAGAAATCGCACCCAGTGCTCTGCCACTGCTTGTGAAGAGGCTTCCCAGACTGTAGATGATGCAACAGAAGAAGGTACTGAATTCCCACCGAATATCCATGAAACATTTCTTAGGAATGTTTACTTGTTCTATGTAAAACTGCAAGGGCAGTGCTGCAACAGTCAAATGAAACCAATGCATGCGTTCTTAGTGACATTTAGTGATGTCTAGTACAACATAGTGATGTTTCTTTTCTATTAGTCCGGAGATGGGGACGAAATTGGAACGAAGAAAAGCAACACATTTGCATGTTAATCCAAGAGTCCTTACCTTGATTCAAGACCTCTCAGACCATGAATCGCGAGCCGTTTAAAAAGGTATGTGTGCTAGTGTTGGCTGTCCTTGATTGTTGACTGACTTGACTAATGAAACTAATGAATATGATCGTGTTTCTTTCTCTCTTCTCTTTTCCTCTAGGTGTTTCTTGAGTTGAGTGGCCCCGAACCCCCATATCTCCTTTGTTTGTTGTCCAATATTAACGCTGAGGCCATACAGGCAGAGCCGGATTAACGCAAAGGCAAACTAGGCACGTGCCTAGGGCCCGATTGGCGGGAGGGGGCCCAGAATGAGGGGAAAAAATTAAAACGTACAAAGGTCCCATCTCGTTCAGGCGGCGATAATTCACTCGCGTTTCGGAGTCGGGATAGACGGAATTGTCATTTGCATATAGGTCAGCATTGCATCATGAGTAACTACAGTTTACCCTTTGCACGTCTTATGTCTTACCAGTTTAAAAATTCACGCCATCTTGAACTATCCGGTAGACTTGCGCGCTGTCTGAGAGATGTTTTTTTCTGCATACTGTACAAGCCGCCTCACACGCTCGCGGGTAACAACAGTTATTTGCTTGGATTATATCGCTTTAACAATCAAAAACATGCAAAAATTATGTCAATTTCGGTCTTGGTGACTGGTGTGTATCCTCTAAGTTGGTTATGTCTTTAAATAAGCACATCGCACGCGACTGTATAATATTAGTGATTAGCACGAGCTCACAGTGACAGCAGACATGGTCTGTCATTAATTTGGTTGTCAAAACATAGCTTTCATTTTAAGGAATCAGGATTAATATCCTATGTAGGCCTATTTAATGTAGTTCTCAGGACTAAAACACTATGTTGACAAACAGTTTACGACATTCTTCCAGAACTTCTGTATATCAGAACATCCCCATAGACAATGAATTACAGTTACTTTATAATTTGGGCATTTTGTACATATATCAGGAATATTGCAAGACATATGATTGAGTTTTTCAGGTGTTGTTTGTCAACCATTTATACTGTAATAATTTAAGCTGCTTGTTTATAATTTGTTTTTGCGCCTATAAGTCCATTCAAATTCCTCTTTTTTTCTTGTCTTGAATGTCTTTCTTCCATGCATTTAATTTGTCTACAGCAGACTCTTTAGAGTTAGCCATTATTAAATTATAATAATTTGATAATTGGCCCTTTTCACCTCTTTTCCCAATTATTTCCTCTATTAATGACAGCTTGGGAATGTACATAATATCTGTAGACCTGGAAGACATAAAACTTTTAAGCTGTGAATATCTGAAAAAAAAAGTGTTTTAAGGGAATCTGGTGTTTATCACACAATTCTTGAATGTAAGTAGTGTAAGTATTCCATTCATATACAAGTCTTTAATAGTCTGAATACCTTTAGTTTTCCATAGTTTAAATCCTCCATCCTTATATTTATAATTATTTATTGTTAGACAGTTTCTAAATGGTCTTGATGAATGTGAATGGGGTCATGTTTGCCTTATTGCTCTTAACAGTTATAAATGTTGCAAGCTATTGCATTTTGCAGAAAATCTTAATTAAATGTGTTGATTAAATGTATACAGGTTTACATAGTTTACTGACACCTATTGGTTATTTACTGGTTCTACTGCCTTAACAGTGACACTCCCAATGGATAAGATGAGGCTAATTTAATAGCATTTAATATAGCCATGTAATGACATATAAATAATGAATATCAAAAAAAGTCTGATAGACTGTTTAATATATAACACATGACTTATTTTTGCATACAAACAACCAATTTGTAACCAAAGACTAGGCTATGTAAAAGTTACTTCTATCAGTAACTTTAGTAAGTTTCAGATTTCAATTCATAAATAACATTGATAGAGAGGGGCCCAAAAAATGCAGTCTGCCTAGTGTAGTCGATTTATTTAATCTGGCTCTGCATACAGGGTCACGTTTGTTCACACATCTCTCTCTCTCTTCCTCATGCACTAAATTTTTCAACCATACATTTGCATTCGTGTGAATTGTACATTGACTAATGTGTGGTTTGTTACTGCCTAACATTGCATATGGAAGTAATTTGAAACCGCTGCTATTTCTTCCTGCAGATATGTAGGGAGAAATAGGATGGGAGTAAAGGATATGTTTTCTTCTTTTTAGTGTGGAATGAACATACATATTTAGTCAGAATCAAGCTTTTGCTATAAAATAAACTTTATTTTTCAGTTAAATAAGCCCTGATGTAATGTTCAGCTGGATTTAAATTTCACTGAGCAAACTTGTTCAGTTTAGCATAGCAGTGAAAAGTAGCATAGTACTGAATTTGATCACTGAATCCCAATGTTGAATTCACATGTTTAAAATGTTAAATTTACATGTAATTCCGTAAGTATGTTTACGGTTTGATGTGTTTTTTACAGTATTGTTCTGGTAACCACAGCTGCCAGTTTTTTTTCTGTAAAAATAACTGGATTTTTTTACAGTGTACAGTACAGCTTACTAAAATGTACTTCAGCACTGTCTACATGAAACATTTTACACATTTGACATATTATGGGCGTACTTTCGCTCTCTCTTGCTCTCGCATCTGATGTCGCACACGCCCATACTCAAAAATAAAACTTTCCAAAACTGTGACAAACCGGAAGGAGTATTTTATGGCACAGAAATACTCCATCAAACCTATACAACTTGATTTTTGAAACTTTGTCCATGTTTAGCATGGGAATCCAACTCTTTAACAGTTTAAAAAACTCACTGTGCATGATATAGCATTTAACCCCCCTTTAATGCACTCTTAATAGCAGTGTTTAATATTAAACATGTTCCGCACTTAAGCAATAGTAAACTGCATTTTACAACACTCACTTATTTGGCTGATTTGGGCTTTTAGAGCGGAACGAAAGCTCACCGCTGTGAAGGAAAGAAAGGTACGCTGGACGGAATGAGGCAGCAGCACATTCATAGTTTTACCTTGATTATCTTGTTTTTAATTATCATCATATTTCTCCACTGCAGCAATGGCCTGTGTTTGTACATAAAATTATGATCCTTAAAAGCCAAATCTCGATGATGATCATTACTGAACCACTTATTGTGGGAAGATTATATTGAGTTGAGTTTATTGAGCTTTATAATCCATGTTTGAACATATTCGTGTCAGAGAGACAAACAAGACTGAACCTCTTTATAAAACAAATTTGCATCTTCAGGATTAAACTAAAGACACGCACCTGTTGATTCGGATATTTGCATGATAACTTGATATTACAGCCTTACAAAATCACCCACACACGGATGTGGAACATATCCAGTTACTGACACGAAAACACTGTCAAAATCCACTAATTACTTCAGCATAGTTTAATGTGGCTATAGCCCTCATGTTGTGTTTGAGTCATTTTGACCCAAAGAGAATTTTCTTTTACCAACTACACCAGTTAATTTTATTGTATTGGACTGAAACTTACTAACTTTGTTCACACAGACTATAACAACTTCTCCAGAAAAATATTATTTTTGTCGTCTTTTTACTTTAAGTCTACAGAAAATACTTATAAATCACTCGTCATGCTATATTATCAACAAATAATGCATTCAATCTTTTTGTCAACTTGTTTTCTTTTGAATAGAACTGGTTTTGTATTTCTTTGACAAACTGATGAATCGCAGGCCTCGATTGATCTGAGCTCCTCAGTTTTTGAGTGCCGTTTTCCGTTTTCGTTAGGTTTCCAATTACGTGCATTCTGGAATGCAAAAGTCGGACAGGGTTTGTGTTTCATTGTTGCACATCTTGTTATCGGTTTATAACCTTGCATCGAGCATGCACCGATCTCGGGTTTCTCATGTTGTGAGTTTGAGATGCTTATAACATTCATCTGGGAATGCAGGGTACACCATTTCACAAGATTTGTAACGAAACTCATTTGTTCATCTATGCCAATACAGGAGAATACATAAATATGTTTCTAAATATGCAAATTATTATATATACTATGCATGTCTATAGTACAAAAGTGACCAAATATTAATGATTAAGTGGACATTGAATTAAATGTTGCTTGGTCAAATTTGACAAGGATTTGGGTAAGTAAGTTAAGTTTATTTATAGAGCGCTTTTCACAGACAAAATCACAAAGTGCTTTACAAAGTGTAACCACAATAGTAATACAGTATACAATAGGGCTGGGTATCGATTGACATGTTCAATTTCGATATCAATTTGCAAGCTCTCAGTTCAGATTCAATTTCAATTCTCAATCCGATTTTTGATTTCGATTCTCGATTCCTGGTTTGATTCTCGAGTCAACTATTATGAATATAGATGTCATACAAATCCTATATTTATAAATAAAAAAAGAACAGTGGACATAAGTTTACAAGTGGTTAATTAATACAAAGAAATTAAGAGCCACAAACCTGTATAAAAACTGTTTTTATTTTAGGTAAACTACACACTAAATGCATACAATGAATAGACAGGATTTTGATGCAAGATTGATGCTGAAAATTGGACAAGTCAGAACGGTAGCACAGCTCGATCAAACAGGATCAGGTTATTTTATGTTTAAGATAGATATAGATAAATAAATATATAAATATTTAGACTTTTTTATTACATTGATCTAACCAAAATGTTAGTTTTTACAATGGGGTAATGTTTTGTTAAGAGTTTATGCAACCCATGGAAGCTTGATTTCAATCTTTGAATTAAATTGAAAAAAGTACCACAATTAAATACAATAGAATAAAGACACAAATAAAGAGACATAAAGATAAAACAGTTTTTTGGTTATAAATACTACAGAAACTGAATACAGTAATCCAATGTAAAATACATTGGATAGTCTTTTTAGTCCAGACTGAATTAAATACATAGGCTATTAATTCTGAATGCTCACAGTTAATGCTATATTATGTTGTTATGACAACAGAATTAATGACGGACACAAATGGCTGCGTTCACTTTAAGAACTAGTGCACTGTGACGGATCCATCACGGTCTCATTATTGTACTGTCTGCCTGTCACACGCATTTAATAATTATTTAAGACATAACCCACTGCCTTTACGAGGTTACTCACCTAGACCAGAGTTTTTACATAATTTTGCGTGTTTTTAACAGTTAAAGCAATATAATCCAGGGATAAAACTTTTGTTTCTGGCGAGCTGTTTGTGAGGCGGATGTACTGTATGTGCACGCAGTGAAAAACATCTCTGAGAGTGCGAGAGCACGGGATGGTATAACATTGCTTGAATGTTTAAACTGGTAACACATAAAAAGATGTGAAAATGATAAACGTTAGTTAAGATCCAATGCTGGCCCGATTGTAAAAGTGAATATTCCGTCATGTTCCGACTGCAGCACGTGATGTTTGCCTAGTGCGAAGACGCAGCACCGCCCGCCCAGAATATGGAAAAAAAAAATCGCTTCATGGCTGTTGAGAATCGATTTTGAATCGACCACATTTAAAAAAATGATTAATCGAAAAAACTTTTTTTTTTGCCCAGCCCCAGTGTACAGTCAATAAAAAATACAAATATTAAAAATTTAAATAACCCCAAATAAAACCCAGTCAACTAAAAGCTTGTTTTAATAATGTTGTGAGATAACTTTTAAAAGAATCAGCAGAGTCGGCCACAAGGAGGGACAAAGGCAAAGTGTTCCACAGTCTGGAGGGAACAGCCTGAAAGGTCTCCCCGAGTCTTTGGGACCATTAACAGTCACTGGCCTGAGGATCGAAGTGCACGGCTTGGGAAGTGAATAACAAATCAGCAATGTATTGTGGGGCCTAACCATGTAAAGCTCTAAACTTTAAAACTAATATTTTAAAATCAATATGAAATTTGATGGGCACCCAGTGTAGGGAGGACAAAATGAGTTTGATGTGTGATCTTCTGCCAGATCTTGTTAAAAGCCTAGCCGCTGCATTTTGAAACCATTTGAAGACGCTTTAGAATAGATTTGTTACAAAATGTAAACAGAGTTACAGTACTCTAAGCGTGAAGAAATAAAAGCGTGGATAACCATCTCGAGATCAGAGTCTGCTAGAATTACCCTGAATTTTGCAATATTTTTTAGATGATAAAAACAGTTTCTGACCAAAAGTCTAGAATGGCAGTCCAAAGACATTGACTGGTCAAACCAGACTCCTAGATTTCTGATGCTCGACTGGACAGAGGAGCTCAGAGAACCAAGGTTTTGAAGGATGGATGGTATTTTATTGTCTGACCTCTCCTCCTAAAGTCCACAACCATCTCCTTATTCTTCCCCACGTTGATGGAGAGATTGTTTTCTCTGCACCAGACCATGAGTTCCTCCACCTCCTGCCTATACGCAGACTCGTCATTGTTACATGTCAGTCCAATCACAGCAGTGTCATCTGCAAACTTCACTATGTGATTGCTCAGACGTGCTACAGAACAATCATATGCGAGGAGCGTATACAGAAAAATCTCAGAGACACATCCTTGTGGGGAGCCAGTGTTGACTACAAGGGTGGAAGATAAGATGCCGAGGATTATAATCTACTGTGGCCTGTTTGTCAAGAAGTCCAGGACCCAACTGCAAAGAAATGGTGTTAGTCCCAGCAGCAGCAGTTTGTTAATTAATGTCTGCTGAATTATGGTGTTAAAGGCAGGTGAAAAGTCTAGAAAAGGAGTCTGACATAGGAATCCCTGCTCTGTAGTTGGGTGAGAGCAGACTGGACGACAATGGACACTGCGCCAGACACAGACCGGTTCCTTCTTTAGGCATACTGATGGGGGTCCACCTTGATGGTAACAGTGCCTTTTATGTGAGCCAGAACCAGTCGCTCGAAGCATAAAAATTACCCTGTATTAGTAGGGCATAAGTAGCTTCAGAGTTTTTGATGGCATCCACTAGTTCCCTCCTTGCTGCTCTCAGTGCCACTGCGTCCCCAGACCTAAAGGCTGAGTCGCATGCTTTTAAAAGAGGCCGCACTGCTCCATTTATCCAGGGTTTCTGATTTGGATACATGGTTATTTTCTTGGCGGTAGTGACATCATTGATACATTTGCTGTTGTTTCCACAAACAGATGATACATATTCAACCAAGTCCACCCCATTTCCACCTGTTGCTGCATCCCTGAATATCTGACAGGGAGTAAGCTCAGAAACAGTCCTGTAAAAGGTGATCTGATGGTGTTGGTTGTGTTTTAACATAATCAATATTTCACAATCATTTGACCTGAATCACTGAACTCATATAGAGCCCAGTTTCTGAATAATTATTTTATTTTATTAATTTTAGCATATTTGGCCTTGGACCGCATCATATTTTTATCATTTTCAATGAAACCAAATGATCAAAACAATAAAAAGATAACTTTAGAAATTATTTTATGAGGCACGCACAGACATCAAGAATTAGCATATGAATCTCAGCAGTGGTGACAAACAGATCATCTCTGATCATACGCTCATTATTTATTCATGCTCCAATGCATGATGGGAGCCATGAATAAGTTTTGATTGGTGGCACCTAGAATGCACTACAACATGTGCTATTATTGTCACCATTGTTGAGATTCACAGGCTAATTCTAGATCTCTGTGTCTAAAAACTAAATCAAAACAAAAACCTTTTTGTATTTGAGATACATTAAAAAAATTCTATGGATTACCTTGTAAAAATCATAAAAATGTTATACTGTACAAGGACAGTGCTGCTATAATTAATTAACTAAACCTAAACTGCACTCTATATGAGTTCAGTGATTCAGGTCAAATGATTGTCCACTAATGATTATGTTAAAACACAACCAACAACATCAGATCACCTTTTCTATTCGATTCATTTGGCTATTATATTTCACGTATAAACGCCAAACAACATCTAAAGTTAACAATTTAAGGGTCAAGAGCCCAACTAAAACACACACTGATCTCTATAATGGTGACTTAAAATGTGTCTTCAATGATGGCAATGAAAAAAAAAGAGTTTTTAATTCATCTTTGACGTCAGTCTGTTATTCCAATATTTTTGTTTAGAAATTTTTTTACATTTTACTCATTTTAAATGGTTAACTTTTAAGTAATTTGTTTGATTAATTACTACTCAATTCAAATTTGTTAAATTTAATTAATAATATTGATTGTAATCTGTTGCCTTAAAATTCACAGTTAAAGCCCAGATAACATAATTTTAATGTATGCAAATGAACCGTATGTCAACGTTTCAGCGGCTCTGAGCTGCGGGTCATAATCGCACGGCTTCATGTGTGAACGGATTAAACTCTCTCTCTCAGGACTGTGGACATTTCATCTCAGGAGTGAAATAAGAAAATGCTTTAAGATTTATTACAAATACCTGTAAAAAACCAAATTCAACACGTGTCTTTATCAGGCTGTCTATTATGTCTTGGCAAAAGCAGACTTTACTGTGGCTGATGATCATCTATTGTGCTTCACGTCAGATAAGTATGTTGCTTTCAAAAATGTTTTCAACAACATTAGGAAACAAATTTATATATATATTGGGGCTGTCAAACGATTAATCTCATCCAATATAAAAGTTTGTGTTTACAAAATATATGTGGGTGCACTGTGTATAATTATTTCATATATATAATATATATTTAAGAAATATTACATGCATATATTGTATATAGATTTTATATATAATATATAAATATATATAAATCTAAATATTTTATATATAAATAATATTTTTCTTCTTAAAATATACATGCATGTGTGTGTATATATATGTATACAAAATAATTATACACAGTGCACCCACAAATATATTGTAAACACAAACTTTTATTTTGAATGCGATTAATCACATATCGCATACATAATCAGTAGCGATTTTGGGCAAGGGCGAACCGGGCATCTATCACAGCATTCTCTTATCTATCACAGGCGTCTCCAACACGTCGCTCGTGGCTTGATTGGAGTTAGCTCGCCAAGAGGCCGTTTACATATCGTGTATTTTGCACGCTAAGTTCGTTCAAATGTAGGCATGCTCATTATTCAAGCGGACGCGCTCATTTTTTTTTTTTACAGGTGCATAAAAATGAAAGTCAACATGAAGGATGGGGGTGTACTCAAACACTACTGGTGCTTTTCTCTTCTCCGTAAATAAATCTTTTAGCAGAGCTACAGCAAGCGTTTTTCTGTGTTGGAAATCCATTAGCTACCAAAACGTCTTTGTCGTTGTGTGATGTAGAGTGCAGTGCATGGTTGCATAGCAACGACAGATGCCACAGGGAAAATCAGACCGGAGTTTACTAAAGGATTTGCTAAGGTGCATTATAAATGTCAGTGATTTATCTTTTTTGACTCATTCTATTTATAAAAAAGGGGGCATATAAACATATTTTTATATGCTCGAAGGAGGTATGTAGAAGCGCCACTGTATGTATGTATGTGTGTGTGTGTGTATATATTAGAGGTGGGCATAGATTCATTTTTTAATCTAGATTAATCTAGATTAATTTTGAAATTAATCTAGATTAATCTAGATTAAAATGGCTCATTTGAATTCTACCAAAGGCGTGTGCTATACCCAAATAAATAACCTCGCAGGTAGTTTGTAATTAGGTCTAAATATGTTTTATACAAGATTTAACACTGGAATGTTCATATTATTATAAATAATGAGAGCAATCAGAATTATTTTATTCTATTGTCAACCCAAGTTTAAAACAGCACGAAATAATAACTAAATCAGTTTTTTTTTCATAAGGTTTTCTTGTGTAATTTAAACCCATTTGATCTACTTTTCTTCTATGTAACACGAAAATGAATTATTTTGTAGTGTCTGGGAAGCTATTTTTCCTACAATACAAATGAATAGAGAGGGATAAAATATCTGATGAATGCATATGCATAATACAGAAATCAGCTGCTTGAATGACAATTGCTGATGTTATTGGATTTTCAGGTGAGATTCTCAATTAATTCAGTTAACGGATTCTCTGAAATCACTTTATACGTTTTCTGTATCCGATCTTGAAAAGACCAGGTGCAAATGCCCTCCGAAACTCCTCCGATCACTCAAACCACATCAGAAGGTGGTCTGGGCCACATTCCAGACGAAACTGGACATGTGTAAATGCATCTGGTTGTTGAAACCACATATGTAAATGTTACTACTCCCAAAAATGCTAAAAAATAAACGTGTGAGAGCGTGTTATAGGCCATATGTCATGCTATTTTAGTCAGATATGACGGCGCTGCGACACGCATCACCTCAGATGAGCAGCTGAGCGCCTCAAACCAGCGCGCCGCAATCTATCGCAAATCAAAGTGAAAGTAAGTCGCAGACGATTAACACTACCATCTTCATTAAAAGTAAAGAAACTAAATGATCTTACCAGGTTGCTGCTCTCGCTTATTGCAGTCTTTGCTGATTTTGAAATTAGCCGATGATCAAAATGCAGCTCATAGGCCTGTATATATCTGTTGTTTTCGGTGACGTGCACTTCATTAAATCCACATATAGCGTGGGGGAATTGAAGATCGGATTTATATCCGTTTTGCAAAAACACATGTATGTGACCAGGTGTAAATTGAATCGTTTTGATTAATCAGATAGCTATCCAATTTGAGAAAACGCATGAAGTGTCCAGGTGTAAACAGCCCCCTAAACGCGCTGCGCTTCTCGTTCGGTGTGCGACCCCTTTTACGAATGTGTATTTCCCTCATATTCAATATAAAATGCATAGACTGATATTTTCCTAATGTCTGGATAAACAGACGTTTCAATATATTGGTTTTAAATGGCACTTACAGTGCAATTCGACTACATCTGCGCTAAAATATCAAAGTGAAAGTCATCATAGCTTGCGTGGTATTAGTCAGCTCCCAACTCAACTGTGAGAATAGATTAACGGCGATATTTTTTTTAATCGCCCGACAAGAGTCTCACGTTAACGCTGATAACGGCCCACCCCTAGTATATATATATTTGTGTGTGTGTGTGTGTGTGTGTGTTTCCTAATGTTGATGAATACATTTTTTGGGACTCTGAATCTAATTATTGCAAAATAATCTAAATATTGTCTAATAATCACTAATAAAGGTTATGCTTTCATTGGAATCTTGTTGCTCCTATAATTACATTTAATTGTACACTTACATTGTTCTCTGTGAACAAATGTAACTTGATTAACTGGACCTGAATCTAAAGGAAATACTGAAATTCACAGCAAGAGCCCAGATAACATCATTTTCATGTATGCAAATGAACCATATGTCATCGTTCCAGCGGGTGCAGCTTCTTTCCAGAGGCTGTGAGGCTTATGAAGTCCAACTGCAAAAGACACTTTAAAGATGTTTATCGGTTAATTATGGTTCATGGTTTTTGATTTGTTTATAATGGTTAAGACTATTTAAATGTTTTATATAGGTTTATGTTTTATATGTTTTATAAAGGGTCTATCTTAGAATTGTAATTGTTATTTATTCTGCATTTACGCTGCTGGACCTGGACCTCATCGTTTAGTTTTTTACAGCTTTATTCCTTTTTTCTGCTTCGGCATATAACAGAGCCAATTGAATAAATTATGCAACAATATTTGTGTAGGTGTGTTGGTATGGATGTCAGAGCGTGGTTTGTATGCGTGTTATAAAAATGATGTGTGTGTTTGCATGTGTGTGTTTGTAATATTGAGAGAGAAAAACTCAACTGCAAATAACAAATCCAATTACTGTGTGCAGCAGTGGAGTTTAGCTGGCACCCAATGGGGAAAATCTTACCGAAAACTCTTTTTTATATATATCATCCTCAAATTTGGAACACAACTTATTTAGATTTAAGGCTTTGTTTTCTAGCCGTTTTAGAGTTCAACTTGTTTTATAAAATATATATTTTATATAAAATAATGTTCATAAATAATTTTCATAAACTTAAACCTATATAACTTGTTTAATGGATTTACTCATTATTTGTTTTACTTCAGCAATAATCTGCCACGGGTCTTCTTTAAAATGATACCAAACTTAAGTCTGTGCTCCCAAGCTTCACATTTTTATCACAGATTTTTGACAATTTTGGCATCTAACATAGTGTTTTACATCAGCATGTCATACTACATTAAATAATAGGTTTTTAAATGTCTTCATTTGTGCAGGCTCATACAAAGAAAGAAAAATAGTTGGAGTCAATATGAAAGGTGCATGTTTCTGGAAATCGAGTGAAAAAGGTAGATATATACAATGCTGAAGTGACTGTAGTAATACTCTGAATTTATCTGAATTTGAATCTGAATTTATTGTTCGTGATGACTGACAGATCAAGTTCAAAACTCATTGATTTCTGTTTATTCCAGGTATTGAACGGACATGTCCACCAGATTGTGATGAACAAATAAACGATATGTGCAAAGTGAATGTCGAATAAACACAACTTCTCAAGGTAAAAAAGTGTGTATTTGCATCCAAGTTAAAAAAAATTCTTCAAAAGTATTTTTTCAATAATTATCAAATTTTCTCTCTTGTTTCCAGGACAGTGCAAAACATCAACTGCCAAACAAGGCAATCTCAACATAACAAATAATGCAGGGAAATATGAAGTAAGAATGTATGAGATGTGTAAAAAGACAGAGCTGTGGTTCTTGTCAGATGAATTGAAATGTCTGCCAATGGCTGAATCATCAGGTGTGTCTCATCCTAAATTGAAATAAAATTGTTGTCATGATTGATCATTGCATCTATTTGCAAAGCAAAAAAGACAGACTAATTTCAAACAGCTTGTCTCAGGTGTTTTTGTTTTCTTCTAAGCACGAGTTCACACTTAAATTAGAGGACGTAAAGTTAAATGTGTATCAGGCGTGCTGTCCGGGGGAGGGCTCCAAGTGTTAATTATCTGAATGTGCTCCTCTCAAACTTGTAAATAAAACATTTTGAGTTTGAAAGAGCTAATTATTGTAAAAGCTATACACTTTTAGACTAGTTATATTTAGTGAGTATTGTAATGATTAACTTACTTTCTTTATTAGGCACTGTCTGCAACTGTAAAAAACCTGCGTGCACCGCTCTGTGCACCACCGTCTGCAAGCCTCTCTGCACCCTAAAGACAGACCCAAACAAAGGTAATATTTTGTTCACTTTAATTTAATTTTTGATTTCTATCATTTATTATATCATCCTGCTAATAAATAAGAAAGAAAAGAAGTGAGCAGAAGGTTAACCTGTCCACTGTAAGGTGAGGAAAAGTCAAAAACCAGAGGAATAGGATCTAATTAATGGCCGAAAATGTAATAAAGTAACAGTAATGACAACAAAACACAATACAGAAAACAGAAAACGCAAGGAAATCAGAGTGTGTGACTAACACACATCATCCATGATGGAAGAAGATTGACACTAAAACACATGGGAAACACAAGGGCTTAGTTAAAGACACAAGGGATCACACTGTGTGTACACTGGACATGATAGCCGACAGCCTGAAACTGCATTGACTTGGTCAGCTTGTATTGCAGTGCATGTCAGCCAGTGGCTCGCTAGTGGGCCTTCCCACCACTGGTTTTCCTTGTAACTTTTATGAATAACAGTTACAGATGTTTTATTCCATGCTGTAGTCAACAATTCAGTTTTATAGCTGCTAAAAACCAACAGTAAATGTTTTATTAAAATGAGTGCTCTTTGCCATCGTGGCGAAAGCACATCTGGGTTCACAAAACAATTCAGGCTCGAAGTAACACATCATAAAATATAGGAAAGTTGCTGACTGCTAAAATAACGTCCATTTTGCCACCGACACATGGTTACAGATCACATGTGCTCCACTGACTTCAATCCTATTGGTTGTTACTCCCAAAAATCGCTCTTCATTTGCATAAATGAAACATCTCAACTTTGTTGCATCTCTTGGCACGCCTACATCATGTCACCAACCGTCTCGTCAGCTCGCATCACTGGAAATCGGCAACTTTCCTTTGAAATGAATAGGATCTTGTCGCTGCATGTCTCTGTTGGGCTGAGCGTATCAGAAGGAGAGCAAGTGCTTGAGTATCTCAGAAATAGAACAGAACGTTAGTTAACTGCCGCTGATTTTTTGTGTATTTTTGATATATTAAAAAAACGTGAAAATGACAAAATGACAAGTGACACTAACATCTTGCACCCATCTTTGATTTTACTCACTGGATGGAGGATTCAGGAAATTTGGCCTTTGTGTTTCCTCATATTCATTCTCTTCCAGTGAAAGTCATGATTGGATAATTTAATTCCAAGTCACTTTCGAGTGCTAAAAATTATTAATTTAAAAATGTATTTTTTAGTCGATGTGTCGTTTTCAAATTGATAGAAAACACAATGGGGGTCAATATTGTTGACCAATGACTGAGTCTGAGCATTAATCTACTATCTGTAAACATGGAAATTATATTATGCTACACGACACAATCGCTCTTCTGTGTTTTATTTTTGTTGTTCTTTTATTACGTTCCTGATTGTCTCTGAAGACTATTCCACACAGAAATGTTATTAATCTGAACTCATACAGCTACAGCATGATAATTATGTTGAATTGTGTGTTGTCATGCTCTTCTAGATTGTCTGAAAATCCCTTCTGTTAATCTTAAAAAGACATGTAAAAAAGCAACATATGACAACGGTACATGCAGAGGTGAGTCTGTGTCTTAAGATTTATAACATACTTTTTTCTATTAGTTGTTTCATTTGCAATATGTCATTCCTCAAACTCAGCAGAATCAACATGACATCATAACTTTTACGTAAACATATTAGATTATAGATTATCTATACGCATATTGAGCTATCCGCGTGTATGCGTGTGTATGTCTACGCCGTTAAATGTCCGAGGGATTCGCGTGTCCGTACACGCCGTTAAATGTCTGAGCGAAACAAAGCAAAATGTAGATCTACATCTGGGGAGCGAATTTTTTTTTGCAAGGATGGTAGGAGAAGACTCATAAATGCCATTAACCCCAGTGACGGGTAGGTTTAGGGACAGGGTTGGGGTAGGTCCTATATTTACATATACAGTAATGTAACGTTAAGTCAACGGCGTTGATAAACACCACTCGGCATCGGCTAATATTTCACCACTTTGCATTGCTGTCGCTCAGTCCAGTTACATTGGTTATGCCACTAGGTGGCGGCAAGGGACTGTCTTTGAGTGAGTCATTAAACTGTTCATTCAATGGAAATGTAAAAAAGTGGATTCATTTAAAAATAGATGTACTGAAACAAGCTGTTAATTATTTTCATAATTTTATTATTTAAAATATTTTACGGCTCAGCTCAGCAGCAATGCAGCGCATGGCCAACACGAAGTTGATGCTTCACTTCATAGAGATCAATGGCATTTTTTCATCGAATTGACCATTTATTAGAAATAGCCTAAACGTAAATGTCAAATGGATAAAAAAAAAAAAACCTCTTTCCTTGGTCACAGCAATTCTTGAATATGACTTGATAAGGGAAACAGATATTTAGTTTCCATCCGGTTTTCTGCTTCCGATCTGCTGCATGAGGTGCTTCCTCTGGCATTTAAAATCTTAAAAATCAATCAAATTCAACCTGAACCAGTTCATACTAAGAATACTAGACACTTCCAGGCAGGTTTGTTAAGGCAATTTGAAGCTAAACATCCCTGCACTAGAAAGTGTTTGCATTCACATTTGCTCACTAATGACATATAGCAACACAGCTAAATGAACTCCATGTGTTGGGCCTTAGACTTTGATGATGTGAATGAGAATTGTGATGATGCTTAAAAAACACTACAATGCTGAGATTATAGTGTTTCTAAGTTTATAAATAAGCAAATATTTTAATAAAATCCATTCCCTATTTATTTCTGTGCTAAAGATAATGAAGGAAGCAAATACATTCTGCGTTCAGAACGGTGATGTATGGACGTGTGTGACCTGCAATCAGACAGCTACTTATTGTAGTCCAGCGAACAAAACTGCCTGTGTCAAACAAACCGAGACAACTTACAATCTGACTCCAGATGGTCTAATAAACAAGGATGGATCTATTAATCCCTCAAGTGCATCGTAAGTGTGTGGATAAAGTGACTTTTAAAATTCAACCTGTATTACAGGATACAGGAGTGATCAAGCCTGTTTTGCAGAGTTGCGCTGGACAATGTAAAGTCCCTGATGAAGCAGATGAAAAAGACAAAAAAAGCAGTGTGGCGATTGTGATGGGGGATGTTGATGGTATTCTCCAAATGCAAGTTGAGAAAATAGAAACTGAAGACGCATGCTACTCTGCAGATCAGAAAACCATGAATGTAAGGGATGAGACGCAGAAACACATGCCCATCTGGGTAGGACTCTTTATTTATCAATGATAATTCTTCTTTTCACAGATTGTTGACTGTGAAAGTGACCTGGACTTTCCCTGGTCTGTAACGATTCCCAGCGAGGCCTTTGATAAATCACGACAGGAATTTAATGGAAGTGCATTTGTTGGAGTCTTAAGGTTCAAAAACATGGGAAATATGGTAATTATGTTTTAAAAAGCATGTTTTTGAGTAAACTACTCCTTTAACAAATGTTTTGTGATCGATATTACCCACAAACGTTTATAGTTGATTAATGATTGCTCTTTTATGGCTTCTTATTTAGAATGAAACTAAAAATTACACTATTTTGAACAACGAGGTTTATGGAATAATGATGGGAGCCAATATCTCCAACCTTACAGACAATATAGAAATGGTCTTTACACAGAAAGATCTGGTAACAAAGGTTTTAATGTAAACCTTCTTTTATTATTAAGACCAGACACAGTAAAAGCCGAATAATAATCAAACATGTTCTTACAGGTCGATAAGGCGTCCTGCAGGTTCTTGGGATGGCAAAGGTAAATTGACTTAGGCTGCATTGGTTGGTTTCCATGTGCTTGGTTCCATAAATGTGGTCATATTCTTATTCAAAACCGTTCTTATGTCAGAACCATGCATAATTCATAACTTCTGAAAACGGTCATGGTCACTGTGTGCTGCTTTAAGGTAGGACACTGATTTCCACGACACAGAAAACACAGATAGAATTACGGAATACAATCAGAACAATTGAACTGACTATATAAATGCGGATTGTTACAGAATTTGGGAAATTTGAGATCAAATTCAAATTGCGAATATGGACTAGTGTCATGTATTAATCCGTTAAAAGCTGCTATTTCAATCCAGAGATGCTCTGAGATTCACAAGCATTTCACGATTTCATTTGACAAAACTAAGAGAATCTCAAAGGCCTTTATGACAACCTGCCAAAATAAAAGTCTGGCTTAACTTGAAGATGTTATGACTAGGGCTGCATGATATATCGTTTTAGCATCATTGTTGTGATGTGCGCATCCACAATAGTCAACTTAATAGACCTTATAGGGAAGTTGATCCGATGATCCGCTCAAGCTACCCCTGGTTCCGAAACGAATTTGAACTATCATAGTAATACGAACGATGATACAATTTAAAATGTTTAAAAAATATGACAAAGACTTTTGTATACAGTAAACCTATGGTGCGACCCTTTGATTAAAAAAATGTTGAGTTTTTCTTTAATGAGAATGCATTTAGAAAAGATTAATTACCAATATTTTTAACTATACATTTTTATAATATCATAAATCACAGAATCCATAACGATTTAATAAACTAAGGTAGGGGAGCACAGACGTAACGCGGGGCTAGTTGTAACACACTTGTTTTAAATACTTACACACATGCCATTTCAACACTATACAGAGAAAAAAATGTGCCAAAATTCTCAAAATCTTTGTAAGACATCACTGAACATTTATTTAACCATAGCAAAAGTACATTTCTTAAGTTCATTTTTCATCTCTATTTTTTGTTTTTATTTAAAATTAGACAAATCTGATATTATTTTAATCTCCAATCTGTTGTTTAACAGTTGATATGTTCTTTAAAGGGGGGTTTTTTCCTGTCTCACATTTTTGATTTTAAATAGTGTGTAATGTTGCTGTTGGTGCATGAACAGTATCTGCAAAGTTGCAGCGCTGAAAGTTCAGTGTAAGCAGAGATATCATCTTTTATAAACCAGGAAGTATAATTGCCTACAAAAACGACTGGATTTGGACTACAGCTGGGTTATGGTACGTCACTAACCCCCACATTTGCATCAACCACTCCCTCCGGAATATGGAAAAATAGGACATGCGCATATAGCTGCGTCATTGCCGAAGAGGAAGAGTTACAGGGGAGAGCTAACTTAGCCATGCCGTCTAAAGTGTGCTATTTTCATCCAGATGTCAGGTCTTCTGTGTTCGGGCTTCCTTCGAATGCTCTAGTCCGTCAACAATGGCTAACATTTATGTTTAATAATGTTTCTGACAATTACAATCGTAATTTAGCTCTTTGTGCGGCACATTTCACTGAAGACAGCTTCCTGAATCTACACCAATTCAATGCCGAATTACACAAGAAACTTTTGCTCAAACCTGAAGCTGTTCCAACGTTAAAACCAGATGCAGCACTTGTTGGGCAACAACCTGTAAGTAAGACTTAATCGTTTTAAATGTGTTAGTATAATTTTAGGCGTAACGTTAATGGTTTCGTTTTAGCAAGGACGTAAACAAATGCCATCGCCGTTTTTATAGTCACTTTGTTATGTTATTTCGGGTTTCTCTGACAAACAGCGTACACTTTGAAGCTTAATTAGTAATCATATATATTTATTAAATGTATTTGCCAGGTATAGCTACTTTATGACGTAATTTTGCAATTTGTTCATAACCACGATAAATGTCAACAGTGTTTGTTTACAATAGCCATTTATTTAGATGTTTTTTAACCCTAACCCTAACCCTATAATTTGTATTAAATGTTTAATCAAGATAAAAACGTATGTCAAAAAGCTAACAAGCAGCATTTAGCATTTCAATTATAACAGGGTATCAAACTTCTTATGTAATAATAGAATAATCATCAAATCAAACAGGTACCATTCAGAAACGTTTTGTAACAAACGTGTTTAAGGAGGTTCTGACTGTCTCTCTTCATTGGCACTTTCTGGGTACGAATTCGGGCTAAACTGATACGGCAGTAAGCCTATCGAACAGCATTATTTACATTGACCGGACCACATGCAACATTTCTCCCGTACAGGGAAGGGGCGTAACGATTTCCGGACAGCGCTCACTTCGCAGTTTAGCCAATCACAACACACCGGCACAAACTAACCAATCTGAGCCCATAAAGAGTTTCTGAGGGAGTGGTTTCATGAGAATCAGGAAGTCAAGCCAGTCGTTCCAGCAACAGAGGTGAGCGCGGGCTTACAATAAAGGTGAAATTTATGAAAAATAGGACTTAAAAAAAAACAAATAACAGAATACATGTTGTAATACACCCCATAAACACAATTATGCAACGAAAAAACAGACTAAACCCCCTTAATGCTACGCTGACTAGCAGAAGACACTAGCAGGATTTAAACCCCAGTTGTGCAGTTGGGGCATGTTGTCACACTGCGTTACAATGTGCCCCTATTAGAAATATGCTATATATTCTATACTTTTATGAATTCTATTGAGAAAACAAGAGAAACATGTAAATAAAGACTGAAAGTCAAATGTTCTAGAAATTATTAATTATTATTTTGTTTTGAACTATGCAGTATAGCTGTGTTTTCCAGTGTGTTTGTTGTCAAACTCAAAAATATGTATATTTTTAATTATTAAAAAATGCCATTATTTTATACGAAAAAGTTAATAATTGTATTTTATTAAGAAAATATTTTGGTTTGACTTGTATATTTTTTTTATTAGATCAGATAGCATTTTAAGCTGTTATATGGCGATGTTACAATGTGCCCCTCACATGTTACAATGTGATTATCCCACCTATGGAGCATGTTGTCACATTTCACTTCCATTCTTCCATTCGTAAATAAGAAAAAAGTATACACTGTATTAATAAAACAAAATTAAATTTAATTAATTTTTGTGGGGAAATTAATGTGGGGAAAAAATAAGCAGATTTACACAAATTAACAAGTCAAAAAGTGTTACGTTGTGCCCGTTCTCCCCTAAATTGTACGGCCTCATCACCAAGTAAAAATTCATGCAAAGGTTAGAAAGGTTGTGTGTTGATTTTTATTCAGAAAATATGTTAGATTTTCAAAAAATGTATGGTTCTGTTTTGACAGTAAGTAAAAAAAACGGATTCAGTATTGTGCATAGTTTTTAATCCAAAATGTTAAGAGAAAAAATTAAATTAATGGAATTGGAACCAGAATCATTAGGCAGAATCGGAACTGGAAATGTCTTATGATTCCCAACCCTACCCCATTAACAAACCCAATTTATTTCGTATATTTAAATTTCCGCACTCTTTTCTTCAAAGGAAATCTTACATGGACGACGTTCGGCTGTGAGACAGAAAAAATCGGCAATAACACTATACAGTGCTCGTGTTCACATCTGACGTTCTTTCGCAGTGCTGATGGTGAGAAGCTTCTACAGAGATTCATTTAAAGACCCATGAAATCAATATCAAAGTCTTTTAGTTACAGAACTTGACTAAGAAAACTGCAAAAACTAAAAAAAAGTTGTTTAAGGTTTAGTTACCCTTTAAGTCATGTTGAAGGCTTCAGGTATTTGCTTTAATTTATTTTTATTAACCCAAAAAATATCAGATTATTCAATTAATTGTCAAATTAATTGAATGATTACTGAATTATCAAAATAATCGTTAAGTTCTACAGCCCTAGATATGATTCTTGCTAATAGGGTTTTAAAGGGTTGTTTTCTCTCTCAGTCTACTCCAGACGTAAATCCAAATATCACAGCTCCGTATGTGGAATCACTGAGCTTCATCTCGTCTATCGGCTGTGGCATCTCCATGTTTTTCTGTCCATTGCTCTATTCTATGCATTTCCTGTTACGGTTAGAGTATCTTAAAAATATAAAATACAGTATTTTTTTTTTTTTTTTGACCAATCACTTTTGTTCCTCTTTTTGATAAAAGCTTCTGCTAAAAGCATAAATGCATGTTAACAGTACAGTGTTTTTATATATTTGAACAGGAAAGCCAAATCAAACCAGGCCACCAAGATCTTGATGAACATGTTTGTGGCTTTGTTTCTCCTGAATCTATCCTTTTTGTCAAACAAGAGCGTGGCCAACACTGAAGACAAGGCTGCGTGTGTCTTCATAGCGCTGCTCATGCATTACTCAATGCTGGCTACATTCACCTGGTTCTTCATTCAAGCTCTTCATATGTACTTATGGCTCATCAGACAGAACGTCACCATCACAAACTACATGAGGAAGATCACCGTGTTCGGCTGGAGTGAGTTATATCCTTTTAAAATGAACACCAGCAAGTCAGACTGTAGACTCAACTCCTGTCATGATACTTTTATTATGTTTTGACCTTTCCTTGAGCAGCTTCATTACCTGGTAGCCTATTTTAGAGTGAATTTTAGTAATTTGACTACATTAACTTTAATTACATTAGAGAAATGTTCAGTGGCAACTAGCTGGAATGCTTTTTTATATATATTATTTTCAGTTAAAGTTTATTTTTTTAAAGTAATATACATGTTTTTTATGGTTTTGGTTTCAGTGAACTATAATAACCCTGATTTCGTTGTTTTCAGTGTTTCCGGCTCCAATGGTCATAGCTGTTGTTTCAATAGGAGGATATGATACAAGGACAATAAACGCAACGTCTGGAAAAACATTCCGAATGTAAGTTGTTCTGGTAATGCAAATATTTTAATTAATGATGCTTGCGAAGTGAACTTTAAAGGTTCCTAGTTTTGTTTTGAAGTCAACTACAACAGATTTACATGCATCCAAGGTCAAAAAATATAATTTTTCTTGCTCCACATCTCACGGTCTCAGCCACTGCTCCTCATCGCAGGGTCTCGGCCACTGCTCCTCATCGCAGGGTCTCGGCCACTGCTCCTCATCGCAGGGTCTCGGCCACTGCTCCTCATCGCCAGGGTCTCGGCCACTGCTCCTCATCGCAGGGTCTCGGCCACTGCTCCTCATCTCAGGGTCTCGGCCACTGCTCCTCATCTCAGGGTCTCGGCCACTGCTCCTCATCTCAGGGTCTCGGCCACTGCTCCTCATCTCAGGGTCTCGGCCACTGCTCCTCATCTCAGGGTCTCGGCCACTGCTCCTCATCTCAGGGTCTCGGCCACTGCTCCTCATCTCAGGGTCTCGGCCTCTGCTCCTCATCTCAGGGTCTCGGCCACTGCTCCTCATCGCAGGGTCTCGGCCACTGCTCCTCAGTCGCAGGGTCTCGGCCACTGCTCCTCATCGCAGGGTCTCGGCCACTGCTCCTCATCGCAGGGTCTCGGCCACTGCTCCTCATCTCAGGGTCTCGGCCACTGCTCCTCATCTCAGGGTCTCGGCCACTGCTCCTCATCTCAGGGTCTCGGCCACTGCTCCTCATCTCAGGGTCTCGGCCACTGCTCCTCATCTCAGTCTCTCGGCCACTGCTCCTCATCTCAGTCTCTCGGCCACTGCTCCTCATCTCTGGGTATCGGCCACTGCTCCTCATCTCTGGGTATCGGCCACTGCTCCTCATCTCAGGGTCTCGGCCACTGCTCCTCATCTCTGGGTATCAGCCACTGCTCCTCATCTCACGGTCTCAGCCACTGCTCCTCATCTCAGCGGTCTCAGCCACTGCTCCTCATCTCACGGTCTCAGCCACTGCTCCTCATCTCACGGTCTCAGCCTCATCTCAGGGTATCAGCCACTGCTCCTCATCTCAGTGTCTCGGCCACTGCTCCTCATCTCACGGTCTCGGCCACTGCTCCTCATCTCACGGTCTCGGCCACTGCTCCTCATCTCTGGGTATCGGCCACTGCTCCTCATCTCAGGGTCTCGGCCACTGCTCCTCATCTCTGGGTATCAGCCACTGCTCCTCATCTCACGGTCTCAGCCACTGCTCCTCATCTCACTGTCTCAGCCACTGCTCCTCATCTCACGGTCTCAGCCTCATCTCAGGGTATCAGCCACTGCTCCTCATCTCAGGGTCTCGGCCACTGCTCCTCATCTCACGGTCTCGGCCACTGCTCCTCATCTCTGGGTATCGGCCACTGCTCCTCATCTCTGGGTATCGGCCACTGCTCCTCATCTCACGGTCTCAGCCACTGCTCCTCATCTAACGGTCTCAGCCACTGCTCCTCATCTCACGGTCTCAGCCTCATCTCAGGGTATCAGCCACTGCTCCTCATCTCAGGGTCTCGGCCACTGCTCCTCATCTCACGGGTCTCGGCCACTGCTCCTCATCTCTGGGTATCAGCCACTGCTCCTCATCGCAGGGTCTCGGCCTCATCGCAGGGTCTCGGCCACTGCTCCTCATCGCAGGGTCTCGGCCACTGCTCCTCATCGCAGGGTCTCGGCCACTGCTCCTCATCGCAGGGTCTCGGCCACTGCTCCTCATCGCAGGGTCTCGGCCACTGCTCCTCATCGCAGGGTCTCGGCCACTGCTCCTCATCGCAGGGTCTCGGCCACTGCTCCTCATCGGCAGGGTCTCGGCCACTGCTCCTCATCGCAGGGTCTCGGCCACTGCTCCTCATCGCAGGGTCTCGGCCACTGCTCCTCATCTCAGGGTCTCGGCCACTGCTCCTCATCTCAGGGTCTCGGCCACTGCTCCTCATCTCAGGGTCTCGGCCACTGCTCCTCATCTCAGGGTCTCGGCCACTGCTCCTCATCTCAGGGTCTCGGCCACTGCTCCTCATCTCAGGGTCTCGGCCACTGCTCCTCATCTCAGGGTCTCGGCCACTGCTCCTCATCTCAGGGTCTCGGCCACTGCTCCTCATCTCTGGGTATCAGCCACTGCTCCTCATCTCTGGGTATCAGCCACTGCTCCTCATCTCAGGGTCTCAGCCACTGCTCCTCATCTCTGGGTATAAGCCACTGCTCCTCATCTCACGGTCTCAGCCACTGCTCCTCATCTCAGGGTCTCAGCCACTGCTCCTCATCTCACGGTCTCAGCCACTGCTCCTCATCTCAGGGTCTCAGCCACTGCTCCTCATCTCAGGGTCTCGGCCACTGCTCCTCCTCTCATGGTCTCAGCCACTGCTCCTCATCTCTGGGTATCAGCCACTGCTCCTCATCTCAGGGTCTCAGCCTCATCTCAGGGTATCAGCCACTGCTCCTCATCTCAGGGTCTCAGCCACTGCTCCTCATCTCTGGGTATCAGCCACTGCTCCTCATCTCACGGTCTCAGCCACTGCTCCTCATCTCAGGGTCTCAGCCACTGCTCCTCATCTCACGGTCTCAGCCAGCCTCATCTCAGGGTCTCGGCCACTGTTCCTCATCTCACGGTCTCAGCCACTGCTCCTCATCTCTGGGTATCAGCCACTGCTCCTCATCTCAGGGTCTCAGCCTCATCTCAGGGTATCAGCCACTGCTCCTCATCTCAGGGTCTCGGCCACTGCTCCTCATCTCAGGGTCTCGGCCACTGCTCCTCATCTCAGGGTATCGGCCACTGCTCCTCATCTCAGGGTCTCGGCCACTGCTCCTCATCTCAGGGTATCGGCCACTGCTCCTCATCTCAGGGTATCAGCCACTGCTCCTCATCTCAGGGTCTCGGCCACTGCTCCTCATCTCAGGGTCTCGGCCACTGCTCCTCATCTCAGGGTCTCAGCCTCATCTCAGGGTATCAGCCACTGCTCCTCATCTCAGGGTCTCGGCCACTGCTCCTCATCTCAGGGTCTCGGCCACTGCTCCTCATCTCAGGGTCTCGGCCACTGCTCCTCATCTCAGGGTCTCGGCCACTGCTCCTCATCTCAGGGTCTCGGCCACTGCTCCTCATCTCAGGGTATCGGCCACTGCTCCTCATCTCAGGGTCTCAGCCACTGCTCCTCATCTCAGGGTATCGGCCACTGCTCCTCATCTCAGGGTATCAGCCACTGCTCCTCATCTCAGGGTATCAGCCACTGCTCCTCATCTCAGGGTCTCAGCCTCATCTCAGGGTATCAGCCACTGCTCCTCATCTCAGGGTATCAGCCACTACTATTATGTTGTTTCCATGCTACTGGAGGTCCATGTGCCAGGATGGACTTATGAACTTAACTTATTTAAAGTTCATAGTTTGTTTAGTTTCATGTCAAGAGTTAGAGTTAATGGTTTTATTTTACGGTTTTGGATCTTCACTACTGTAAATACACTGAACATGTCACTAAAAAAACATAATTGGTGCACTTTAAGAGTCTTTTAATTGTCTTTATTATATTTAACTCTCTTCTAATTGCAGGTGCTGGATTACAGATCCGTTAATTCACTACGTAGTGAACATTGGCTACTACATCTTAGTCTTCATCTTCACAACAGGAATCTTCATCACTATCTTTACTAGGGTTGTCCAATCCCGACGCATACGAGCGACTGAGGGCAAGAGAAAGACGTTCAGAAAGCAGCTCATGATGGTGTTGAGTTTGTTCCTGCTCTTCGGCCTGACGTGGGCTGTGGCGTTCTTCAGTTATGGACCGATGCTCATCCCTCATATTACATCTTCACCGTGTTGAACTCGCTTCAGGGTGAGAAACAGTCACATACATTACATTTGGTTTGATGGAATGATCTTTATTTATTTATTTATACATATTTTTAATATATATATATATATATATATATATATATATATATATATATATATATATATATATATATATATATATATATATATATATAATTATTTACAAGGGTTAATAATGGAATTTTGATTGTAGTTTTAATTTCACGTACACAATATATGTAAAATGTATTCAGGGAGGTAGAATTAGTAGAAATAATTTTCTGATTTTTTTTTCAGGGTTTTTCCTCTCCCTGTATTACTACCACATTCACAAAGACATAGAAGGTAATTTCTCTGATGATCCAGAAAGGTCAAACTCCACCACAACTATCATTCAATCCAGAACTAATTAATACAGAAACCCATGTTGTCTCTTGGACAGTTGATCATTCAAAAGTAAAAGGTCAGCATACTAGTCGTATTTAATAATAATCTGTGTATAATATGCTGTATGGTGAGGGGATAAATGGGAGCTTTTTAAGACATTTTAAACAAAAGTTATTTTTAAGTTTTATTTTCTCTCATATTGTAAATTCAGGTTAACTGTAACCTTAGTTATGAAAATGTATTGTTTGACTGATTTTTAAATGTTTAAATTGTGCAATGATCATTATTTTATTCATTATTTCTTGATGTTGTTGTAAAAATGTCAAGTAAAAAGACTTTGTTTCAAATAATTGTAATGCAGGTTTCATCTAGACATTTGCTTTAAGCCATATTTCTGACAGTTGAAAAAAAAAATAGTAAACATTATATTGTTTCTTTTATACAGTGCATTAATATGATAATATTTTCTCTTGCCTCCACTGCTCCGCATCTCACGGTCTCATAACAGCATGAATGTGTGCATTATATTTAATATTTTCATTTAGTTTTAAATACATCAGTGGTGGGCAACTATATGCTTATTGCTGGTTTGTTTTCAGTAATTATGTATTTTATATTAATTTCTGATAGTGATATAGGCTTGTGTGACACTAGAGGGCGCTGTGAGATTGTGTAGTGTAACTCACAGTGTCTGAGGTTGGAGTTGAAGATGTGAATGAGATCATCTATAATCGACTCAGTGTGACATGTAGTTGCAATTACAACCAGCTTTGACTCAATACTTGTGATTCACATTGACTAATAAACTTCTATCCGGTTGAATGAGTTGAGCAGTTCATCTGTTGATGACATGTTTTTTTTTTATGACATAAAAAAATAAGTGCTAATCTTTTGAACTCTACATGCATTATATTTTCCACAAAAATATGACACAACACAACATTTTTATGATAATAATCATAAATGTTTCTTGAGCATCATCATAATATAATGATTTCTGAAGGATCATGTGACACTGAAGGGAGTAATGATGCTGTCTTTGACTGCAAGAACTGGAGCGCGTCACAAATTAAACTTTAACTCAGCATATAGGATTGCCTCATAGAGATGAGAAATAGGCCTATAGACGGTCAAAATACGTCTACTTTTAAATAAAACAATTAGAATTAAATAGTTTGATTACCTAATCCATATAGGCGTGCATTCACTAGGCTACTGCAGGAATGACTAATGAGTCAGCATCTCCATAATCATATTCGCTGCCAGCACACTTATTAAACACTTGTTCATTAATATACAATTAAAATATATCTCTGCTGTTGTTTCCCGACACATCCATAATCATTAGGCTACTGTTGCCAGTGCTTTGCGGCAAGCTTCGCGTGTGCGGAGCGCGAGGCATAAATCCCGCCCCCAGTAGCCTATATTTAATTTAATTCACATTTATTTGTATAGAATTTTTCAGAATACATATCGTTTCAAAGCTGCTTTGCATAAAATGCATGTTTCTAAATTACAATTTAGAGAGGTGACAGCGTAATGCATTTCAATTCAGTTTCATTGTTAAACAATGCATTAAGATAAGGACAAACTGAAAAATAAAATAAAAATTTAAGTAATATAATATTGTTAAAACTGGTTACATAAAATTGGTATTGGAAAAGGGTTCAGGAACCGGTATTGAAGTTAAGGTATTGACCCGCTCAGGGAGCGCAAGTTCATTTCCTAGTTTACCGCCGTGCGTCTGTGGAGGGAAAAGCTCGCTTTGCGCGGGTGCAAAATAGGAATGATAAATGCGTCGGTGTACGAAGTCATTTGCGCCGGCGCAAGACAGGGCCCAGAGGGTCAGAGTTTTGAAAATAATCGTATTTCAACACATAGTAATTTAGTTTGTTTGTTTTCTTTGCTTTTTGTTGCAAAAAATGTATATTAACATAAGTGAACCTCAAGAAACACATTAGAATAATACAAAAAATCATGACATCTTTCAAATCTAATAGGCCTAATATTTCACTGTTTTTACGGTATTTTGGATCAAATAAATGTAGCCTCGGTGAGCAGAAGAGACTCTTTCAGAAACAACAAAAATCTTACCAACCCTGAGCCTAGAGACCCCAGAGGACTCTTTTAATAATGTACAATACATTGAAATGCACAGTCAGCCAAGATAACATGTTTACTGGCGAATAAAAAACAAAACAACTGTTGATTCTTAGTAAAGCATCAAGAACAGAAGTTTCGTGCATTCGTCAAAACCCTCCACGGATGAGTTCGAGACCGCAGTGTCCGGCCAGACAGAGATGTTTGTTTGCTCAGATTATAAAGGCTCATCTGCCTGGACAAGATATGGCAGATCTCGGCCTGTGTGGCTTCAGTTCTTCTCCAAATCATCTCACTGGAGACAGAGAAAGACCAGGAAAAGAACTGCGGTCGCTGAGACGCTCAGAAATGTTTACATGGATCAGATTTTCAGTCTGATGTGGCAGGAGCGGAACAGGATGTTGGGAAAGTCATTGTCCGTGGCATGTCTATTGAGCAACATGCAGAGAAGTTTAACACGAGACAGGATTGGGTCTGAACGCTGCTGAAGGCCTGGTGTTGAGAACTAAACTGGTGGAGTGATACGCGCAGAACAAACACTGTTTATCTGCACATGCCTAATAGTCTGGATTGTTCTTGGTGCCAAACCGCAAGTGAAGTGGGTAATTACTGCCATACATAAACGCTTCAGGGTTTGATTCTTTTGTCAAGAGCACAATGTGTTTGATACAGCAACAGTAGCAAGTCAATGCTAAACCAAATGTACTCAATTCCTGACTTTTTACATGTATAAAGTAAGTTTTTTGTTAGAAATTAACATTTAATAATGAGCGAGTACATCATAGAATCATCTTTCCAAATCATGCGTTTGCCTTATCCTAAATCACAACTGGAAACCCATTAATCATTTTTTTATTCTATGGCTGCGTTTTTCTTCATTTTAACTGAGTTTGATTAGTCTAATATAGGCGTTATTTTGACATTTATACGCATTTATTACTTGTTGTAGCTACCTTAAGCTGAATGTTTTTAACACAGTTATAGATTGTGTTGTTTTCGTTGTGTATTTCTTTATGTTTTATTTTTAATATAGGCTAGACAATTAAAATATTCATATTAAATGTTTGTTTATTTTTTATTTTTTTAACAGGCTAACCCTAACCCATGCATAAAGGCCAATAGAATGCTACACAAAATAAATTCACATTCATAAATAAAGCAAAGAAGTGCAGGCTATAAACAGCAGTGATGGGAGAAACATCGAACAAATTGCTTGGCAAACCAATGCACTGTTTTAAAGCGTTCAAAACGCCACACGCTAGTGACCCCTGCTGGTCTGAACAGTGTAAATGCAACAAAAACTCAAGCCAAACATGCACAAAAACACCTTTTACAAATACGCTGCAAATATTTTATTGAAATTAAAATCTATGAAATGCAATTAACTAATTACTTAAGATTAAATCTCAAGGGTCTGTATAATACGTGTTTTCTTCTATCAATTTGGCTTGTTTTGTTTATTCCATGGATGGCTCAGCTAACTACTATTAATCTTAATTAAAACATCTAAAAATGTACAAATGTATAAACCGGATCAGAAGATCAGTTAAAACCCATAGACACTAGTTCAATGGTTCGCCTCTGAGAGGGTTCACAGATCATAAACACTGTCAGTGTTCCCAAACTTCTGTATCATCATATTCCACTCAAAACAACTGTTTTTCAAAACAACAGCAGGATATAACTGAAGCCACTTACCTGCTCAGAAGACGTATTTTTGGATATCACTTACCTGCTCATATTTTCGGATATCCTTCTGGGGCAGTTTTTGATGTCGTTATTCACATTCGTTACAATTGTTCCCCTGCAAATTACGTGTAGTTTTATTGCTTCAACCACTAGAGGGCCAAAGGTGCCATAGTGTTGCTTCAAGTAAATGTTCAAATGCAATACAATTCCAACTGTTAAAATGCACAAATGTTAAATTCAGCATTGAACCCCTCCAGCATGTCCACTGTAAGTGCAGTACTGTAAACATAACTGATTGTTTTTATAAAATGAGCAATGAAAAATCTTATCTGTGATGTTTGACTGCATGTCACAGATACTTTCAATACAGAACTAGTTTTGCAGAGCAATTCGCACATTTTACTGCTCAGTCATTTCACAAACACTGCAGTCCTCCTACTGTACATTTATAACACCAAATATAGAACAATATTCACCAGAAGAACGTGCTAATCCACAATCAAGCAGCTCTAAAACAAAACAAAAGGAACCTTTTACCGAAAGGTTTTGCACGCAAAAGTACAGAATAAAACACGAATCAACATTGCATAACATCACAGCTGTGCATCGACTAGAATTACAGAGAATGTTTAACAATCCCAAACTCTAAACCAGCTGGTCATTTGTCTATGAACAGTCTTGCCAAATTATAGCTCCCGCCGTTATTATCTGATATCAACACACATTATGTCTGTCAGTGTTGCCAAACTTCTGTACCATCATATTCAATTCAAAACAAGCAATTTTACAAGCCAAAACAACAGCAGGATATAACATAAGCCACTTACCTGCTCATTAGATGCATTTTTCAGATATCTTTCGGCCGTTATTGGGGCAGTTTTGGATGTCATTGGCTCTGATATGATGAGGCGATCATCTGTAACGTTTCAGATTCATCCGCGCGGAACAGCGGCGCCGGAGCACAACTCACGCAAGGAGCAAAACATTGGGTCTCATTCACTAAAGTTTGTGTGTACCACAAGTAAAAGCACTTACTCTGTGCGGCCTTATAATCGTGTCTAGAAAATATATTTCATTCAAACACGATTATAATTATATTGAAGTATGTTGCACTCATTGAGTTAAATAATCTGTATAACATTATTTGATAATAAAATTATTAAATAATACAATTTAATCTATTCTAATATTTATACTAATATTTTCCATCATATACAGTTAAAGTGTACGCCAAGTGTGGAAAGCTCTTATATGGAGATGGTTTGGGTGTGTTTTATGCAAATGATCAAACACTCGTACTCATTTAGAATACTTTAGAATACGGTAATCAGAACCACATTAAGAACAAATTCATGGGTGTATGAAAGTGTTGTGAATTAGGCAGCGATTTTTCGTGGAAAGTTATCCTGTGTGTATACAAATATGAAATAAAATCCATGTAATTATTAGTGAATGAGACCCAATATTCCTCTGCAAATCAGGTGTAGTTTTACACTTTAACCACTAGAGGGACGAAGGTGCCATAGTGTTGCTTCAAGTAAATGTTAAAATACAATACAATTCCAACTGTGTAGATTCATTATCATTTGAATGCAAATGTGAACAATCAGGCCAATATAGACACTTTATAGCTAAAAAATAATAATAATGTTCAAAATAATTAAAATGAGCACATTAAGCACATTTCAGCATTGAAACCCTCCAGCATCTCCACTGTAAGTGCAGTACCGTAAACATAAAACATTGTTTTTATAAAATGAGCAAAGAAAATCTTATCTGTGATGTCTGACAGCATGTCACACAGATACTTTCAATACAGAACTAGTTTGCAGAGCAATTCGTACATTTTACTGCTCAGTCAAGCACATTTCACAAACATTTACTAGCGATATAACACCACATTTAGAACAATATACACCAAACTAACGAGCTAATCCACACGAAACCGTCACATAGGCTAAGATGTCTATCAGTTCACATTCAAAACCACAAAAAAGAATCTTGAAGTGAAAACAAAAAACACGAATCAACATTGCATAGCATCAAATTAGCTGTGCATGGACTAAAACCACAAAGCAATGTTGTTTATTTGGTAACAATCCTAAACTCTAAACCAGCTGGTCATTTGTCTATAATGTGAATAGCGTTGCCAAGTTAACGTTACAGTTCCCGGCCGCCATTATTATCTAATATCAACAACGTCTGCCAGTGTTGCCAAACTTCTGTAATGTCATATTCAAGCCAAACAACAGCAGGATATAACTTAAGCCACTTACCTGCTCATAAGACGTATTTTCGGATATATTTCTGTCATTGTTGGGGCAGTTTTTGATGTCGTTACGTTAGCTCGATGATTCATCCGTGCTGGAACACTGGGCGGAGTTCGAAGCACAACTCACGCAAGGAGCAAAACAATGTTCCTCCGCAAGTTGTGCGCTTACTGCCATAAGCTCCAGTGTTGCTTCAAGTAAATGTTAAAATGCAATACAATTCAAACTGTTTAATGGGCTGCCAACTCTCACGCATTGAGCGTGAGACTCACGCCACACCCCCGATTTCTCACGCTGAAGTATTAAGGCAGTCGGCAAAATACCTGAAAGATACGTTTATCTATAAATCCACCAGTTGAGCCACTCGTGATCGACTGAGTTTTCCCGCAAATTAGTTCAAATATCCTCTAATCTAGTCTAAAGCGATCGTGCACACGAGACAGATGCTGAGCTCCTAACGGTGCGGACGCAAAACCAGGACTGGAGTCAAAGCCAATTCCGCTCTGCACTCTAAGCGTTCTGTTATCACTCCAATTACATCCCACTACGGGTTTTCCAGTCTCACTCACAGGAAAAACTGATCCGTGTTTGCGTGAGCAAAGTGCACACATTTCTCTAAAACACCCAGCACAAACAGAATGCCTTTTCTTAAAGTCTTGTGCTGTTTTATGAAGGCAAAAAGCAATATAATGATTTCGTTTTTTAGTTAATTGGCAAAATATAACGCTAGAGACCTTCATGTTAGTTTACATGTTCTCATATGTTTGGCAAAAGGCAAATTCGAACTTGAGTCCTCAGCGCATCAACTCTTTCACGAACAACACGCTTTACGATCTGACGCCACTCGTGACGGGTGTGTTTTTGTTATAAAGCAGGCTTTAGTGCAAATAATAGGCTGTGCTCGCCCGCCCCCGGAGAAATCTCACGCCAAGCTAAACTTAAAGGTTGGCAGCTCTGCTTTTTTTGGTTTGTTCTGTAGGCTAGATGAATTATCATTTGTATGCGAATGTAACCAATAGGCCAATAAAGACACTTCATAACTCAAATATAAAAAAATGTGTTGTTCAAAATCATTCAAATAAGCACATTAATATGTCAGAATTCAAACCCTGCAAAATGCATGTTGTGTAAACATGATTTATTGTTTTTATAAAATGAGCAATTCAATTATTTTCTGTGGTGAACAACAGTGTCACGGATACTTTAACTAGAGTTGAGAACTTGAGGCCGCTAATTATGTGATGGTAAAGCTTGTTCCTTCCAGATGAGAACGAAAGCCTCGGATATATGCATTTCAATTAGATGCACTTTGGTTTCAAACGTATTCACTCTTGTTGTACTGTGTAGATTGATCACAAAACCTCAAACTGTGCTTCGGATTTAAGGTTTCCCAGATTCGCCATAGAAACTGTGATTTGCTCCAAAATGTAAATAGCAGAGAAGATTGTGATTAAATGATAGTTGCCAGGACCGATAGAGCGGGTTCCCCTGATGGGCCTGTTACGCTGCACAGCCTCAAATGTGCATCTGTGGTCTGGAGGACGTCCAAACAGCATCTCAGAGCTGGCAGACTCTTCCAGATTCCTTCAAATGCTCATTAGAAGAGTGCGTTTACAGGCATGAGTGTTGCTACTTGTACTTAGTTCCTCCCAAACTCATCTAATTTTTTAAAAGGCTGCCTTTGATTGTCATAATTTGCCTTTAAATTTCAGTTTGAACACACTTTGAACTTGGCATGATCATGTTTGATTGTCTCTCTAGAAATATGCATGAATTATGTCATTTAAAAACAAATCATAAATGTGATCCAACCCACCTTATATTACAGACTTTTTTGTGTGGAAGTGTATGCGACTTAGAAAATAGCCTACTAATGCTTTTGAAATTATGCAAAGTCATAGTAAAGATGTTATGATGTTTCAAAAGATTTTATTTAAAAAATGCTGTTCTTTAAGAACTCTCTATTCATCAAAGAATCCTGGGGGATAAAAAACAGATGATTTATACTGGAATAATATGTCAAAAAAGTTGATGTATACTTTATCAAGTAAATGCAGCCTATAGGAGCGCATCTTGCATATGATCAATAGAAATTAATCTAAAAAGCACATTTTTCATTTAAATTTCAGTATTTGCAAAAGCAAACATTTGCAAAATGCCAACTACATTTATAATAAAAAAACTCATGCTTAATGTAGGCCTAATCGGAATTTGCAATGCTCTATACACTCGAGTTTAAAACTAAAACACATGCAAAGCACTACATCACACAAGTTTAGCTTAATTCAATGTGAAATTTGGTATGTCGAATGTGTCTAATTTTTCTTAAACACATGTTGAGTTCTGCGGTGTTTCTCGTCCCAGCGGTAAAACACACTCCTCCTCGTGCGTCCTTGAAATGATTTATTCCCCTGTAAGTTGTGAAACTGTTTCTAGTGTCTGGTTTTCCTGCAGTTGTGTCGAGGTCTGGGCTCAGGGCAGCGCTTGCGTGACTGCAGATCCTGACGTGTGTGTGTGTGTGTGTGTGTGTGTGTGTGTGTGTGTGTGTGTGTGTGTGTGTGTGTGTGTGTGTGTGTGTGTGTGTGTGTGTGTGTGTGTGTGTGTGTGTGTGTGTGTGTGTGTGTGTGTGTGAGTGGAAATCCACACACAGGGCATCTGGGGAAGCCATCATTCATTTTTATATTACCCTAATGACGTGGAGCTCGTAACAGGGGTCATTCAAATGAACGAGTGGTTCGAGAGGCTTTCCTGCTCGTGACTGAACGCAGACAGAGATTAACACAAGCCGAAATGAATCTCAATTGCATATAAAAATCCATCTGTTTTTAACATAAAGTAATAAACTGGATGTGATGCATATATGTGTCAGACACATTATTAGTTTCAATCTAATGCATTTGATTGATAAAATAAAAAAGATGCAAATATTTTAACTAAATGAACTGTCATGATTTGTATCTATACATTTTTATGTATTACTGACAAAATATGCATCAAATTAAGTTTATTTGTTAGTTTGAGTAATCTAAATTTGCCATGCAATATAAATAAATCATACATTTATAAAATCATTTATATTAATAAATACACATTAACTGTATTTTTTTTTGATGGACCTTTTTCAGAGCAGTATTATGAAGCTGAATACATTGACAGAAGGTCATTCTGAAGAGTCTCTGATCCCTGTTGAACGTTTTCACCGAGTTTAATGTTCAGAGTCACGCTAGTGTTTTTAAAGTAACCTTTTACTGGTTATTGAGCACATGAAGCGTCCCGTGCGAACGGCTCATTGGACGCCAGCGGGGTCAGAGGTGCTTCAGGGTCAAAGGTCAGAGTGAGCTAATGTAAGCCAGAGGTCTGGTGCTCGCGTGTGTGTGTGTGTGTGTGTGTGTGTGTGTGTGTGTGTGTGTGTGTGTGTGTGTGTGTGTGTGTGTGTGTGTGTGTGTGTGTGTGTGTGTGTGTGTGTGTGTGTGTGTGTGTGTGTGTGTGTGTGTGTGTGTGTGTGAAAGCATTCAGGCGGTGAGTGTGACCTCAGTTTCATGCCTGTGATCTTCTGCTGTTCTTCTCACGAGAGCCTCTTCATCCTCATCACAACACAAACCCATGTTGAACTAATTCAATCCCTCGCCCCGGTTTAAGTAAACACATGATTGACTGACACGAGGAGAGGGAATAGTAAATTGATGTATTCTTAATTCAAAGCCACAATATACATCATTTTTGTTCCTCCATGTCATGTGTGGGTGCATCATTTTTTTTAATTGGATTTTTTCATTTTATATTATCTAAATTAAACAATGCTGGGTTGTTTTAACCCAAAATTGGGTCAAATATGGACAAGCCCAAATGTTGGGTTAAAAATGGCGTTTAAAATTTTAACTCAACTTCAACTTTCACTTTCAACTGTACATTTTTTAATTACATTTTTAACCCAACATTTGGGTTTGTCCATATTTGACCCATTTTTTATCATGACTCATTTTTTTTATTATTAATAATATTTTATATTACATCATATATATAGGTTGTTTAATATTTACTTTTTTTATTTTATTTTTATTTTTTATATGATCTACTTTTTATTTTTTATATATTGTATCTATTTTTAAATGCTTTTATATACACTCTAAAAAAATGCTGGGCTGTTTAAACCCAAATTTGGGTCAAATGTGGAAAACCCAAATGTTGGGTTAAAATGCAAAAAATTCACAGTTGAAAGTGAAAGTTGAAGTTGGGTTAAAATTTTAAATGACATTTTTAACCCAACATTTGGGTTTGTTCATATTTGACACAAATTTGGGTTCAAACTACCCAGCATTGTTTAGAGTGTATTTAGTTTTTTTATATTTTAATATATTACAGAACAAATTTTATATTTTTATACTAATTATTTATATATTTATATTATATAAATTATTATCATTGTATTTATTATTATTTATAATCATTAATATGTTTTCTTAGAATAATATTTAATCTTGAGGTCAGTATCTGAACCGGACGGATCTGTTCCTAGTTTAAGTGTTGTGTGTGTTCGATCCGTCTCTCCGTCACACACTCAGAACATGTCAACATCAAGGAAAAATAATCATATATCCGTCATATATCTGATAAGAATAACACCACGTCTGTCTCATAGAGCGCTCATCATTGTCTGCAGGTTCTTATAAACGCTTTTATTCCGAGTGGTCATTATAAGACCACACACACACTTCTTCCTGGGAACAGAGAGTTTAGAGAACAGTTCTGATTCGTCTTGAGGATGTGGTTGAGGCGGCCGTTGGGCATCAGGGCAAAACAAAATGTGTTTCCATTGAAACTATTGTTAGACGAACCGCATCGGGACAATCGCCTATGTATGATCCCAACGTGTCCACATTCACTTTAGACTTTCTACTGACTATGAGTAACTTCCACTAACTCTCAGTAGTAGACTAAGTTGACATGTAAGTTACTCACAGTCGTGTGTCTAAAGCGGAGCATCGAAGAAAGTGTTCCCCAACATATGCATATGATCATAACCTGCGTAATGACAGGAGTAATGTTCACTGTAGGACACGGCGTGCGCCTCGTAAAGCTGTGGCATTAGGAGGGAGTCATGAGTGAGTAGTCGTGGGGTCAAAGGTCAATCTACAACACACAGCTCAAAGTGCCAGAGCTTCATCTGACTGTCACAAACCCTGTGATTTATTACACTCGGCTCCGCGTGTCCAGTGGCATTCGGTCCAGTGTAATGGATTGGATTATAGCACGCACACACACACACATGGACCCACGCACACACTCTCACACACACAAACTCAAAAACACTCATGCACACACACTCACACACACACACATATTTATATCTGCTACATCTCTCTTAAATTGTGGCAACTATTAATAATAAAGTGCTATTGTTTTCAGACCAGACATGTATGGATCTGACAGATGTTTTATCCAAAGACACACACACTGCGTTCAATTAAATATACTTACATGTTGTTTGTGTTGCTGTAGTAATTTAGGACTGCTATGATGACTTTAACTACTTCATGACTGTCTTCAATCCATGAGTTATAGCGCCTCTTGTGGCAAACACTGAGAATGCAGGACACACATGTGTTATAATGAACTGCACAATATACTAACATTTTTTATCTTTCATGGTAAGAAGTGCTTGTAATAATGTTCTTGAGGTCCGTCAAATTAATAGCATATAAGGCTTTTTCATATTTAAAAGTTAACGTGCTTCACAATTCAGCGGTTTCCTGGATAATTAACCTTGATAAAATCCTCTGCATGTGCTTCAGTAGGAAAGCAGCACATTAAAGCCAAACTCTTCATTATGAAGATTTTTAAAAGGTTTAATGATGTTTCAAACTGGACTCAACAGTTCAGTGAATCTAATGCACTTTTGATACAGTGAGTCCAAGAGTTGGTCACCAAATGAACTTCCTCTAATCAATATATATTTATTGCTGGATTCGAGCCACGAAACCTCATCGACTGGCTGATTTCCCCTGGACCGGAGTCAGCTCGTCCTGGGTAACCCAGTCGGGAAACTGAAACTAAGCTTCTAACATCTTCCTGCTGGTAATGAGGCTTTTAGACAATCACAGAGCAGTTCAGAACAATCTACTCTTGATTCTTGATATTATGCTTTACAAGCAAAAAAATCATCCGTTGTAGAGTTTGGCAAACGACCGGAACAATCAGTTTGGGGCATAAAAACACTGAATTCTTGAATCATTCGCCATTTGAACACAGCAAACCACCTCAGACAAGCGTGCAACCATTACTGCTCATTTCTCCTGATTCCTGAAGGATGATTGTGTATCGCTTCATTGTCAGTGAATTATGCTGATGAGACCATGGCATTATTTAAAGTCAAGTTTCTCTTCCTTCGAGTAACTTTGAGGTTTGAGTCATGAGCATGCTTTAAGTGTCTCAAACAGCTAGCTCAAATTACACATGCAAACTGCAAAAAAATAAATAAATTAAAAAAAATTAAAAGGCAAGTTTTCAGATGTGTTTTATATGTTGAATTTTATACAATTATTTTTAAACATATTCTTTTTGTCAATTAAATGGCCTTTATTTATTATTATTTTTTATTAATTTAAAATGTCATAATATCTTCTTAATTCGCTGCCAATGAAAATATAAGGAAAATAAAAGCTGTGACAACTAGCCCCAGTCTTTTTACCACATGCATAAGTAAGGTTTTTTTGCAAAGTTCTAATATTAATACATAAATAAATAATTCATTTGACAAACAAATAAACAGATAATAAATCAACTAATAAATCAACAAACTTATCCTAAAATTATAAACCAGAGTAAATGAGTGAGACAACTTGCCCCGGTCTACTGTACAACATGCATGAGAAAGACATAGGCCTACTAATCTGCAAAATCCTAAAATGTATTAATGTATGTATTCATGTAAATGTATTAAAATGTATTAAATATAAAGCAAGAAAAGAATGACAAGTTGTCCCAGTCTCCTCTATAACATAAAAGTAATGTCCTTTAAAAGTTCTGAATAACCAAATAAATAAACTTATCCTCAAATTATAACCAAAAAAATGGTGACAACTTGCCCCTGTCTCTTCGACAACCTGAATGGAAAAGACATATTTAATTAGCAAAGTTCTATTAAAAAAAATAATAAAGATTTAAAAATAAAGTATTAAATAAACAAGCAAACAAACTTCTCCTGGAAATATAAACAAAAACAAGTGTGACAATAGCCCCGGAGCTGTCAGCATGCATGGGAAAGAGTGAATCATGATGAACTGCGCGTGACCCCGTCCTGTGCGCTTCCCCGTGACCGGGCATTGGCACCGCGGGTCAGACGCGTCGCGAGCACGCAGCAACGCTCCCACCCTCCGCGCTCAGTGTGGCATTCACTGGCGTCGCGCCTAAACAAGCAGTGTGCCGCTGAACGAGGGTGTGAACGCGCCCGGGGCTTCGGTGCAGACCGACGGGAACCGCACAGGGTCACGCACACTGAAAGTAATGCAGGTCACTCACAGGTGTGTGTTCGTGGAGTCATTTCACAAGTGCTTTGAAAAGTTCAAGTCAACCAATCAGAATCAAGGACCGGAACTATCTGTTTTATAAATGTAATTTAGAGTACTCCATTCGCCATGATGTCATTGTCATGTGACCTACCAGCATCAGATATGGCTTCACTGACATTCCCAGATCCTGTCCTGATGCCTCACGGGATCGTACACACTTCAGAATCTGCCGGAAGTAGATCATCCGGATCCTCTCTCCTTACGAGTCCTGCATTCAGACACGCTCATATTTACAGCGAGGAACATCACGACGTTATCGTCCCCATAATAATGGCCATTGAATTTATTTACAGAGAAAGCAGACATTCTCGGGACGTAAATGAGCGAATCGAGTGTTTCTGCACATCTTGAACTGGACACTTCAGTGAGAGTCATAAGAGCTGAATCTCTTCATTATGTCCATATTCTTACAGATGTCCAGAACTGCAGACGAAACAGTAGATTCAGCAAATACTGAAGGACATCTGAGAGCGATTGTCAATCCAGTCTGAAAGCCCCCAGTGAGCTGCCGTCTCAACCACATGTTGGGCAATGCTGGAGAATCATTTCATCCCGAGGAAACGCTTCATTATGGGAAGTGTCCCAGAGAGGCATTTAATTGCAGCGTAATAACGGGAGAATGAGTCTTCTCCTCAGGAACGAGACGAGGGGAAGGAGAACACCACTAACTAGACAGGATCAAACCCAACACACACAGCGCCGGGTAATCAGGGCTGGAGCCGGAGACGCGATACGGGACAGTGATGGAGGGAGCGGATTCTGGCCGAGAGACACTGTCATCTCCATCATCCTTTCACTTGGAACAAACTCTCTCTCTTCTTCTAGGAGGATTTTAAAGAGACACCTCAGTCGAACTCAATTTCTAGTTTTAGAAATCTATTGCCTCTACTTTAATTTACTACCACTCATTTCAGGGCAAGACACTTTTGACTGAATACGCATTGAATTATGACTTTAAGTTGAGATAAAAAATGATGACAAAGACATTACATAAAACGATTGCTCATTATGACAAACTACGATTTTTTATGAGATAAAAAGTTGAAATACTGACAAACTAAGACATTTATGACAAAAAGATGAAAATATGATAGAACTAAACACTTATGACATAAAAAGTTAAAATTATGACAAACAGATATTTATGAGATAAAAAGTCAAAATTATGATGAACAAACATTTATGAGATAAAATGTTGAAATTATGACAAACTAAGACATTTATGAGACTAAAATGTTGTAATTATGACAAACTAAGACATTTATAAGATAAAAAGTCAAAACTATGACAAACTAAGACATTTATGAGATAAAGAAGCCAAAATATGTGTACGAAAATAAGTCATTTGTGAGTATGAAAAGCCGAAATTAGGCCATATTAGAGTCATAACTATGACATAAACTATGACTTTTTTTGATAAAAAAGTCACAATGTCATGAGTATATGATAGTATATAATTTATCATAACTTTGAGAACTTTGACTTTTACTGTCATATTTTTCAACTTTTATCTCATAATAAGAATTAGTATAGTATGACTGAACACTGTGATTTTGTGTTCAGAGGTGTATGGAATGAAAGTGTGTGTTACTGTTCCCACACATCGGGTCACACACACACACACACCACTGCAGATTTATGGGCTGTAAACAGGATCATGAACAGGAGGAACACACAGCCTGCGACTGATGTCGGTCGCTCACCACACACTCGTATCCCAGACTCAAGGAGCCTCTTCCCATGATCCCTTGAGAAAGAATACGGAGAAGCGTGGAGATGAAGAGCAGGACTAATGCTCTCAATCTGCTTCTCCAACTACATGATTGCATGTAAATGACTGTGGTTTGTCAGCGTGATATTCAGCATTAGGGACAAACACGACTACACCACCGCCAAGACCACCCGCAAAACTGTCCCAGACTGAAGAACATGTAATACCTGAAGCTCCCAATCACACAGGTCAAAATAAAATGTACAGAAATGTGTGTGTGTGTTTGTGTGTGTGTTTGTGTGTGAGGAGTAATCTTTCATTAACCTGAGAAGAGCTTCTGCTGCTGTAATTGTTCCTGTCAAACTCTGTCTGGCACAACTGAGCAAACCCACTCAAATGGGGTCATCCTGGAAGCCATTCTCCACGTTTCCCCTCTCCGTCTCAGCGTAACTCCTCCTCCTCCTCCTCCTCTTCTTCTCCCAGGAAGGTTGGAGCCAGTGGCCGGACTCTGCTCACGCAAGCTCATCCTCGGCACGCGAAACGCTGCAGAAGATCAGCACACCTACAGAGGAGCAGAGCACATTATCCAGCAGTGTGTGTGTCATCATGACAGTAACACACTCTGCTGAACACACACGTCTGCTCCGCATATGGAAATATAGATGCAGAACATATTTCGGGCTTTCTGTAAGTTTGTACAGGCGCTACACACAACAAACTCCTCTTCAGTGCCAAGTGAGAGAGGAAGAGTGTGTGTGTGTAGAATGAGTGACACACACTCTCTCACTCACACACACACACCATGAACTCTAGACTGGGCTCATGAATGTGCCTGAAATGCAGAAACCTGATGTCGTTGTGCACTCTGTTTCATGATGTAAATCTGTTTTTATGACATAATATCATCAGAAAATCTCCCAGATTCCCAAACTCAGGCTGTCTCCACCGAAATCCAGTGAATTTTATTGAATTACTGCCGTTTCCTGAGAGGGAACATTATTCGCCAGGTACATGAAACCACAAATCTCTCGGACTCTGACCTCGGCTTTGACTTCGAGATGCGAGATCTGATCAGCCAATCAGAGCTCAAAGAGCACGTAGTTGCTCCAATCCGAACGGGCCGTGGCGTTCAGTGATCTGATGCGGTACTGACATCAAGAGTGAGATCAGTTACAATAGCGACTGATCTCAGTCAGGTGATGAGCGCTTTCAACATTTCCCATGTGCTCATAATGTGACTTGGCAGTGCTGTGTGTGTGTGTGTGTGTGTGTGTGCGTGTGTGTGTGTGTGTGTGTACTGTGTGTGTGTGTATGATGTGTGTGTATGTGTGTGTGCACTTCATCTTCTCTCTCAGTGTGTGTGAGGTGTTTCTGGCACTGCATCATATGCTCAGTTCTGGATCAGCGCTGGTGTCAAATCTGAACTCATGTTCCTACAGTTTCAACACATCCCTTTTTCCCTGAATCCCATTCTCTTCCTCTTCTTCCTCTTCCTCCTCCTCTTCTTCTCTTCCTCCTCCTCCTCTCTCCTCTTCCTCTCCTCCTCCTCTTCACCTCCTCTTCCTCCTCCTCTTCCGTCTCTTCTTCCTTCTCCTCTCTCTTCCTGGTCCTCCTCTTCACCTCCTCTTTCTCCTCCTCTTCTTCCTCTTCCTGCTCCTCCTCTTCACCTCCTCTTTCTCTCTTCCCCTTCTTCCTCTTCCTGCTCCTCCTCTTCAGTCTCCTCTTCCTCTTTCTTCCTCCTCTTCACCTCCTCTTCAGTCTCCTCTTCCTCTCTCTTCCTCCTCTTCTTCCTGCTCCTCCTCTTCATCTCCTCTTCACCTCCTCTTCTTCCTTCTCCTCCTCTTCCTCCTCCTCCTCCTCCTCCTCTTCCATCTCTTCTTCCTTCTTCTCTTCACCTCCTCTTCACCTCCTCTTCCCTCCTCCTCTTCCGTCTCTTCTTCCTTCTCCTCTTCTTCCTCCTCCTCCTCTTCTTCCTCTTCACCTCCTCTTCTGTCTCTTCTTCCTTCTCCTCTTCCATCTCCTCCTCTCTCCTTCTCCTCTTCCTTCTCCTCTTTCTCCTCTTCCTCATCTTCCTCCTACACGTTTCCACGTTACCAGAAGTTTGCACAGAGATGATAATGTTTTTCAAGGTTTTCATTCTGCAGCCCCAAAAACAATTGTCATGCAAATGAAGGTCCAGAACACATTAAACAACTTTACTGTAGATCTGCTGTAAAGCCTAAACACTCTCTGTTACTGTAATCTCCTGTCATCACTGTAAAGCTGTAGTTAAAGCGCAGTATAACGCGAAGGTGCCTGGACTCTCCTCCTCCTCCTCCTCCTGAGGCCGTGCGTGACAGTAGCTCTCTGAAAAGTGGAAGTGATTGTAGTAAACAGTGATTAGCTCCAGACCGTGAGACTCGCATCCACACACTCACGGCTGCCAAGACCTTGACCTTCCCGACCTCTCGGGGTCACGGCCAGCCTTTCACAGCCAGGCTGAAGAGAGCAATCGCACGACAGCCTCACGCAACACACACACACAACACACACACAGCAAAGCTGGCTCTCATTAGTGCGAACGCTTACTGGATTCTCCTCCAGGGAAACACGGGATGTGAGTCTGGCAGAGCTGAACTCTGGAGAAACACTGGAAGAATATTTGAGTCGTCAATATAACAATTACTCAGTAATTCAACACTGACAGAAATCCTTCATTTTTTATGTTGCAATATAATATTACAGTCAATCAAAATCTTCAGCTTTTAAAAGCCATACATTAAAATTTAATTTGTAAGATCCATGAGAACAATTTTCAATTTTTAGATTTTACTTAAAATATAGCGTATATCATAAACTGCTAAACTTAATATCACACTAATTTTATAATATTGTTACACCAAGCCATGATTTTTGAATTTTATAATTTGTTGTTTAATTAAAATATTACTTAAAAGCTTTTGTGGTTGCTGCTTAATCAATCAAAATATTAAAACCCATATAGTAAAATGTCTTTATGAAGGACAATGTAAAACTTATACTGGAAGTCACAAAAGTATGTTATAATAATAATTACTTATGAAAGATAAATGCATTACAGATGCATTATATATATATATATATAAAAATATATATATATATATATATATATATATATATATATATATATATATATATATATATATATTGATTGCCATTTAATGCATTACACGTTCTAAAGTTATAATAATGAATATTAAGATGTATGCAACTGCGGTTACAGTTATTCAAGATTGCATTATAAGGTGCGTTTAAAATACATTATAAAGCCTTCAAGTAAAGTGTTAAAAGGATAGAATATACAAACATTTTATTTGATTATATATGTGCTGCTAACACACACAGAATCAATGTGCGACGAACTCTCTATTCCCTGGACGGCACAGATGAAATCTAATCCTGTTTCTGTGAAGATGTTTATTCTCTCCTCGGGAGCAGAAACAGTGGGTTTCCTAAATCCAGGCGGATTGGAACTGATTGTATTTGGCAGCTTCTCCTTCCTCTCTTCTCAGGGAAGAGGTGGTTTGTATCCAGGAAAGTGTGCTATCAGAAATCAACGCTACTGTCTCTCGGACACTATAACGCTTCAGCGCTGCAATTAGACTCATTAGATCCTGCAAAAATAAACTCCTCCTGGTGAGGAAACGAGGAACATTTATCTCCGGCTTGGCGCTTGGAAGACAAACGTTTTACATCAAGAACATTCAGTTCTAGAGCTTGAAGCCTGGATACAACCGAGTGAACTTCACTGAATAAAGCTGCAAGTGCACAGCCAGAGAATATCCTATTCCATTTTCCATACAACGTTGATTTGTGAGACACACCAAGCAAACATGCACAAAAGCAAATGCAGCTTCTTCGTTTAATTTCATGTCCTTTCTCACTGAATGAAGTGGATTGGATATTGCATGTTACTGAAGGCATGCTTGCAATTAAACAATCTCTCAATGACTGCATACCCAAAAACACATGTGAAAATTTATCCTGAAATTGTGAAAGGAAAATAGCCAAAAGAGACCCTGGCGCACTTCTCGATGAGATCAGATGCACAATCTCAAATTATGCTCTTACAGATCACTTATGATCTTCATTTTTATCCCTCTGCTTCGCAATGTTGACATTTGTACTAAAAAGCAATTGTTTTTTTATATTGAATTATGCTGCAAGGATATTATACAAATTATTATAATTTTGTGTGCGTTTGTGCATCATGGAATCAATATCATTATGCAATACATTTTGGGCAAAACTGTATTTAAAGCCTTGTATTTTGTATATAAAGTTATTTATAATGTACGTTATGATGCATTAAGACATAACTGTGGCAAAAGTTAAAATGCATAATATTATTAGCAGATTCCGTGTTACATATGAAATTGGTTGTTTGTCATGTGCTTTAAGGTTGTTCAATGAACGGACACGAATTATAATTGTGCATGAGATCATATCATTGCATTTATAAGGTGCATTAAAATACTTGTATAGCCTATTGTATATATAAATGTTTATACCCAATCTGTACATTAAATTGCCCATATCATGCTATAGCTCCATTACTGAAATGTATATTCAGTTATATAATATGGTATAACAACGGACCTAAAGACATTTATAATATAAAGCGACACACACACACCAGGGATAACCTGGAATTTCACTGTCTGGTGATAACTCCGTGCATGTATGCATACTTTTCCATTTTTAGGGTTTATGTGGAGTGTGGTCTGCAAAACAGAGCACACATTTATTATGAAACATTCCCGACACAGAAGTCTGCAGTCTGCGATGCCGTCGGTGATCACATCCATCTTAAAATAACATTTTCGTAATCCTGTGCAAACCAGAGCAGAAATAACGCATACAGCTCCAGCGCGCGAACCCAGACTACAAACCAGAGCGCGCGCGCGTCACATACGAGTTCAGATGCGCAGTAACACTCTTGCATCACTTATTTGAGTTAAAGTGACAACTGCAACTACAAAACGGCGATTGGCACAAACCATGAAAAGTTTTGCCCAGGAAGCTCTCAGCATCCCGCGCGATTATCAGAAATGCCTCCGTGCAAACGAAACCAAGATGATTCACGCGCCGGTTCTTCCGACGGAGTCTGGTCTCCAGAAGGGGAGGAGTGAGGCTGTCCTCGGGTCCGGCCCCCTGTGCTGCAAACATATATAAAACACATGAATCCCAGCAGCCGGCTCAGAAAACACACTGAGCTTCACCTGGGAAAGCAATGCAAGCGAAGAAAACTGAATCAGAGAGTAGATTTTAGACAACAATAGGGTTTTTTTTTTAAAGAGACATTCTTTTTTTCTATTTGTGACATTGAGCATTACTGAAGCAAGCATTCAGATCAGAACAATGGCTCTGCCCGAAGCCGAGTTTGGACTGAAGAGCAGCAGCATCATGAAGGAATGGAGCGGACAGGTTCAGCCGGCTCTCATAGCGTCCTTCATCATCCTCTTCTTCCTCGAGGCCTGTCTGTGGGTCAGGAATCTCACGTTCAAGAAGAGGCTTCCCGGGCCGTTGCGCCTGGCCTTTAGTGGGCAAACGCCATGCAGCTCGGACAAATGCCCCACATCACCTTCTCAAAGCTGGCCAAGAAGTACGGGAACGTGTACCAGATCCGACTCGGCCGCAACGACATTCGTGGTTCTGAACGGAGACGTGGCAGATACGGGAGGCGTTGCTTCAACACAGCACCGAGTTCGCCGGACGGCCCGACTTCGTGTCCTTCCGGATGATTTTCGGTGGGCGGAGCTTGACGTTCACGAGTTACAGCAAACAGTGGAAGACGCACCGTGAAAGTGGCTCAGTCGACTCTGAGAGCAGTCTCGTTGGCGAACACTCAGACCAAAAGAACTTTTGAGCAGCATGTCGTGAGCGAAGCATTGGATCTGGTGCAGATGTTCCTGAGACTCAGCGCTGATGGACGGCACTTCAATCCTGCGCACGAGTTCACTCGTCGCCGCCGCTGAACGTCATCTGTGCGCTTTGCTTCGGGAAACGCTGACGGTCACGACGACCCCAGTTCCGGACTCTCCTGAAACGAGTGGATAAGTTCGGAGAAACGGTCGGCGCCGGGAGCCTCGTGGACGTCATGCCCTGGCTTCAGTCGTTCCCCAATCCTGTGAGAAGAGTCTATCAGAACTTCAAGATCATCAACGAAGAATTCTTCGCTTACGTGAAGGATAAAGTGGTCCAGCATCGAGACACGTACGATCCTGACGTGACCTCGTGACATGAGCGACGCCATCATCGGCGTGATCTGAACACGGCCGACGAGCAGCACCTGAGCAAAGACTTGGGTCGAGGGCGACGGTCACGACTATCATCGGAGCCGGACAGGACACCATGTCGACGATAATGCAATGGATCGTTCTGCTTTTAGTCAAACACCCGTCGAATCCAGAGCAAGCTTCAAGAGCAGATTGATAAAGTAGTGGGTCGTGATCGACTGCCTTCGATGAAGGACAGGAGCAGCCTCAGCGTACCTGGACGCGTTCATCTCACGAAACCATGCGCTTCACGAGCTTCGTCCCCGTCACCATCCCACACTCCACCACCTCAGACGTCTCCATCGAAGGCCTCCACATCCCCAAAGACACCGTGGTGTTCATCAACCAGTGGTCCGTCGACCACGACCCTCAGAAGTGGAGCGATCCGCACGCCTTCGACCCGTCGAGGTTCCTGGACGAAGCGGAGCGCTGGATAAAGACCTGACCAACAACCGTGATGATCTTCTCCATCGGGAAAGAGAAGATGCATCGAAGATCAGATCGGCCAAAGTGGAAGGTGTTCCTGCATCACGGCCATCTTGTTGCACCAGTGCTGGTTTGAGAAAAACCCTTCTCAGGATCTGTCCATGGACTGCTGGTACGGTCTGACACTGAAGCCGCTGCATTACACCATCTCAGCGAAGCTCAGAGGAAAGCTCTTCGGCTTGGTTTCGCCGGCGTGAGTGCAAACGACACGCTTAACCCATGTGACTAAAGGCCAGAAGAGACTAAACATAATGCAAATGTATTCCACATAACAAAAAGCTGCACTGAATCCTGTCTAATAATCTGCATATTCAATATTTAATGAATATTTACACAGTTTATATGTGTTTGCAATGACAAATCACATTCAAATCAGCAACACTTTACAATACACTCTAAAAAGTGCAGGGTTGTTTGAAGCCAATTTTGGGTCAAATATGGACAAACTCAAACTTAGGGTTAAAAAATGTCATTTAAAAATGTAACCCAATGGCTGGGTTTGTCCATATTTAACCCACAATTGGGTTAGAACAGACCCAGCATTTTTAAGTGTAAGGTTCATTAGTTAACAATAACAATAATAGTAATTTCAACTCTTACTAATTCATTATTCAAATTGGATAATGCACTAACATGAGCTGTTTTATTATTAACTAACATCACTGTAAGAAATGCATTGTCTTGTTAGCTCGATTAACTAATGAAAACCTATGTGTTACCACACTCTAACAATTCTGGGTTGTTTCAACCCAAATGTGGGTCAAATATGGACAAACCCAAATGTTGGGTTAAAAATGCAATAAAAAAATTACAGTTGAAAGTGAAAGTTTGAAATTGCATTTTTAACCCAACATTTGGGTTTGTCCAGAGTTGACCCAAATTTGGGTTGAAACAACCCATCATTGTTTAGAGTGCAGTGTTTTTATGTTTATATAAATCATCAATGCTTCAGAAGAATGTTTTGCAGATCACAATATGAGATGTTTATGGTCAAACGCAAAGCCATTGTCACTGTAGACACATCAGTTATTATGTAATGTTATGCAATTGTTTGTATGAGTCATTAATAGCAGCTGTTATGAACCTCAGATTTGGCATAGCAGTGCATTTAATTATGCTTGCATAAAACTGTATAACGATGTGATTGTGTACTTCAGGTATTTTAAGTATTAGGCATTTAAGCATTTATTTTTATACTGTTTCTATAAGTTATATATCTCTTATAAAATGCACAGCAGTTTATCATTGAGATTCTTCAAAAGGGCTGAAATTGCGAATCTTGATGTTGCTCAGCATTTCACCAATGCAAGACTTCCTCGTTATGTCATTTTGAAAGTTCTCTCACATGCAGGAGCGTATATCAGTGCGTATATTGAGGTAACTGTTCACACTGAATGTTTGTAAGCTCTGTAACTGAAGTGCATGAATTCAGGAAAGCAGCTTTTTGATGAAAAACTACAATGTCCAGGTATTGTTTCTTTGTACTATTGGAAAATAAGCTACGAGTAAAAATAAGCTGGAATAAGTAAAGTGTGTTTTATTACCTGTGAAGATGCACTTCGTCTCTTTCTGTTATGATGCTCAAAACATTCACATTTCACAAGAGAATACATTCATACACACATATAAACACATGCAAGTACAAACATAAATCATGCATATCAAACCAAACTAGAGACGCATGTAAATGACAGTTTTATTATATGAACTGTCTGCATCTGTCTTCACTTACGGCATAATGTCACTGTATTTCCTTATTGGCCTTTATATCTGTTTACATTCAGTTTTTGAGATATTTCTGTAAAACCACATCTTTAAAGCCAAATTATCGTATTAAATTTATATAACAGTCATTACTCTAACTGCAGCCCACTCTGCTTTGGTTCATATTTAACTCCATTGTTTGTTTCTGTTCTTTGTCTGAAGCATTAAAAACCCTCAAATGTTCATGAGTTTCAGACTGAATTCCTCTAGTGACTCGATTCGGCTGGTATTCGGCTGGCATTTGGCTGGCATATCATCACGGATTCCAATCAAAATGAAATCCCAGCAATTAGAGCAGACTTACAGAGATCATTTACTATGTAGACAATATTCAGGAAAATAGAAGAAGCATTTTTTGGTTTATGGTGTTATTCAGTTCAGTCCTTTACAACAAGACAAATAAAATCCGATCTCTAAAAAATATTCAGAAAGCAACAACTTCATTAGACGAAAGGTCCACGTGCCAATTAGCATAAATATATGCAATTCTCTTACTCTGTCAAGTGTGTATTTGTCAACACAGTCTCATGAAAAAGCGTATCTATACCACGGATGTCATTTCTCGTGGCATTTATACGCCAAAACCCTGGGGTAGGTTTAGGGGGAGGGAAGTTCGTGTGTATTACACGCCAAAATCTGCGTATCATATGCACACGAAAAACGCATACCATATACACGCAAAAACTGTTTTTGCCGTATAAATGCCACGAGAAATGACATTTCGATGCTATAAATATGAACTTTCATGAGACACACACACACTCAAGCACACACACACACAGATACACTCTCACACACACACACACACAGACACACAAAAATACACACACTCAAGCACACACACACACACAAACACACAGAGACACACAGAGAGACATACATGCATGCACACACACACACACACACACACACACACACACACACACACACACACACACACACACACACACACACACACACACACACACACACACACACACACACACACACACACACACACACACACACACACACACACACACACACACACACACACACACACACACACACACACACACACACACACACACACACACACACACACACACACACACACACACACACACACACACACACACACACACACACACACACACACACACACACACACACACACACACACACACACACACACACACACACACACAACACACACACACACACACACACACACACACACACACACACACACACACACACACACACACACACACACACACACACACACACACACACACACACACACACACACACACACACACACACACACACACACACACACACACACACACACACACACACACACACACACACACACACACACACACACACACACACACACACACACACACACACACACACACACACACACACACACACACACACACACCAAAGACCAAACTAAAGATATCTGATTGTGCTGAAGTGGAACTATAGCATGTTTACTTCAGGTACACTTTAAATATCTTGCATTTAAAGGTTAATATTATTCATTATTATCATCAATATTGACATTAAAACACATGTTATGCTTAATATTAAGAAATGACTACAAGTAGTACTCCAAATAAAGTTTAATGACAATTTTTAAATCAAGTCTCAAGTGATGCGTCAGTACATGTGTTAATCTATTGGAACTATACTTACAGTATAATATAAATGGATTTTAAACATATTGCTTTTTTACAAGGGATTATAAATGAAGTGACATTGGCTCATATGATATGCGAGTGTTATCTGTGAGATGTTGCACTCTAAAAAAAGTTGTGTTGTTTTAACTCAATTTTGGGTCAAATCAGGACAAACTCAAACATTGGGTTAAAAATGTTATTTAAAAATGTGCCCCAATGGCTCATTGGGTTACAACAACCCAGCATTTTTTAGAGCGGGGAGTCCGTGTGTGTCCAGGCGTTTGACTCTGGCTGTAATGGGTGGAGAGTCCGAGAGAGTCGGGGAAGAAGAAAACAAACCTGTGTCCCGAACTCCTCCTCCTCCACAGTATACTATAACAGTGTCAAGACTCAAATCTGCATTCTTCTAATTTGCTCATCTCTGGAAAGACATCGCAGCTCCGCAAAACCCTTCCTGTGACCCAACAGCAGACTCTCAGATTCTCCAAACCCTCGCCGTTCAACATGGAGATCTGCTAATATAGTTGCCACAGAAGAGCTCGGGAACATCATGGCGCCGTCAGACACAGAGTTGGGGATGAAGGGCGTCCTGAAGGAATGGAGCGGACAAATCCAACCGGCCCTCGTCGCATCCTTCATCATCCTCTTCTTCCTCGAGGCCTGTCTGTGGGTCAGGAATCTCACGTTCAAGAAGAGGCTTCCCGGGCCGTCGCCTGGCCTTTAGTGGGCAACGCCATGCAGCTCGGACAAATGCCCCACATCACCTTCTCAAAGCTGGCCAAGAAGTACGGGAACGTGTACCAGATCCGACTCGGCCGCAAGCGACATCGTGGTTCTGAACGGAGACGTGGCGATACGGGAGGCGTTGCTTCAACACAGCACCGAGTTCGCCGGACGGCCCAACTTCGTGTCCTTCCGGTCGGTTTCGGGCGGGACTAGCATGACGTTCACGAGTTACAGCAAACAGTGGAAGACGCACCGTAAGATCGCGCAGTCCACCATTCGCGCCTTTTCTTCTGCGAACAGCCAACGAAAAAGTCCTTCGAGAAGCACATCGCCGCGGAGGCCGAGGACATGATCGAAACGTTCCTGAGCTTGAGTTCAAATGGGCAATACTTCAATCCGTCTCACGAACTCACAGTCGCGGCGGCTGACGTCATCTGCGCTCTCTGCTTCGGGAAACGCTACGGACACGACGACCAAGAGTTCAGGACTCTTTGGGAAAAGTGAGCAAGTTTGGAGAAACCGTCGGAGCCGGAAGTCTAGTGGACGTGATGCCGTGGTTGCAGGCTTTCCCCAACCCAGTCAGGAGTGTGTTTCAGAGCTTCAAACCCTCAACCACGACTTCTTCACCTTTGTGAAAGGGAAAGTGGTGGAGCACCGGGAAAGCTACGATCCTGAGATCACGAGAGACATGAGCGACGCTTTCATTGGCGTGATTGATCACGCAGACACGGACACGGGTTTGACCCAAGCTCACACTGAAGGAACGGTCTCTGATCTCATCGGAGCCGGACTGGACACGAGTTTCCACCGCCTTGAACTGGATGCTTCTTCTACTTGTCAAACACCCGTCGATCCAGAGCAAGCTTCAAGAGCAGATTGATAAAGTAGTGGGTCGTGATCGACTGCCTTCGATAGAGGACAGGAGCAGCCTCGCGTACCTGGACGCGTTCATCTTACGAAACCATGCGCTTCACGAGCTTCGTCCCCGTCACCATCCCACACTCCACCACCTCAGACGTCTCCATCGAAGGCCTCCACATCCCCAAAGACACCGTGGTGTTCATCAACCAGTGGTCCGTCGAACCACGACCCTCAGAAGTGGAGCGATCCGCACGTCTTCGACCCGTCGAGGTTCCTGGACGAGAGCGGAGCGCTGGATAAAGACCTGACCAACAGCGTGATGATCTTCTCCATCGGGAAGAGAAGATGCATCGGAGATCAGATCGCCAAAGTGGAGGTGTTCCTGATCACGGCCATCTTGCTCCACCGACTGACTTTCACCAGCGACCCCTCACAGGACCTGAGTCTGAACTGCTCCTATGGTTTAACACTGAAGCCGTTTGATTATAAAATCTCTGCCAGATCCAGAGGAAGCGCATTCAGTGGAGCGTAAATGAGTGTGTGTGTGTGTGTGTGTGTGTGCGCGCTTTCAAATCCACAGTCTCTGATATAATACACTATGCAGAATCAGTTTTGTTCTTCGATGTTCTAAAAGCAATTTTAGATTATAAATACGCTTAACTTTATACTTAAAAAAAGATTGTAGATATACTCTAAATGCTGGGTTGTTTTAACCCAATTTTGGGTCAAATATGGACAAACCCAGCCATTGGGTTACATTTTCTAAATTACATTTTTAACCCAAGGTTTGAGTTTGTCCATATTTGATCCAAAGTTGTGTTAAAACAACACAACAGCATGACTCAATCTAAATGTTTTGAAAGTAAAACATCAGGGTTTTATAGTTTTTCAGTGTTTGTGCATTAAAACTCTTCCATTGAAAATACTTTTGAACATTAAAAACGACATAAATGTTCACTCTAAAAAAACATTAAAAATGTAATTACAAAATGTAACCCAATACCTGGGTTTGTCCATATTTGATCCAAAGTTGGGTTAAAACATCCCAGTAACTTTTAGAGTGTATTCAAGTTTTTTCAAGGCACAAAAAAACAAAAGTGTGTGTATGTATGCATACACATATTTAAAGAGCAATCAAATCGTATTGTTAAAATCATAAACATGTAACTTTTATCAAAATGCTGCATTCCCCCCCCAGAAATTTGTAAATCTTTTTTTTATCATTGTAAATAAAATGCTCTGTTGACTCTAAAATTGAGAATTTCATTACATTGAATATTTCCATTGCTTACTAGGTTGCTTCAAACCAGTCATCCTTTGCCAGAAATGGTAGTTTGCCGTTCTTACAAAAACACACATATTAATAAAACACAGTTTGTAGAGCATGCAAATTAGAAGTCTAAATGCATTTGCTAATTTACTTTTCCGTAGCGTCCAAAAGCATCATAACCGCATGCATGACCGTGCGAAGCGGAGTCTCAGGGGGAGTCTTACATTTACACTGGGTAATTCATAGCAGACACACACACACACACACACACACACTGCTTTCCTCTCTCTCTTCCGGTCCTGACACCGCAGCGTTCTGGACCGGGGCCAGGGCTGTTCTGGGCCATGCAGGAACCACATACATGCCCCTGATTTACTGCCAACCACACACGCAATCGCACTCACACGGGACATGTCTTTCTGATAAACCTCCCCGCTGAAACACACTCTTTCTTCAGGACGCCCCTTCATGGCCTCTGGATCTCTCTCAAACACAACGTGTGCCATCAGATGTTCTGACCATCTCACGGAAACATCTCATCATCTCAAAGCAGCTTTACAGAAAGTGCACATCTGTCATCAGGGGAAGTATATACACAATCACATTTTAGGTAAAAATATTCATGTAAACAGAGTCATCATTTACGGCAGAAACAATGAGATTATTGAACACTTTACACATTAGTTAATGCATTAATTAACAAATGAGGCACTGTATTTATTAATCTTTGTTAATGATAGTTAATAAAAATACAGCTGTTCATTGTTTGTTCATGTCAGTTCATTAACTAATGTTAACAAATACAACCTTTGATTACAATAATGTTGAAATCAAAATTACTATATGCGGATCAAGGATTGTTCATTCTTAGTCCATGTTAACTAATACACCTTATAGTGAAGTGATGCCCTCAAAATAAAGAAATTCATGACAATTACAGCTGGAAACTTTATATTTATCATAATTGTTGTTGGTGATTGTATGGAAGAAAAGAAAAAAGGTTGAGAGAAAAACTCACAATTCTGACTTTTTTTCTCTCACAATTTAGTTTTTTATTATTCCATGGTGAAAACAAGCTTGCATCTGGAATCTTGATTCCACCACAAAATAAAAAATAAAGGTAATTGCAACTTATTTCTTGCAATTGCAAGTTTATATCTTGCAATCCTGATTTTTTCCCCTCCATAATTGCAAGATATAAACTCGCCATTGCAAGAAAAGATTCGCAATTACCTTTTTATTTATATTTTATTCAATGGCAGAAACAATCTTCCATATGATTGTCCATTGTGTATGTGTAATTCAGAAGAAAAGAAAGTACTTTTTATTTAAACCAGGCTAGCAACATTTACTATCACGGTGTAAATAATGTTTTGGGGTTGAATGTGACATTTGACAAGTTGCACAACATTCACTTTACTCCCAGAAGTGACATGAATCTATCATTAGTGTTGTGTTTGGACACTGAAAACACTGTAAAACCATTAATCAACGAACACATCTGTTCATTTAGACCCAAAACATTGCTTCCCATCACTCTCTGACTGCACAAGAATGATAAAATACAGAAATGCATGTTTTGTTACACTAGAAAAATGAGATGTACCACCACATCCAGTATAATCCGTCCAAAACCCTGCAATCGTCGTTAATTAAAATATCTGAACTCATAAGTAGGAACATCCTAGGAGAACTTTAAGGCATCATATGACAAGCCTGGAAGTCATCTTTGGTGGTGCAGAAGCAACGCCAGTCACGCAAACGCTTGCCAAAAACAGCAGGAACACGGTGCCAGAACGCAGTGACTCAACACTTCTGTGCTGAGAATTATCACACGTTCATGTTGCCCTAAATCACTCAGTCTCTGTTACAGATGGTGAGCCAATCCCAATGGGAAGTGGCTTTTGGACCTGAAGTGAAGTCCAAGAGATTTTAGCCAATGAGTCTGACAACTTAATAGATAGATGTGCTGTAGTACCGATTATATCGCAGCTGCAGGAGGCAGATAAACCAGCTTTCTGGGAAATGAACACTGAACTTTCCTGATTTAGAAAGCCAAAATACACATATATACAGTCAACCCAGAGCAGAGATGGTGCAAGAGTGAACATTAGATCATTACTGGTGCTTGTTAATGGAGTAGTTCACTTTAAAAAAACTTTTGCTGATAATTTACTCACCCCATGTCATCCAAGATGTCCATGTCTTTCTTTCTTCAGTCGAAAAGAAATTAAGGTTTTTGATGAAAACATTCCAGCATTTTCTCCATATAATGGACTTCAATGGGGACCAAACGGTTCAAGGTCCAAATGACAGTTTCAGTGCAAACTGTTCAAAGGGCTTTAAACGATTCCAGACGATGAATAAGGGTCTTATGAAGCGAAACCATCGGCCATTTAAAAGATAAATACAAAAGTTTAAGTTTTATAAGCTCAAATGCTCGCGTTGCTCTGTTCTGTGATGCGCGTTCATGACTTCCTGTTCGAACTCGTTCATCAAAATGAACAAATCTTTTTTTGAGTTATTTCATTCAGTTGATTCGTTTAAACTTAAACTTTTTTATTTATTTTTGAAAAGACTGAAACTGCACTGAAACTTTCATTTGAACCTTGAACCATTTGGACCCCATTTGAAGTCCATTATATGGCGAAAATCCTGGAATGTTTTCATCAGGATCCTGCTGAAGTCTGTACAGAGACAAATTTGGTGCAAAAGTTCATTTATTTCAGTAATTCAGCTTAAAGGCTGAAACTAATATAATATATAGACTCATTACATGCAAAGTGAGATATTTCAAGCCTTTATTTGTTATAATTGTGATGATTATGGCTTACAGATATGAAAACCCCATATTCAAAATTTGAATATTGTGAAAATGTTTTCATATCTGTAAGCCATAATCATCACAATTATAACAAATAAAAGCTTGAAATAGTGTTGTCAAAAATATTCGATATATCGATAAATATCCATACCGAAATATATGAACGGTACCAATACTCATTTCCCAAAGTATTGATATACTATAGCCGAGCGGTCACTTTCACTTCTCTCCAAAGGCGCGTTGACAAACACCACACGTGACGCACTCGTCTCACTAGCTCTGGTCAGAGTCATATTGAGAGAGTTACGACACGTTTTGATGTCGCCGCAAGGCTGTCACGTGGTTCATGGAAGCCCCAATAGTTCCAAAACAGACGTGGACTGTCATGTTCTTCTATAGACAGACAACAGCGATCGCATTATTAAACGGTAAATTTAAAATAAATTACACATCCAAGTACTTTTTAAGCTGTTATTGCATTTGGTTAATGTCAGTGTTGCATTTAGAGAGGCAGGGTGTCAACTTAGATACGTTTTAGGCTATATTTTTGGAGTGAAAAGCCTACTGTTCATGCTCGCGTTGCTAGTTGCACTGGCTTTAGCGGCTCTAACTTAACTTTTCCATGTCATTCATCTGATGATGGACGTCTCATGATATTTATTTTAGCACAACTGGGCTGTATAAGGTTATTGATTCCCGTGATCTTGCTTACAAATTCCGATTCAGCCATTCGGGCACGTCGGAGAATACCGGGACACGCATTTAAAACACATCGTATATTTACAGTATATTTCATTTCTTTTGATAATTTTTGATAACAGTAGGTAATAAAAATACAACAGATCATGTTAGCTCTGGTCCAATTAAAAAAAATATTAACAAATAGAACTCAGGACATTTTTGTTCCTGTAAAATATACCTCATTGCCATGTTCTAGACTCGTTAGCTTTAAATAAATAAAAAATTCCCCCTTAATATTGTGGCATTTTTTTTTTCTCTGTGGTATCGAATATCAATATTTTTCAAGGTATCATATTAGAAATTCTAGTATCGTGACAACATTAGTTTGAAATATCTCACTTTGCATGTAATGAGTCTATATAATATAGAAGTTCAATTAATGAAATAAATGAATTTTTGCACTATATTCTAATTTTCTAGTTTCATCTGTACACGTGTTATTTTAATGTCATCTCAGTGTGGATGGAAGGCAAAAATGTAGCCTAGAGAAAAATATACGTTTCAAATGTATCCGGATTAATGTCGACGTATCCTGAGATCATGAAATGAAGCACCAAAAAATCTAATCTAAATCCAGTTATCCAGTAATCACTGCAAAAACAGCCGGTGAACACCGAGTCTCTAATCTAAATGTTGGCAAGATTTCAGTTTAAATGTTTTCCTTGACAGAAGAGAGCAGGAGCCCATAAATGCACAAACACACACACTCATAAACAAACATACAGGCATGAAAGTGTCCGTTCACACGCATCTTCTACCTGTAGACCCTCGAGCAAAGAGAGTTTATGTGAGAGAGACAGCTAGGCAAATAAAAACCACCACAGACTACGAATAAACCAACTGCACGTTGCTTCAGTAATGCTGGTTTCTCATCAGTTTTATGATTATGATCTGTCAGAGATATCCAGATCTGCAAACATGTGTGACCAACGTCAACAGCAGAAGCCATTCCTGGTGATACAAACACATGCAGTGTCAAGAAGAACGCCATCAACGATAGTGTGTTTATCTAGACTTATCTTAGTTCTGGTGGACCTGACCCGAAACCAACACAGTTATCCAGAAAGCTCAGCTTCAACAAAACAACTCTCATTTAGTTGGATCTGCAAGGATCTGTGGTGGTTTACAACTCAAAAAAGATCTCAGTTCTGTTCTAATGATCATAGACAGCAGAAAAATGTGTTAAACGTGATATTAATTTTTTTTTCTTTTGTCGATTTAAATTTTTGTGTCCAACCAAACCATTCATTCATCAGCCCGTAAACATTGTGTGAAATGACCTCGTGCTCAAAAACATCAAATATGTTTGGTTTTTATTAACCACTTTTGCCAAATACTCTCAATAGAAAAAAACTAAAGTCTGTAAATGTCGCTAAACGGCATCAATTATCATATTCATAACACTTTCCTGAAGCTCAAACAGTAGTGTTGGGCCGGCGTTTGCAACAACAGGGTCATGGGTTCGATTCCCAGTGGAATATATGGACTGATAATAATGTAAATGTGCGTGCCTGGAAATGCAGCGTAAGTCGCTTTGAATAGAAGCATCTGCCAAACGCATAAATACATACATTACTTCATCATATTTGCATTCTTCATAGTGTCAGCCATACATCTGTTTGTTTCTACAGAATTCCCAATAAAGCTTTTCTCATTTACATACCGTAGTTTTGAGCTTCTTCTGTCAGGCAACACTAGAAATATAGGTTGAAACGTGACTATGCTAAGCCAAATATGCAAATTAGCCCCGCCTCCACTTAATTACACAGCTCGGGTTACCTGATCCACTCAGTCAACTTTACATGCTACAATGGAAAGTGGAAATATTGGTTATAATTCATAGAATTCAGCCATATTTTGAACCAGAAACTGATTCAGAAGAAGAAGTATACTGGCAGGTCGTAATAAATTGTCACACTGCTGAGCAAATGCAGCTCATTGTAATATTAATAAAGTTCATTGTTTGAAAAGACATTTTTTAAACTATTGCTGTCCAACATATCTGCTAAACCAGAAAAAAATAAAAAACACAGTAACTGGAATAACCAGGCAATGAGATTCCATTACCGCAGAAATTCAAAGCCTTTCATTCATGAGACACACACACACACACACACACACACACAGTAAACAGGAACACAAGCACAGGGAACGTTCCTGGAATTGTGGTTAAGCTCATCTGGAAAAGTAATTGGCGAATGATAGCTCGATTCACATGCAACATAACAATAATTCCTCTCCACAGTATTACATCAGCAAGTGACAAACAGAAAACACGCCAATTAAATGTGTGTGTGTGAATAGGAAACATGCAAATGGGAAATCCCCGGAACTGTCTCAGTACTGACATTAATATCCAACAATCAATCCCACCTCATAAAATATAAAAATGAGAATGTATTTTATTATATAATGGGTGTGTTCGGTAATATGGATTCATTTAAACCCTGACGGAATATGCAGATATTTTTTCATTTCTTGCATTTGCATCAAAATCAGCCAAAATATTTATTATACACGCAACGGGCGTGGGACGGGTCGAATTTGATTAATAATGGGCGTTCAGGTTATGGAGATCATGTGGGTCTGTAACATAAAAATAAAAAATCAAATATGCACTTGTACATGAGAGACACTTCAACATTCAATTTAAGAAACTGCCCTAGTGAAGAAAAACTATACTATTGCACATTTCTCAATATTAAGCTTAAAATGTGGGTAACACTTTACAATAAGGTTCATTTATTAAACATTAGTTCATGCATTAACTAACATTAACTAACCATTTGTTACTGTATTTGTTAAATTTGTTAACGTTAGTTAATACAAATCTAGCTGTTCATTGTTTGTTCATGTTAGTTCACAGTGCATTAACTAATGTTAACAAAATTTTAATAAAGTATTAGTAAATGTTGAAATTAACATTACCAAAGATTAACAAATGCTGTAGAAGTATTGTTCTTTTTAATGTTAACTAATGTAGTAACTAACGAACCTTATTGTAAAGTGTTACCAAAATGTGTTTAACATCACTAATAGTAAGTATAGTATGATCTCTGTATAATATCAGTCTTTAAAGGCAAGATATTTAAACCTAAAATATACTTGCAAAACTTCCAGTTTAGCATAATGAAATAAACTTAAGTATATCTTTAGATGGTCTTCAACACACTTCTGGATAAGTACAACATTAGTTGTTCCAATTTAGCAGACTTTAAGTATACCAATTCTAAAATTTACAATTTATATTAAGGACATGAATATGTAAATGTATTTGTAGTATACTTAGCATCAAAGAAATGTTTTTCAAATACATTTTAGTATAGCCTATTTATATTTCACTAGGGAGCAAAAAACGTCATAATAAATGCCACGTTCACTGTGATTTATCTTATTTTTGGTCACTTTTATGTCAGCAATTATGGCTTCTTTTCTTTTCCATGACCCATTTGTCTTTATAGCATCTTTGAAAATGTGCCTCTATCTTCCGAATAACAGCTTAAGCTGCTTTGATGTGGTTTCTCTGTTGATCTGGTGAACATGAAGACCACACACACCATTGGACGGGGCCTTGAGAGGGACGGGGCCAGTGGAGATCTTCATTCAGTCTTACCTGATGATTTCATAGGCGATTTAAAGCAACACCAAGTCACTTTTCCTCTGCGGTCGCCCTACAGGTTGGAAGTGGAATTGTCCATTACCGCTGTAGTCAATCATTTATCCTAGCGCATCCTACCGTTCACACACACACACACACACACACACTCACGGTTTATCAGCGCCGGCTTTGGAATGAACGAAGTCCACAGACGAGCTAGAATATGTTGCATGATTTCATGAAAGAATGATGTATTACAACATTAGAAACGAAGAAAAATGAAATAATTAATATTGTCATGCAAGTCAAATTTGTAGTTTTCTTCTGTCTCATTAGAACTACAAAACGCTGACCCGATGGGGCAATCTTACACTGCGTGGTATAGCAGATATAGGATCCACAAGTGTTTTTCTCCTTCTCATGTTAGCTTCTTCAGTGTGGTTTATTTATTTGCAATAAAGAACAATAATAATGATAATTGCATGGAACTACAGGGGTTCACATCAACCAGGGATTCCCTTACTTTTATTTATATTTTTGTCAGCCGACCTAAATTTAATTAATTTAATTAAAAGTAATTACTACCATCCCTTAAAGTTGAAAGTCTCTACGGCTTATTTTGTTCTGCCGGATCACATTTAGTGATTAAAGTAATTAAAGTAATTTAAAAAGCAACTTTTGACAGTGAAGGTGGAAAATAGTTACATTATTTGAAGATTCAAATATCTTGAAACATATTTTAGGGGACATCTACTTTTATATATTTAATACTAATTTCATATGCAATTTGGACACTTTCGTTGTGTCTATGTGTGTGTTAAATTGACACGGCCTATATTTTGGGCATAGTTTGAAATGTTTATCTTAACAATCGTAATATTTGAGTATTTTATCAAGCACACACACCGACAGCAGTCAGACCACACACGATCACTGCGTTTTAAATAAACCTTAATTTTCAAAACTTTTTATTGCTTGAGTCAGAAATTCACATCAAGCTCAAACTAACAGCTCAACATTTAGCGACCAATTATAGCCTAATGCTTTAATCTTTCTGACAAAGTATTTAAAGTCCCCTTGTGGTGAAAATACAGCTTTTCATGTTATTTATGTGTCTATGTGGTGTTTTTAATCTGCTTTAAGACAAACCATGTGTAAATTTAATGAGTATTTCCTCCTTAAAACTGCAGTGAACCAAAGACAGTCTCAAAAACACGCTTTGAAATCGCTGGTGTTTCTGACGTCACAAACCACCTTGTAACCAATCAGATCAACGATTCGCCAACGAGTGGATCTCTGAGCGAGGGAGTGGAGGCGGGACTCATTTGCATATTCATGCACTGAAAAAAGTGTAAAATGTAAAATGTAGGCTACTTAATTTTTCTTTGGCAAGTTTTTGCACAAATATTTTTAAAGTAAATTTAATAATAGTGTTGATAGTGTTTAATAGTGTAGATATCAAGGTGTTTACTAAAATGAGGCAAGGCTGTCGGGTTAAGCTATTTTAAGGCATTTCTTTCAAGGAAAAAACTTTTCAATATATAATTTTGGGGATCAAAGATTAAGGGGTCAAATTATTGACAACTTTGAGAGTGGCGTAATTGTTCACGCATTATTGACTAAATAGAGGCACATTAGCATTTCAACGATTCATTTGAAAATAAAAAATGCAAGTTTAACAAACAGCCCCGGTCGCATGCAGTGGCAGGACTTGACCCGTTACGAGAGGCCCAGGAAACTCGTGAAAGGTCGCAGAAGATCTGTAGATCCCAAACGGAGGAGGGGATCGTGAGGAATAACAGCGTGAGGATGAAGGTGCTTTAGGGAATGACCCAACAAACACACTGTTCCCGAGACATGTTTACACAGCCTGAAAGCATTACAGGGGTTTGCTGGCGCTTCCTACACCCGTCCGACACGACCGGCAGCGCAAGGCTTTCCTGCATCACGGTTACTCAAGACATCACGAATAAAAGTTCCTTTTGAGCAGGTAAAGAACATTAAGAAGAGTCCAGAAAATCCTTCAAATCTGGTTTCATTTGCAAAGCTTCGTCTTCACCAGTGTGCGTAATGTCATCATAAACACTGAGAAATGTTACATAATCAATAAGTTATGACCACATCAAAAACTCTGAAATATAAGTTCAGCAATTTTAAACTTTTATATAAGTTATACAAGAAAGTCAGTTTAATGTTATTTAAGTTGAAAGTTGACTGCGCTTTTTTTCACTGTGAAAAAAAAATACAGTAATAAACTGACACGTTCATGCTCTTTAAAAAAAATAAGGCGACCTTACAGTCAATATGTTTAAAAAACGATTCGTTTTTAACTAATTTTCTATTTAAATCGTTTTTTTCTGACATCTTAAATACTAAGTTCCTCATCTAAAGAACATGCATTCTATTGAATTTTAAAATTCTTGTCAAAGCATTTTGACACTGTATAGCATTTTACACTCGGAATGTGCATTATTTTCGCAAAGCATCAAAGGATTAAAACACAAAATCCAGGACTTATTTCCATCGTGGTCCTCAACACATAACATCAAAACAAGACACTGTGTGTGATAATCAGTGACAAAACATTTTCTTAAAATAAATAAATAAATAAAAACAGTAACTGGATCATTTTTCCTCTTAAAACTAGAGACAAACATTTATCCTGAAACATATTAAATCCAAAAGTTGCAATGAGATTCATATCAGCACATAAATCTCAGTAAAAATATGAACACAATATAAAAATATTAGGCCAGTAACATTATCATTTTTATAATAACCACATCTATGGGAACTTGCACAACATTGATGAATGTAAAATTGTTTGTTCAGATGACTCAATTTGGAAAGTTGAGACAAGATATTTAAATAAATTTTACTTTTTTTTGTTAAAAGGGGCTTAAAGGAGAACTCCGCGAACAATGAAACTTTGGTCTAATAAAACATCGGTACCTAGTCAATCGTTCTCTAAGATTTGTTTTCACGATAATCGAATGTGAAGAGTTTTATCTCTAAAAACTGTTTAGTGTATAATGCTAGCACTGGGGGCATTGAATAAGTAAGAAGAAATCGCTAGTTTATACCACTAACAAGGCTCAAAATAGCCCCAGACTAACACAGTAACATGATGAGGGTCCATACATGCAAAACGAAGCATTGAGAACTTTGTAAGTGTACAGACCGTTTAATAAGAAGATGTGTTATAAAGACAGTTCACTTCATGTGTCTACACATCTCAAGAGAACAAATCTCAGAGAACGATTGACAATGTTTTATTAGACCAAAGGTTCATTGTTCGCCGGAGTTCTCCTTTAAGAAAAACCCAGCGGACATGGGTCGATTTCTACCCACTTTACATATTAAGATGATTGAATGTGCCTGATCATTTAATCTGGTGTGTGAGTTAATGAGTAGATGTTTGTTGACTTGCTGCTTGTATTTCTCTTCTTTCGGACAGAAAGCGTTGCATAATCAGAAGCTGTCAAACGCTTTCAAACGTTCCTCATGGACTGAGAAGGTTCAGATGAACCTCAGCTTAACCTACTCATTCTGGGATGTGATGTGAAGTTAATAACAACGCTACCGTCATTACTCTAATGCGAATGTTTTTAGAAATGGACAGCGATATTTCAGTCAAAGGACCAGCGCTGTATATCTGCCAGAGACTCGGATCTGATCTCTGCCAAAATACAGATTGTTTGAGAAGGATTTGTGGGGTTTCAGTTCAGATGTAGGGCTGTGAATTATTAGCCCTCGCACACAGAAACACTAACATCCCAGAGGAGAGAGTTACAAATTAAATCATTTAAATGAATTATTGTTGATGTATGAAACAGGGATAATAAATGTCAAATGGAGATCAAATTGAAACTTCTCATGCTTCTCAGATTCTCAAAAGTAACTCTCATTTACAGTTTCAGAGAAGATCTCAAGTCTCAGACTGCTTTGTTATACAATAGAGCTTTAGAACAGTCGGGTTCCAGATGTAAAAATGTAACGATAACTTAGAAATCTTTAAAGACAGTTCTACTGTCAGCTACGAGGATGTTAATCGATGGTCGTGTGGTGAAAAACTGCATTACCCATGATGCTGTGCAGAAAATTCCACCAATCAGAGTCGAAGTGCCAAAACAGCTTTAGCTCCTCCCACTAACGTGAAGCATTTCGAATTGACGTAATCGAGTCAGAACTCTCCACGCTCACTAAATATTTATGCATATTTTATAATAAACGTAAAGCCGTTAAGCTCAGTTTTGTACCTTTGTATTTTTGTCTGATTTTGTTTCAAATTAAAGTTCGTAATGTTATGATTCTCCTCGTAGCTGGTCGGTTCGATTCATGGCTTGTAACGCTTTTACAAAGACTTTTTAAAAATCTCTTATAGGAGAAATGAATGGGAAAACTCTGTTAAACTCTACAGATTGTGTGAACGCAGCTTCACAGAATTAAACAGGAAAATAACAGAATCAATGATACAAACGTCATCAGATATGAGCTGCAGTAAGAGCTTTAAAAAGACAATAGTGTCATTATTCAGATCAATTCAGCTCAATGTTGATTCAGTTCAGTTCAATAACTGTGTTAAATTACGCAGTTATGTAAGAAGTTCAGTTCAGAAGACTAGCTGTCATTGAACTGTTCGCCAAAAGTCAGAGATCATTGATTAATTGTACTGTATAGCTCTGTACTCGTCCTGGAGTGTTTTTCCTGATACAGTAACTCGTTCACTACACCGATGAAGAGATTTAGAAAACCATGAAACCATCGTTCCAACGGACATTACGTGAACAGCATCACAGAGGTGTGTGTGAACGACAGCTCTGACCTGTGGTTAGAAGCATCGTTTCTATATTGCATGACATTTGGAGGTAATAAATCCTTATCTTGAGCAAAATAAGCAAGCTGACATTCAGTACAACCGCTGCCTTTTACCATACAAATGTTATTTACGTCTTTTAGTTGGTCAAAAGATTTAAAGTACCGTGTTTGAAGAGTGCGCATGTGCGAACGTGGTCGACTATGTAAGAACGAGCCAAATATTGAGTCTGGTAATAAAGCAAAACAACTGAACAATTAGAAATAGTCTTCAGATGACATGTCTAATTTATATTTAAAAAATCTAGCGTTAATTGGATCTCAAACAGTTTCATTAAAAGTAGTTATTACTCCACCACGGAAATTGTTCTCAGTTGTTTTGCTTTATTACCAGACTCAATATTTGGCTCGTTCTTACATAGTAGAGCACGTTCGCACTCTTCAAACACGGTACTTTAAATCTTTTGACCAACTAAAAGACGTAAATTACATTTGTATGTATTCTGAATAAAAGACACCGTTTGTTCTGCACATCAGCTTGCTTATTTTGCCCAAGATAAGAATTTATTACATCCAAATATCATGAAATATAGTAACGATGCTTCTAACCACAGGTCGAGAGCTGTCGTTCACACACACCTCTGCGATGCTGTTTGTGAATGTTCGTTGGAACGATGGTTTCGACTGTTAAACCGTGCTGTATGGGAAACGCACCCCTGGTTTGGTTCAGTGGTGATTTGGTCAAGCTCGTGATGAGGGCAGGTGTGGAGACTGGATAATGAGACGCTCTCCTTCATATCTAACCCTACCCTGAGACAGGAGCCGGCGTGTCTGCTCCAGTCCTCCGAGCGGGGAATGTGCCTCCGTGGAGAGACCATTAAAACAGGCCTGGACTCTGGCTGACTCCCCAACAGTCAAGACCCCATCAAGTCTCCATCCAAATGGGTTTCTGGGGGTAAAGCACACACACACACAGCGCTACTCCACACCCCCTAGGTAGTGCGCGGTCACACTGCCAGTATAAATAAACAGTCGTGAAGCCCAACCTGAAAGCTCCCGGGAACGCTGGCAACTGTGTTTTGTTGCGGTGAACGTTGTTCTTGTTCTATAGCGCTGTTTTTAAAGCCGAATGAAAACATGCTGTGTGCAGTTTATGGCACATTTACTGGGAAATGTATATGGTTGACAGAGTACAGGCTTGGATCTGGATCGGTTTGAGTCATTTAGTTCTTAAATCCGCTGTTCTGATGCAGACATTGCACTCAGACAAACACTTTCTTAATGGATAAAAGCATGACTTTCTAATAGTGGTGCAACAACGTATCACAATACAAAAGAAGTGACAATATGTATTGTGTATTATTAACCCAAAATACGAAAATATTTAAGTTTTTAAAGTTTTAGTGTCATTAAATTACTATATAATGTTGAATATAACGTATAATAATGCACTGGGGGAATATGTGTGTGTCCTGATAATGCCACATGTCTGATATTAGGAGTAAAAAGTGCTTTATTTTAAAGGGGTCATGAACTGGCTTTTTAAATTTTATTATATTATTGTCTGAGGTCAACTTATGACGCTCGCTTGGTTTTTGCATTCAAACATCAAAATAAATAAGTAATAGGCTATTTTGTACCCAAGTTGTGAGCCTACCTGAAAACGCTGTTTTTATGGGCGTGTCGCACTGAAGACTTGGAAGTAAACGCCCACTGCTGTGAGTGGACAACAGTTTTACATATTATAATGAGATTAACTCACCCGTCGGTGCACTTGGGGAAAACGTACAATGTTGTAAAATGGCAACCAGATTCGCCCATACATGTTCAACCCAGAGTCCGTCTGTTGTACAATTCCTGTCAGATTCAATATAGACGGCACAGCACCGTTCTTAATCGGTCTGTAAATGCAGTCGTTTACAAAACAATCCTCAGTGAAATGAAGCGAACAGACGACAATGTTTTACCTCATCAGCTGGAACGGCATTAAAAATAAAGTTTATCCATGCAGTCCAATCAAGCGTGCCGCACAAGCCCTCAAAAGTGAAGCCAAAACGTATCGATCGCCCCCCTGTGGCCGGTCCTAGTATAGCTCATAACCCCCGCCTCCCCATGTTATTCAACGGGACGCGAGACCAACTAAACAATAAAATTACACTTCACATATCCCTTTTCCAAAGATAGTTTCTGTCATTTACTGTAGTTTCTATCACGTTGATGTAATTTCAAGTGTTCATTTTTAAAATAAGTTTGTTTTTAGTTCGTTATTTGATGCTATAAAAACGGTGCTCTGACATCATGATTGACAGCTGTGATTGACAGGTTCTCTGTGCGAGGTAAAACACGAGCGGACTTTTTTTAATAATGTTGATTATGTGGTTAGTAGTTGTATTTACCTTATTTTAACGAGGTTCTGCAATCAGCAGACATCATTGGAGAGGAACGGAGCAGACAGAGGCCACTTAATGAAAGTGCGGGGCGTGTGCTTGCGTTTGATTCAGCGAGAATGAGGGCATGGCCTTGATTTCACGGCTTTACTTCAGGTCCCAGACTCAAGTCCTAAGATGTCAGCGCCAAATCGGGACATTGGCGGCTTCAGTTCTCTCAGATGGGAAAGAGCGAAGGGCGTCGTCCATCTTTTTTACAGTCTATGAGTCCTATTGGAATCCACAGGAAGCTTATGCAGCCACTGTCTTCCACAACCAGGCACTACACAATATTCTGTATTGCCATCACGGTTTGTTATCACGAGGTAGGCATCTATGTTATTTAGCTATGCGTGTAATGAGCGAATCGGTGGGCGGGGCTAAACCAGCCGTGTTGAAGCAGGCGTTGATCTTCTTCTGTGGCGGTGGGGTTTTATCATCTTTGACGTCATATTTCCCCACTTTTCAAAACGAGTCGTTTGCTGAGGCTGGTGTCAATAAAAGCTTTTATTGGACTAACAAGGACGTTTTCAGTTCTGAAACTTACAGGATATTCTTATAACATGATGACCTCTTAAATGTCAAAAGCTCAAGGAAAATTAGATTTCTTAGTTCATCACCCCTTTAATAATAATTAGTCAGTGAAAGAGTGCAAACATATTAATCTATAATAATTCAGTATTTTCCGCTTCAGAATCATGAATATTGTTATTCTGGCGTCTCTATTGTCTGTATCTTTGGGTTTCAGCACCAAGTCCAAGACTATTCATTTACACACACAATGTAATATCAAACTGAGCATTTTAATCAACAGTGCATTTATTGTTAACCTTGTATTATGCGTCTCTGAGTATATTGTATGGTGAGTTCAGTATCGTGATATGTATCGAATTGTGACATTAGTGTATCTTTACACCCATACTTTCTAACATTTACAGTTAAGGATATAAGACGTTAGTATTGCGCAAACTAGGGACGCACCAATTGAATCCACATTGTTTTGCCAGTACAGGCAATAGAAAACCATGATTATCTTCAGTGACTGACACCTGTGGTTGGCATGTGTTCGTATCGGCACAGTCTCTCTCTCTGTGTGTGTGTGTGTGTGTGTGTGTGTGTGTGTGTGTGTGTGTGTGGAAAGGGTCACTGGTACTTGCGCAGAAACTTTCTGGATCACAGACTTTCTGTCATCAAACAGCTGTTAAAACACTCAGAATGAGCTGAACACACACTGATCTGAACACACACTGATTTGAGCCGAACAGCACACTGATCTGAACACACACTGATCTGAGGCCTGTGTGTGTGTCTTTGCTCTCCAGCGTGACCTCGTTCCCCAGGAGAGAAACTACAGCCTGGACATCAACATCATCATCACTGGAACATTGCTCAGGTCTCAGAGCGTCCGCTCTCCTCAACTCAAGCAGAGATCACAGAGAAATCAACCAATTATCTGTCAGACTGTTGGTCCTTATGAAGTATCATTAGAAATTAATGAATGCATAATTCAAACACCTTGACAACAATTATGTTTCTATCATAAAGCTGCAAATTTAACTTATGCACCAAACTGGAATATAGCAGTTACTCTCACCCACACACACACAGTTACTCTCACACACACACACACACACACACACAGTTACTCTCACACACACACACACACACACACAGTTACTCTCACACACTCACACACACACACACACACACACACACAAACACACAGTTACTCTCACACACACACACACACACACAAACACACAATTACTCTCACACACACACACACACACACACAAACACGCAATTACTCTCACACACACACACACACACACACACACACACACACACACACACACACACACACAGTTACTCTCACACACACACACACACACACACACAAACACACAATTACTCTCACACACACACACACACACACACACAAACACACAATTACTTCATACACACACACACACACACACACACACACACACACACACACACACACAGTTAGTCTCCCACACACACAGACACTCACTCACTCACACACACAGTTTTAAGAATTGACCACTAAAAGGTTTTTAAGGGAAACGAAACGGGAAACTGTTTTAAGGGAAACTGTTCTACGGCAGAACAGAACACACACGGATTGCTAAACTCTATTTCCACTCTATTCTCTGAATATCTATTTTTTGTCAAGCTGTTGCTCAAGTCAACTCGTCACTCCACAGACCAGCGCCAAACCCAACAGCCCCGGGTCAAAGGTCAAAGCCTCGGCCACTGGGACTCCCGTAGGATAACACAGAGTTGGGAATAATCCCGGAGAAAAAGAGCTTGAGTTACAGTCCGTCCTCATACTGACACCTGTGACACACACACACACACACACACACTCAGTCCCCGTAGTGCTGTGCTGTTTGGGTTTACTGCCAAGTCATACAGTTTTGGTAACATGGAGGTCCGGAGGTTTCCCTCGAGAGCTGGAGGAGACGTGACTGAGCGCATGGAGCCGTGAGTGTGTGTGTGTGTGTGTGTGTGTGTGTGTGTGTGTGTGTGTGTGTGTGTGTGTGAGATCAGGAGAACAAGAGTTACTGCAGAGTGAGATTGAGCAACAGCACTTCAGCAGACAATAAAACTTCTGTGGAGAACGCGTGTCCACTTAACACACACACACACACTCACACACACTGTTTGTGGAATTAGAGATCTAACTTCACACTCTGACATTTGAAACTCCAAAAACATATTTTTTTTCTGGGTCAAAATTAATTTAATTCAAATAAATGTAAATAATATTTATGCTGTTTTTGTCTGTCTGTGTGTGTGTGTGTGTGTCTGAGAGAGTGTATGTGTGACTGAGTGTGTGTGTGAGTGTTATGAGATCACATTCCTCATCCCAGTGCACTTCATCAGGACAGAGAACATGATAATAAACACGAGTGATGTCTCACACTGACCTCGACACCTCAGTGGAGCGCTGATCCTCCTCTCGTCTCTCGGTCTCGAGAGCGCTGATCCTCCTCTCCTCCTGGAAGTGGAATCCGCATCTTAAAGCACAGATGACCATGACGGATCAGCCATTAACATCATTTAGGATGACAACAAAGAAGTTCCTCAAATGGTCTCAGTCCAGCTCTCTGTGCCATTTGCAAGAAAAACTATTCCTGTAGTTTCCTGAACAGTGATGGTTTCTAAACTTCGACTGCTATTATAATCTACTTTAGCTTTTTGTAACAAATGTCAGATGTGAAGGTGTTTGAGAAATCTGTTTTTTATACAATTTGTTTTATTGTGTTTGGTGGCTCTGATGAACAGAATTTACATACTGGAGCTTTAAATGTAACTTAACTTTTTTTAGAAGATAACCTTTGATATTCAGTGGAATCTTTCAAACATTTAACAATGACACACTTCTTTTAGAACTGGCCACTGAAAGGTTCTTTGAGGAACCAAATGGTTCTTTTATGGCATTGAGAACATGCTTGTCACAGTCCTGCAGGTGTCAGCCACAGGATTTATACGCAACTCTCTCTACTAATCAATCACAAACTTACACTAACAGAAACATTACAACACAGAACAGAATAATCAAGCTTACAGCAACGTCTACACACACACCTACAGTAGATAAGACTTAAAGTCAGACTTACCTGCACAGGCAAACAAGAGGAGCTGCTGAGACTGACTAACACACACCTGAACTCAACTAACACACTCAGTAAGGCTATGTTTACACGGAAACGATTCTGAAGAGAAACGCAAAAGTAGCGTTGCGTCATCACTTTCATTCTGCGTTTGCGCTTTTGTGTGGGAAATTTCGTGCAAATGGTGACAGCAAAAGTCTGTGAAATTCAATGTAGTGTGCACTTCAGGTGGCTAGGAGTGCATACTATAACAACACCAAGCCCGCGCGCCTGCGTACAACCTTCACTGTCAAGCAGACTTTTGCGCTTTTACCGTTTACACGGGAACGCGACGGTGGAGCGTTTTTAAGATTTCCACTCTGGAGGGTGGTTTCACTTTTTTGCGTTTTTAAGCCTCAAAAACGCACGTCGCCGTGTAAACGAAAGGCACATCCGATAAAATATTTTTACGTTTTCACCCGCAAGCGTTCTCGTGTAAACAGGGCCTAAGACAAACAGGCAGAAGACTGAACTAATTAACATAAAAGTTTAACTAGGAAATAAGCAGAGATTAACATTGAAAACTCGGACAGGAACAGAAAAACAAACTCTAAACATGAACAAATAAACTCAAATCCTGACGAATCGGAATTAAACCAGAACTTTCAGAATTTAAAATCGGATCAGAAAACTGTTGCATGTAAAACATAAAGAGTTTCTGTGCATGTTCTGGCATTAACTTCAGCCTGGTAGCATAAACTGCCTTTGAGAAGAGCATATGCACTCAAGACATTTTGTACGGATTGAAACAAAAACAATAAATGCAAATCATTAAACCACAAATAAATATGAACTCTGAGACAAGAACCGCTGGGACTCAAACGGACGGAGACAAAACATTCGGCATCTTTTAGTTTCCTGCGTGTGGTCTGACACAGAAGAAGAGATATTCAGTTCCAATACAAATACAGATGCTACTCAGATATTTTGGACTAAAAACACCGGTTGATGCATGCAGTTGTTTGGTTGTTAAAACTCTTATTCCAGTTTATTTGCAGAGAAAGGCTGTTTTCTGGACGGATAAATGGGGATTTTGTGTTGACCTGTGTTGAAGAGACACACTAAAGTCTGATTTGTGCTTGTCTCAAACGACATTTCCAATTCCAAGCAATCAATTTTGCGTTTAAAAGACGTCTAATATCCGTCCAAACACATCCCAGACGTGTCAGGCTAAAACAAGGCAAAGTTTGGGCTGTCAGAGAAACTTTAATAGACGTCTAAACCAGAGCCACGAATACACTTACACATCGATTAGATAACAATCAAATCACTGTTTACTTTCCTTACGTGCTGGAATATTACACATCTCTATACATACATTTAACCAAATTCAAGATTATTCAGTCTAGAAGTGTGTTCCTCATAGCCGGGTCTATATTCACCGAGACGCTGAAATGACGGATAGTGCTTGCTGGGGTGAAGTCACGTCACGATTTATTTATATAACGCTTTTTACAGTAGGCCTACTGATCGTTTCAAAGCAGCTTTACAGTGATAGAAGGAAAATAATGCAACAAAGTTTGTTTCCAAAAGAAATTAGCGTCACAGTCCAGCTTAAGTAAGTTCAGAAATGGTTAATTTTTGTTGTAAGAAAGTTATTAATGTAGTTATTTATATATAGCCACTCTGGAGAGAACCATGATGTCATCATCTAGCTCAGTTCAGTTCTCATATAATGGTGTCAATGTAGGCAGATCAATAATATGGTAGAATATTAAATTAAATGTCCCCAAAGGCAAAAAAGCCGACAGTCAGAAGAAAAACAAAACTCGTGTCAGAATGGAGAATTATTTTTAACAATAAGTTCCCCTACAATAACTTAATATTTTAAATAGTGTTCAATTTACGTCTTGAAAAAGAACTAATCATTGGAAAATAATACTGATAATTGGACAATGATTAAGGAGAAAACAGACTCAGTCACTCAGTTCTCCACTGCAGGCCAACGAACAAACAGCGTATGATTATGATTATGATCCAGGCGTTACAGGTCAGAAGTCAGATTGGATTGAATATTATCCAGATCCATCTGGTGAAGTGTGCGAAGTGTTAATTCATCTGGCATCAAGTATCATTAAAGATAAAGATTTACTCCCACGCTCATTTATTAGACACTTGCTTTATAAGAAGTTCCACATGTGGTCTCGTGCTCAACATGACCTCCGCAGCCGCCGCTAATCCTGTGGAGATCGCGACGCTACATCGCGCACCGTCGCGTTCTCTGACGCCCTCCTCTGCTTCTGATTTACGAGCTCGAGAGAGCAAGAAATTCACAGGACCCTGCAGACATATGGTTCTTCTCAAAGCGGTAGTACAATTACATCACTGAACGGCGTCTTATCTGTTACGAGAGACTGAGATACACGCCAGGACACGTGTTCAGACAGCAGACTTCCGGTTACTATCCCATAAACCCCGAGATCGTCTTAAAACAAGATAAATGACCCACTTCAAGTGCAGTTTTAAGCAGACGACGCTTTCACAGATTCATATCTAATATAAACAGAGTTGAACATATACTGGGAGTGGGAAAGTTCACAACAATTGAACATTTCTGGAACTGCTGGAAAGGTGTCATGTATATTTTAAATGGTCTTCGCCAAATTTTGAAATGGTCGGGAATTTGTTGACGCACAGTTGAAGTGTTTTGAAAATGTTAATGTTTCAACATTAACTTGGTGCATCAGATGTCAACATTGACATTCCTTTTCAGTGTTTCAACTACAGTTATTTAGAAATCAACATCACATTGTAACATTGATCAAACCATATTACCAAAGATTATTCTTACAGCAGTGATCTTCAACATCATAACGTTGATTCAACAATATTACAAATGTATTATTTTTGTTAATTTTAATATTGATTCAGCATCAGTGATGTGGAATCAATCAACGTTGATTCAATAGTATTACCATTGATTTTTTTTCAACATAGTTTCAACATTACCTGAGGGTGCAAGAGTGATGCTAAATCAACATTACTTTCTAACGTCATTTCAATGTAATCAGTTCAACACTGACTCAACACTGTTTCAATGGTTACATGACCCTATCTTGGGTTAAGAGACGAATTTTGAAGTATTTACTCCAATAATTTGTTTTAGGCATGCAGAAACTAAGTGCTCACAAAAGCTAGCAAAAACTATTAATAATTTAATACGGGTGTGTCTTTTATAAATCAGTCAATGCAAGTAAACGACTCTTTTCCGTCCTCAGATTGTGTGAAACAGGTTTTCCTCTCAATTCAGGAGAGAACAATTAAACGCTGACATTCATCTCATCTTTCCAGCTGATTCTCAGCCAATTATCTCAAAATACATCAGAGAATATCATGAGATTTTCCCTAACTGACAGGCTTGGCTTTATTTAGTGAATTAACAACAACAAAACAAGCCAACGACGAGGTTGAAGTCATTCATTGAAGTCATCCGGACGGTTCTGGATTTATTTACAGGGCATCATCCAGATTTCAGTGAACAAATGTAGTCAGCATTCAATGAAAATAAACGCGTGTTAAAAATAAATCCTAAAGAAAGAAGCGGTGGTGTGAAAGTCCGGAAACGACCTCTAAACCGTCCGAGGAAACCAGTCCATCGCCTGAACCACAGCGATCGTGACCCTCACTTCATAAAATAACCCAGAGATGCGGACAGGAAGTCACCGCAGGAACACAGGAAGTTGGGCAAACTCCAGGAACATGTTCTGGCATCACGGCAATCACAAAAAAGGAATCTTGGACTCTAAAGATTACACGCTCTTGTGGTTTCCTGTTTTCTTTGCTTAAAAGAAATGAAGTTTAAAACTATTTTTACAAGATCTATTTAGAGAATAATCCACACACACAAAAAAAAACAAGAAATGTTCTGATGTTCTTCCATCTTTCTTTGTTAAATTTGAGTCTCAAATGTCGACCCATCAACAATCATAAAAGGGGCATAAACTGGTTACAAAACATGATTTGTCAAGAGTGTCTTAAAAAATGAATGTTATTTATTGGCACTGATGGTTCTACAGAACCTTTAACATCCATGGAATATTTTCATTCGTTCTAGTGCGACAATCTTGCCTATAGAGTTTTCGCGCCTTCGGGTCATATTCACATGATCATCATCTCCTGTACTTGGGAACTAATGAGGTCGGGACTAAAGTGTACACTGGTTCCCTGGAGTCCTCTTGACACGGAGGTCTTCTAGATTCTGATTGGTTATCGCTCATTAATATAAAGTTGACCTGACCTCGCCGGCGGCTCACATTGAAAACGAATGACTTCCGGCCACTTTGGCGACAGATTTGTACATATTTTACGAGATGCCAAATTCGTACCAATGAACCTGACCCCGCCCCTACTCCTGAACCTGACAAATTGTGGAATTCTTGAGTGATTTCTTGAGTGATGCAAATGACCTGCAGCTCTGCCCTCTTATAAATAGGGCGGAGCTGCAGGTCATTTGCATATAAGGAGCACACATAAAATTGGTGCGTTTTTACTCATACACAAAAGGAGCAAATTTGACAATCTATAATAACTTTAATAAGCTGAAACTTCAGACACGGGGACACCATAGATTCATCTTACAACCTGTGAAAAGGGGCATGATGTCAGCTTTTACAAGACATGCAAAATAACTATTCCACTATCTGCTAATTCTTAAAGCCGACATGCTGCGAGTGTGAACGGTGTTTCAGTATTAGTGTGTTCCAGTATCGATGTTGCTCACACTGATCACAGCAGATGTAAATGCTTTTGTGATCTATGTGTTGAAGACTGTGTGCTTTATTACTGATGTTATCGAGATGGGATCGCTTCATTTCCTCAGCGCTCTCAGAGACTTGAACATCATATTACTGTGATTAGAACTGCTTTTAGAAGGAAATTAGCAATTCTGCCAAAAGGAAATGAAAAGTCCAACCACCAACGTTGAAAAGAAATCAAAGAAATAAGCCTTAAAAATACTGTAATACGGAAAAAAACCTTGCAGTTTACAAGCTCAGCGTGTGTGTGAAAGAGAGTGTGTGAGAGAATGTGTGTGTGATTGTGTGTGTATGTGACTGTGTATGTGAGAGAGTGAGAGAGTGAGAGTGTGTGTGTTCAGATCTTTACAAAACTCCAACATCACAGAATGACACCTAAAATCACATTTCTCTGCACAAAAACGAAATATCCAACAAGTTCATTTGTTTTTGTCTAATCAGGTATTCGTCAAGCCAGAAGATTTTTTAACCAAATTAAATTTCCTTTATATATTTATCTATCTATCTATTTATCTATCTATACTATCTATCTATCTATCTATCTATCTATCTATCTATCTATCTATCTATCTATTGATTGATCTATCTATCTATCTATCTATCTATCTATCTATCTATCTATCTATCTATCTATCATCTATCTATCTATCTATCTATCTATCTATCTATCTATCTATCTATCTATCTATCTATCTATCTATCTATCTATCTATCTATCTATCTATCTATCTATCTATCTATCTATCTATCTATCTATCTATCGTCTGTCTGTCTGTCTGTCTGTCTGTCTGTCTGTCTGTCTGTCTGTCTGTCTGTCTGTCTGTCTGTCTGTCTGTCTGTCTGTCTGTCTGTCTGTCTGTCTGTCTGTCTGTCTGTCTGTCTATCTATCTATCTATCTATATATCATTTATCATCTATCTATCTATCTATCTATCTATCTATCTATCTATCTATTCATCTCATCTATTGATTGATTGATTCTATTTATTGATCTATCTATCTATCTAACATCTATCTCATCTATCTATCTATTGCATCTATCTATCTATCTACTCTATCTACTCTATCTATCTATCTATCTATCTATCTATCTATCTATCTATCTATTTATTCTATCTATCTATCTGATCGATCTATCTATCTATCTATCCATCTATCTATCTATCTATTCTATCTATCTATCGTCTGTCTGTTTGTCTGTCTGTCTGTTGTTCTCTGTCTGTCTGTCTGTCTGTTGTCTGTCTGTCTGTCTGTCTGTCTGTTCTGTTGTCTGTCTCGTCTATCTATCTATCTATCTATCTATCTATCTATCTATCATCTAACTCTATCTATCTATCTATCTATCTATCTATCTATCTATCTATCTATCTATCTATCTATTGATCTATCTATCTATCTATCTATCTATCTATCTGATCTATCTATCTATCTGATCTATCTATCTATCTATCTATCTATCATCTATCTATCTATCTATCTATCTATCTATCTATCTATCTATCTATCTATCTATCTATCTATCTATCTATCTATCTATCTATCTATCTATCATCGTCTGTCTGTCTGTCTGTCTGTCTGTCTGTCTGTCTGTCTGTCTGTCTGTCTGTTCTTGTCTCGTCTATCTATCTATCTATCTATCTATATATCATCTATCTATCTATCTATCTATCTATCTATCTATCTATCTATCTATCTATCTATCTATCTATCTATCTATCTATCTATCTATCTATCTATCTATCTATCTATCTATCTATCTATCTATCTATCTATCTATCTATCTATCTATCTATCTATCTATCTATCTATCTATCTATTATCTATTATCTATCTATTTATCTATCTATCTATCTATCTATCTATCTATCTTTACTAAATTATCTAGAACATTAATTAAAATTATAGTAAAATATTTAAAGTGACATAATGTCATCTGGAGTGTCTCTCTCCGGAGCGCGTTCTAATTTGGTGGACGCTGATTGGACGAGAGCGATGGGTGTTTCTGCGAGCGCGCGCTCGAGCCGAGCTGAGAACGCACGAAGACGCTGATACGCGACGCGACGACGCGAGGAGACACTCGATATTCCGCTGGAAAGTGTCCCGATCTGACGCCGAGATGCCGTACATCCTCATCAGCACACAGATCAGACTGGTGCGTATAAACACGAGCTGCGCGCGACACACATGTGAACGCTCATGAGCGTGCACGATTCAGAGTGACAGCTGTGATTATGATAATGATATTATTACAGGATTACAGCTGCATATCTGGGAGCTGTTGTTCTAGAAGTGACCTTCATGTGCACAAGAGAAGCTTTGACATGATATCTGTGAAGCGTGCACGAGGTTTTATTCCTGTCATGATTTGTTGTTCTGAATCATATTCAAATGAAAAAGTTGAAATGTTGCATTACGTGCACGTGCAGCTCGTGCACCTGACCTGTCATGAACGGCTGAAACTTTAAACGAAAGTGAATCATCAACAGAAACACAGTATACAAACACGCAACTATTTCAATGTCATTTATTGTAAAGATGAACACATTTTACAGTAAAAAAAAGACAAAAGATTTCAGCATTGATATCAGTGTAGAAAGTAGAGCGGGCAGGTCATGTTTTTATGGAATATTGCAGCGTTTATTCTAATTGACTTTTCAGTGCCAACATTCTTTTTCTCATAATCTTGAATCAGAATAACTTCAGCTTCTCTTCTCTGATGATGTGTGTGTGTGTGTTTCAGGAGACGGGGCCCACAACAGTCGGAGACGAATATTCGGATCCATCCATCATGGAGTATCTTGGAGCCCGGAAAACCACCATACTGGGAAACAACTTGTAAGTGTCTATCTGTCTATCCCTGTCTGTCTATCTATCTTCTGTCTGTCTGTCCGTCCGTCCAATATCTTGTAAGTGTTGAGTAATTTCTCAGACATGTTTCAGTGCATGATCTTCTAAATCTCAGTGGACACACAGATACACATCAGGCTCAGCGAGTGTGTGATGTTGAGCTGAGGATGTGTGTGTCTCACAGCTCCGAGTATCATGTGGCCGAGCCGCCGAGACTCGTCTTGGACAAACTGGAGAAGATCGGATTCAGGGTGATCAGCATGACGGGCGTCGGACAGACTCTGGTCTGGTGTCTTCATAAAGAGACGCTGTGACGCCACCATCACACACTCAACGTTCACAAGAGAAACACAGCTGCATGTTTGATGGAAGTATCTAAAGAAATGTCAAGTATTTGAAATCTGTGACAGAACTAGCAATATTATCAACACCATCAGGACGACACTTTTATATGTATGGACAATTATTTTTGCCATAATATGTGCAAATTTAAGTCTTTAAATAAATGCTTTACAATTAAATCTCAGCTCAAAATAATGATTTGAACCCCACATTCTTTGTTATATGTAGTTTTGAACAGTTTACAGAATGTGTAAATGCTATATTTTGTGTTTCTAATCTTGACATGTTAATATCATTCCTGTATGATTGTATGAGACTCTGTAATTATAAATAAAGTGCTGATGTTCTGATCGTATACAGTGACAGAAACTCTACACACACATTAAAACATCTCACTTTTGATCTTTTTTTCTGAAATGTCTACCTGTGGTTTGCAGGGGCATTGCGTAGGTTGTCATCTTCTTAATTCAATGTGCAAAAGTTCTGATTTGATTTATCTTTGTTGTTTTTTACATCAGAAAACCCCCAGCAGTTTTAGAAGAGGATTGAGAGTAAATAATGCATTATATCCAACAAAGTTATAATAAAATAAATATCAAATTCACTTGCATTTCAATGCAAAAATACAAAACGTCCGTCAGAAATGAGTTTCTCCTGGATTTGCGTGTGTTTTCCACCTCTTGATCCGGCTGAAGACTGCGGCTCCTGCTCAGTTCTCCTGAGGACGCCTGTAATTGTATTTCCTGTGTTGTAATGTAAAAGAGACTCTGTGTGTTCCTCTTCTTTCCAGGAATATGAGAAGAAAAGCCCACATGAGTAAACAGAAACATGTGACGGCCGCGAGGATGATGGATAGAGGCAGCAGAAGGAAAGTGTTCTTAGAAGAGCGAGTAACTGGAAGTGTGGTGTTGGTGAAGTCAGATCTCTGTGGTTTGATGGACCTGATGTGGACAGAACATGTAAAACACAACCAGAAGCACAAACACAGCATGACAATCACAAACCTGCTCACTCTTCTTGTAAATGATTCATTGGTGCAAACGAGAAACCTGCACCGTTTAATATCCTTTTGGCCGTCACTCCAGAGTTATACTCACAGTCAGCTTTGGAAGTCTTGCTGAGCCAATCACCTGCACCGTGAAACGTCATGTGACTAATGACTGACTGATGATGCCACAAGACACTAGACACATCAGTTACGATCACACCAGATACTACACACACACACTCGAGGCAGAAAATCACATTAAAACCACTGAATGTCACTGAAATTGATTAAAAAATAGATCTTTTAAAGAAAGACTCGCACAATCTCACATCAAAAGCAAAATATTATTAAGATAATATATGTTTGTCCAACCAATGGCAGACGTTTTATTGTATCTTCAGTCTTTTCACTCCCAGTATTTGACTGGGAACCGTTTTCATGTCCATATTTCATCATTTTGTTGTATCAGAATACTGAGAGTGACCGTATAATGTAATAATGACACTGTGGTCTTCTGTAGAGCTTCAACATCGATCAACACAGTGACTGAACTGAATCAACATTGAACTGAATTGTCTTCAGTAAAGCTGTTTTACAGCAGAATCAAATCTGAAATGATAATTGTTCAACATTAACTCCATGTTCATTACCGTGAAGATAAATGTTGCCGGTTGTGTCACGTATCCTGCCGTAGAAAAGCATCATACGAATATTCAAGGCAAAAGTGTTCATTCCAAAAGGGCTTTATTGATGTTTGGGTGTTTAATTCCTGTAAAATCATAGGTCAAGGTGTGTGTGTGTGTGTGTGTGTGTGTGAGGTCGTGCCGTCCTCATCCTCTTCTCTCTCTTCATCTCCTCGATCAGCCTCTTCCTCTCCTCAGCCTGTCTCAGTCGCATCAGCACCACACTCTCGATAGTCACGCTCAGTTACGTAGACAATTCTGAGAAACACACAACACTCACACTCATCAGATTAGAGCTGGGTGACAATATAGTAGTTCCATTATGAGAATGATATAAACAATCAAGCAGTCCAGATGTGATGTATATGGTCTCTATCTGTGTGTTAGTGATGTTCCAATTCTTCACAAAATTCACTTTTAAGCCGGTTCACAGAATCAAACAGAATCGAATCAGCAGCTTCTGAAATGTTGAAGCTTATTTTTGATTGGCTCATTCTGAATGGGCTCTTTGGTTCAGTGACTCTCATTGGCTCATCAACCTGGAACTAAAGTTTGTTTCAGTTCAATTCTGTGAACCGACTCAAAAGAATGATTCGCTCAAGAACCGGACAAATCTTATACATTGACAAATATTCATGATATAGACAATCATGAAGCTGAGATTCCACAAAAGGTTCTTTATAAAGACGAAGGTTCTGGAAAACTCTTTAGGCAAACAAACCTGTTCTTCAATGGCTTCGCAGTGAAAAGCTTTGAATATATTTGTACACGAGTGAACTGTTCAGGTCAAGTGAAGAACCGTCGTTCAGAGCAGCTGAGCTCAGAAATCTGACTCAATATTGAGGATTGTGTCTGACTTCCTGTTGTGTTCTGGGTCACTGATTCAGCATTAGATCATCGAGACACACTCACAGCCTCTCGTTCAGCGAGGAAACAGATCAACTGCAGATTCTATAGAGTTTGGTCTATGCAAATGCAATGTGGTGAAGTTTACTTGGAATTTTCTACACACAAATATATTACACCCATTTTTGAGTGTATAATCTCATGTGCTTCAGTGTTATAACCCCAAACCCTCGGCCTCATGCAGAACAGGTTTCATCTCTAAACGCCCTGCGTCTCTGCTTCACACAGCTCATTACCGGCTCAGAGAGAAATGATGAGAACTAGAAAGAGCAATTAAAGAGAATTAATCAACACACTGGTCAACCAATCAGAATCAAGAATTCAGCAGCTTCTTCCTCTCTTGTTAAACTGTGTATCACACTCGTATATGTCCTTCAGCTTCATATTCTCAGACATAAACACAATGGTTTTGCTTGACCTATTTATGTACAATTCAATTCTAAAACAAATTAAGGTCACACCAAAAAGTCACCTTACAAACAAACCATAGTTCAAAATTAACAGCATTTATCTGAACTAGAAAGCTTTTGTAACATTATCTTGCATGGCTGATGTTGGACTCATGGAACAATAATCACGTTGTTTCTATTCACCAAAACTGATTTACCCGAAAGCCCAGACAGTGAAAGGGGATTTGCGGGATCGAACCGGGAGTGAAAAACAGCAGAGGCAAAATACGGGACGTACCGGCTAATCGGGACAGCTGGCAATCCCAACTTGCTGATATGATCTTAAACCTCAATATTTGTAATTTTAATAGTAAATTTGATTTTAGTACTCCGAAAGATTACATGATTTAATTATTTAATGCAATAAGCGAAGTAGTACGCGCACACAGAAAGCCGACTCTCAGATCCCGAACTCAACAACAGTTAAACACAGACGGGAGTGAGTTCAGGGGAGTAAACCGCGACAGAGGAAGTGTGTGTTGTGTCCGTGCGGCCTCTTAAAGTGACAGCAGCCTAATAAACCTGTGTACATCGGTGTGCTTCATGTATCATCAGACAACAGACTCACTCACTATCAGTGTATCATTCATTCATACAGTGAAAACTAAACAGTATTTTATTTGTACATATGATTATTCAATTTCTGTTGTTAAATATTTGAAATATTATACAGGTAATACTCGAAAAATTATAATATCGATGCAAAATACAAAACAGCTTATGAAACCCCAAATTTAAAATTATATTATTGTGAAAAGTTTTTCATAAGCTGTAAGCCATAATCATCACAATTACAACAAATAAAGGCTTGAAATATCTCACTTTGCATGTAATGAGTCTATATAACATATTAGTTTCACCTTTTAAGTTGAATTACTGAAATAATTAAACTTTTGCACCATATTCTACTTTTTGAGTTTCACCTGTATACAGTAGATATAAAATTGTATTTAATTTATTTTAATTGCATGAAGTTGAAACCCATCCATCCTCGAAACATCATTCATATTTGGCCTAAATATAGCCATCAATCAATCCTGACTTAAATTACATTCCTAAATAAATTTGTGAAATACATTTTCTAAATAAATTTCCAAATGAACAAAATCTCTAAATAAGTAAATTCCTTTATAAATAAATAGCGAGCCAAAATCTGTCCTATAGAAGAATCAATGTCAGTGAAGAGAAGAATCCTCCCAGCGCTGGAGTGTGTGTGTGTGTGTGTGTGTGTGTGTGTGTGTGTGTGTAAACTCAGACGAGCAGAGAGATGAAGAGAGAGTGATTCTGCAGGGTTAGGAGCATCTGGAAGAGATGACTGGGGTCTCTCTGCATCAACCACAGGAGAGAGAGAGAGAGAGAGAGAGAGAGAGAGAGAGAGAGAGAGAGAGAGAGAGACAGAGAGAGAGAGAGACAGAGAGAGAGAGAGAGAGAGAGAGAGAGAGAGAGAGAGAGAGAGAGAGAGAGAGAGAGAGAGAGAGAGAGAGAGAGGAGACCGAGGGGAAGCACGAACGCCATTATCATTCCAGCTCCATGAGCTCAGGCCTGTCTCCCCACCTGAACCACCAAATATCACGCAAGCTCAATTAAGTACATAAACAACTGCTGCATCTTCAGCAAACTCAACCAAAGCAGAGAAGGAAGAAGAGGCATCACTTTACACACACACACACACACACACACACACACACACGCCTGTCTCAGATCTGCAGCGACACGGCTCTGAACCAACACTGACGGTCACGGCATTTAGAATGTTACAAAGATTCTATTTCAAATCACTGCTGTTCTTTTAGAACCTTCACAGATCAAAATAATCCGGAACACACACACACACACACACACACACAAACGCGCATCACCCGTTTCCACAAAAGCAGAATCCGCATATTAGATTGATTTGGTCACAGGAATAGAAATGAATGTCTGCTGTATATTCACATAGAAAACCACTGTTTTAAACTGGATAATATTTCACTGTTTTTACTGTATTTTTGATCAATAAACGCAGCTTCGATGAGCAGAAGAGACTCTCTTTCTAAAACATTAAGAAATGGTACTGACCTTAAACAGCAGTGTATTCTATTTGAATGTTAGACTATTCTTGTCACTTTGTGTGTGTCTTTATAAAACACAGATCCTGAAGCACAGCCAGAGATGAATGATGTGGGAATGACTGTACATTGAAGAACAGTCTGCCATGAAATAAAACCTATTTGAGCTATTCACAAGGTCACACAAGAACTGTTACTTTAGTATTCTTTAAATTCTATTCCAGTAATTCTTCTATATAGATAAAAGTATGCAGCAATTCTCCTCATTTAGTTCTAGTGTTCACCAGTTAGTGAAAGAGCCCAAGTGCACAGTGTTTGTGTGACCAAACTCGACTCGACAACACTGCATAATCACACACCTCCCGAACTCCTGACGAGGCGTCCCAGCATGCAGCGTGTGTGTGTGTGTGGTTCCTGCAGGATACTGCGGTGTGTGTGTGTCGACATGCAGAGACTTACGATCAACATGACGGGACCAAACCACAGAGTGTAAACACACCAGTGACATCAGCGGCTGGTGATGATGTCACCACTCGTCTCGCCATCACGTCTTCAGCGAAACTCTGTGTGTGTGTGTGTGTGTGTGTGTGTGTGTGATTCACTGTGAGACCAGATGAATTCCATCTGAAATTTGACAATTTGTCTCATCTTTTATTTATTTATTTGTTTAACAAAGTGTTATTAGTTTCATTGTGATACTATTGTAATAGTTTTATTAATGTTTCATTTTAATTTGAGTTAAGTTTTAGTAATTTAGTTGTTTTTATCATTTTTAATAAAAGTTTTTTTTTAAGTTAATTTATTTCATATGTTAAAAAACAGCCCTTTCCACCGCTGAGCTCCTAAAACTAGTTCATTCATTGACTAGATTACTGTGATGTATTACTAGCTGGTCCTGCAAACCCAATTAACAAGCGTAATTAGTCCAAAACACAGTTGCTGGAGTTCTTACCAGTTCAAGAAAATACGATCATATACACCCAATCTCATCATCTCTACACTGGTGACCTTTAACTTCTGCATCAGAGAACCATCAGAACCTGAATGTGATGAACTGAACATCTTCAGACACATCTGACAGCCAGATAAACACACACACACACACACACACTCTGAAGAATGATAGCTATAGATAACGGGATAATGACAAGCAGAACATCTCTCCTCTTCACACTCCGCTCAGATCTCTGCACACGTCTCTTCTCAAGCGCACTCAGAGAACGAGTGCTGAAACACTGAGCTTTAGAGGAGACGTCATTCATCCTGGGCCATACCTGTCATCACACACACACACACACACACACACACACGTCAACGCCTCCCTTACAGAGATCGCTCAGGCTGATAATCATGAATCACCAGTCAGATTAAAGATGGAGAACAGATATTAAAGGTGTGTGTGTGTGTGTGTGTGTTTTGACTAAAGTGTATCGAACACTGCTATGATTTTCCGTGTAATTGTCTGTTTTAGATGAAAGTAGTTTAGAAATGTTTATGAGCTCATATTAAGTGAGAAATATGTCAAATAAATAAAATACGAAAATAGAATATAGTATAAAGACATGAATGAATGAAAACATAAATATTGCAGCAATAAAAAAAGTAATAGAAATAGTAATAAAATACTAAAATAAATTATGTGCCAAGAAATAACTTCCAAGTATTTTAAAATAAAATAGAAAATATATAAATCAATTAAATATATAGTATAAATAAATAAATCAAAGAATGATGTGGAAAATAAATGGTAAATAATACTAAAACATAATAAGGCAGAAAAGAACTATTGAAAAGTCAAATAAAAACAATGAAAAAAAAGAAGATGATAATATTAAAAAATAAATAAATAAATACTGTAATTAAATAAAATATAGGAAAAAAATTAGTTACATTTATTTTGCAGGACTAAGCTTAATTTAAAAAATAAATAAAATTTGATTTAAAAAAAAATGTGGACAAAATAGTAAATAAAAATACAAAAAATAATTGTGGCAATATAAAATATAAAAAAAAAAGACTATTTTAAGCGAATAAAAAAAGAGGTGATTAAAAATTGTAGAAAAATAAATGATGAATAAAATAATGGGGCACAAAAGAGATGAGTTTACAGCAACTTCCTGTGTGGTGTTAAAGAATAAAACCTCGCCCAGAACACCTGGCCACACAATACAGACGAACGGCTAACACAGATAAAGCCGTCTGGACACACTACAGGTGATGAGGATCAACACACCGAGCTTTGAGCTCGTAAAACAGCCTTTTACATTTGATGTAGCAAATACATTCATGTCAGAACTCAAAGCGAGAAATAAACAAGAACAATGTTTAACTAACTTTAACTGAGCTGAAAGAGGATATGTGTGTGTGTGTGCGTGTGCTCAAGCTGCCAACTTACTCCAATCATGCCAGTGTTGAAACGCAAAACCCAGCCAACAACACAGATGCTTTGAAATATCCAATATATAATGTATAATCACAGTGATTTGGGAAGTAGACCCTCATTAAGTGAGCAGCTGATGCGAGCAGTATAACAACAGAGGCATTCATTAAAGGACTCGACACACACACACACACACACATTATTATCCATTAAAAAGAGTGTTGCATTTACAGTAAAGCTGGCACTGGTGTGAGTTATGCCATATGAGCTCATTAATGTGCAATATTAGCAATATGTACTCGAACCAAAGAATTG
>JAQIUQ010005564.1:0-156666 GCA_030378365.1 Hybognathus amarus | reverse complement strand
AGTTACGTATTGCTATTCTGCTATCGACATGTGTACCGAGTTTCATATTATTACATGCAAGTGTGTTTTGAGTTATGGACCAGGTGTTCGGACCCCATTCCAGGGGCGCGCTGACGAGCCGCCCTGCCACGCCCGGGTACCAGCTTCAGCCCGGCTCTCATGGCCGCCGGGTTCTGACCCGTGTCTGCAAAGTTTCAAAGAGTTTTACGAGCATGTTAAGGGCCCCAAAAGCGCCCGAATAGTCGTAGCAAAAAAAAAAAAAAAATGGCCCTCCATCGCTGCTCGCAGCTATATTTATATATATATATATATATATATATATATATATATATATATATATATATACACAAAGCCCGGTGGGCACCGCTCACCTTGGTGCCTTTAGGGTTATTCTGTACGACGTGCAAAAACGTAACCCCTGCTTTGGAATACATACTAGTATGTATTCCACAATTGGAATACATACTAACATACTAGTCAGAACTGAATAGTTGATATCTGAATGACAGATCACCATAGAAGTCAACTGGAAAAAATGTGACTAGTAACAAAAGAATAGTTACTAGTCACCATTGAAATAACTACTAGTGTCTAATGAATAAGTACTAGTATCTATTTAATAGGTACTAGTATCTAATGAATAAGTACTAGTAAGTACTAGTACTTAATGGAATAGATACTAGTATCTAAAAAATAAGTACTAGTAGCATGAAAATAGAGACTAGTAGGTTAAAATGATTAAATGTTAAAACGGCTTGCCATACTCTATCTGTCGTTTCGACTAGTCACAATCACGTTACAGATATCTTAAATGATAATACAAACTATCCAAAATGTAATTACGACTAGAAAGACGTTGTTGATATCTACAATGTTAATTACGAATAGTCAAACTTAGCTTTTAAATGTTAAAAGGGCTTGCCATACAGAAGTGTAGGCTCAGAGAGACACTCAACATTTTCAAACCAAAATATCTGACTTTCTGTGGGTCCTAGCTCATGAGTGTAAATTAGAAAGTTGTCCGGCTTGAGGAGAATATATGAATATATGAAACGATGAGATCAACATGTGTACTGAGTTTCATATTATTACATGCAAGCGTGTTTGATTTATGGACCAAGTTTTGGACCCCGTTCCAGGGGGCGCTGTCTCAGCCCCCTTGCCACACCCGGGTACCATCTTCAGCCCGGCTCTGATGGCTGTGGGATCTGACCTGTGTGCAAAGTTTCAAGAGTTTTCAAACCCATTAAGGGCCCCAAAAGCCGCTAAGAGACTCAAAATCATCAAAAAAAGGAATGTTAAAGTTTGATGCGTTGCTATGGCAACATTATCTTAGATATTGAATAATGCTTTCACAGCTCTTCATCTGGCGTGTGTTTACATTATACAGATGAAGTTTGAAGCAAATCGGGTAAAAGTAAGAGTGTGATTTCAAAGCATTTTGAAAGTGAAACACTTTCTGCTGCCAGTTGGTGGCGCTATATATTTGGCTGCGTTTACACTTGGCATTAATATGCGACCTGTATCCGGATGTTGTCCACATACACATTGAAAAGACAAGTGTAAACGCGCTTCTGATCGGAATGTTATCCGATCGGCGTGTCCAGGTTCGGAGGTAGTCGAGGACGCTTTGTGATCGGATCTCAGTGTAATGTAAACGCAATCCAGCCATCGTGTCTGCATTCACAGGTGGACGTAATTTAAATCCCACCCAGTCTCCCCGTGGCTGTGAGAAATAATGGCCAGACGCAGTTTAGACAAGAAATAAAAACTTATTTGAATCTTACAATAAACGTTTATCTTTAAAACAGTTAATTTAGGCTTACATGATACTATGTGTGTCATTTTTCATTTTAATTGTGCAACATTATCTGAACGAGGCGATCGCCTGTACATTCACAGTCAGTCATGAGATCTTAAATAAGAGCTGCATGCTGCTTTGCCAGAGGAATAATCGCAATCTGATTTTTTAAATGTTGAATGTTTTTATTGAATGTCTTTGCATGTTAACCAATCTCCCATTTCTGTCAATATAGTCATTGCACGCTATAACCTTAAAACCAGATGATCGATGATATGACTTGTTTTATGATCAACCCAGTTATTTTTGTATGATCAACTCTGGAAGTATAACTTCGTTAACATTTTTTTTTATCTAATTACTGGAGATTGCAAAGCGAATGAGTGAAAGCAACTGGGACATTGTTTTATTTGCATCATTTTTACTCTTAATCTGGTGTCGTGCAACATATCTAATTTAAATATTATGCAGGAAACAGAAATCCGCTCTTCTATCCAGATACAGAGGCTACTTAATGTGACCAAATGTAAACTCACCATGTCCTGATTGGCTAATGATCCGATCTGCTTGATCAGATCACGGTGATCGCATGTTAATGCCAAGTGTAAACGCAGCCTTTGACTCACAATAGTCACATCCATGTGATCGGCCTCTTACAACGAACACACTGCTGAAGTTTCATCAAGATCAGTTAATGTATGCAGAAGTTTTAACACACTTCCTTTTTGATTTATTTACTTACTTTTTTGATTTATGGACCAAGTTAATTTAATTAATACACTAATTATATAAAACTATTGTCAATGCACTACAATTAAACAGGTTATATGCCTTTACTTATAAAAAAATAAAAATAAAAACTTATTTAAAAAATACCAGGCTTAAGAAATGTATTTACTTTAGCAGGCCAGACACACAGTGAAATGATTAAGCCCCCTCCCCCTACACACACACACACACACACACACAACAACCAGGCAAAAACAGGCAGAGACAGACCAAGGCTTAGAGAGAGCATGATCATATTCAAACTACAATATCTGACTTTCTGTGGGTTTGAGCTTATTATTGTTAATTAGAAAGTTGTTTGGCTTGAATAGAACAATATACACGGCAAGTTTTGTAACGGTCAGTAAAACTAACCAAGTTATAACACACTTTATGTGTCCTTTTTTAGTCAAAAAAATCCGCCACGGCCAAACCGTTCGAGATATCACAAATCCGTCCGGAATTTAGCATCCTCAATGTCTTGACTTCATGCACACCAAGTTTGGTGGTGATTGGTAACAGCATGGGTTGTAATTTGATGTTTTTCTAGGACATTTATTCAAAAAAAAAAAACATAATTCCCGACTTCCGTTTGAACTGTCGTAAAACTTAGAGCACGAAGTTGTTTGGCCTGATGTGATCTATGAGTGTACCGAGTTTCATATTAATCCATGCACGTGTGTTTGATTTATGGACAAATGTTCGAATCCCTAAAAGAATGCATCCTAAAGAATGGTAAAGTTTGATGCGTCGCCACGGCAACAGTTTCAAAGATATCAAGAATCCATTCATAGGTCTTCATCTGCCGTGTATTTACATTATACAGATGAAGTTTGAAGCAAATCGGGTAAAAATAAGAGGGTGATTTCAAAGCATTTTGAAAGTGACACACTTCCTGCTGCCAGTTGGTGGCGCTATAACTTTGACTCACAATAGTCACATCCATGTGATCGTCCTCTTACAGCGAACGCACTGCTGAAGTTTCATCCAGATCAGTTAATGTATGCTGAAGTTATGACACACTTCCTGTTTCACGTTTCTCGCCATAGTTTCGTTTCCCTCGCCACGGCCAAACCGTTCGAGATATCAAAAATCCCCACACAAACTTTCATCCTCAATGTCTTGACTTCACGCTGACCGAGTTTCGTCGAATTTGGATCAGAGCTCTAGGAGGAGTATTTAAAAGTTCATTGCGTGTGTTTTACAAAAAAACCTCAATAGCCGACTTCCTGTTGGGCTGGGGTAAAAAGCAAGAACGCGAGGTATAGATGAAATTCTGCTATCGACATGTGTACCGAGTTTCATATTATTACATGCAAGTGTGTTTGAGTTATGGACCAGGTGTTCGGACCCCATTCCAGGGGGCGCTGACGAGCCGCCCTGCCACGCCCGGGTACCAGCTTCAGCCCGGCTCTGATGGCCGCTGGGTTCTGACCCGTGTGCAAAGTTTCAAGAGTTTTCGAGCATGTTAAGGGCCCCAAAAGTGCCCGAGAGTCGCTAGAAAAAAAAAAAAAAAAAAAAAGAAAAAAATATATAGCTGCGAGCAGCGATTGCGGGCCCAGCCGGTGGCACCGGCAATCCCGGTGCCTCCAGTTACCTAAAGGCACGGGATGGCGGACCGCCGGCTTTGGCCCTCCATCGCTGCTCGCAGCTATATTTATTATATATATATATATATATATATATATATATATATATATATATATATATATATATATAAAGCCGGTGGCACCGCCACCTTGGTGCCTTTAGGGTTATTCTGTACGACGTGCAAAAACGTAACCCCTGCTTTGGAATACATACTAGTATGTATTCCACAATTGGAATACATACTAACATACTAGTCAGAACTGAATAGTTGATATCTGAATGACAGATCACCATAGAAGTCAATGAAAAATGTGACTAGTAACAAAAGAATAGTTACTAGTCACCATTGAAATAAGTACTAGTGTCTAATGAATAAGTACTAGTATCTGATTTAATAGGTACTAGTATCTAATGAATAAGTACTAGTAACTAATTAATAAGCATTGGTATGTAATGAATAAGGACTAGCATCTAATGAATAAGTACTAGTATCTAATAAATAAGGACTAGTTTCTAATGAATAAGTACTAGTATCTTTAAAAAGGTACTAGTACCTAAAGAATAAACACTAGTATCTAAAGAAAAGGCACTAGTATCTAAAGAATAAGCACTAGTAGCTAATGAATAAGTACTAGTACTTAATGGAATAGATACTAGTATCTAAAAAATAAGTACTAGTAGCATGAAAATAGAGACTAGTAGGTTAAAATGATTAAATGTTAAAACGGTTTGCCATACTCTATCTGTCGTTTCGACTAGTCACAATTACGTTACAGATATCTTAAATGATAATACAAACTATCCAAAATGTAATTACGACTAGAAAGACGTTGTTGATATCTACAATGTTAATTACGAATAGTCAAACTTAGCTTTTAAATGTTAAAAGGGCTTGCCATACAGAAGTGTAGGCTCAGAGAGACACTCAACATTTTCAAACCAAAATATCTGACTTTCTGTGGGTCCTAGCTCATGAGTGTAAATTAGAAAGTTGTCCGGCTTGAGGAGAATATATGAATATATGAAACGATGAGATCAACATGTGTACTGAGTTTCATATTATTACATGCAAGCGTGTTTGATTTATGGACCAAGTTTTTGGACCCCGTTCCAGGGGGCGCTGCTCTAGCCCCCTTGCCACACCCGGGTACCATCTTCAGCCCGGCTCTGATGGCTGTGGGATCTGACCTGTGTGCAAAGTTTCAAGAGTTTTCAAACCCATTAAGGGCCCCAAAAGCCGCTAAGAGACTCAAAATCATCAAAAAAAAGGAATGTTAAAGTTTGATGCGTTGCTATGGCAACATTATCTTAGATATTGAATAATGCTTTCACAGCTCTTCATCTGGCGTGTGTTTACATTTGAAGCAAATCGGGTAAAAGTAAGAGTGCGATTTCAAAGCATTTTGAAAGTGAAACACTTTCTGCTGCCAGTTGGTGGCGCTATATATTTGACTCACATCTATGTGATCGACCTCTACAACGAACACACTGCTGAAGTTTCATCAAGATCAGTTAATGTATGCAGAAGTTTTAACACACTTCCTTTTTGATTTATTTACTTACTTTTTTGATTTATGGACCAAGTTAATTTAATTAATACACTAATTATATAAAACTATTGTCAATGCACTACAATTAAACAGGTTATATGCCTTTACTTATAAAAAAAATAAAAATAAAAACTTATGTAAAAAATACCAGGCTTAAGAAATGTATTTACTTTAGCAGGCCAGACACACAGTGAAATGATTAAGCCCCCTCCCCCTACACACACACACACACACACAGACTGTGTGACAGGCCTAGGTTTAGAAAGAGCATGATCATATTCAAACTACAATATCTGACTTTCTGTGGGTTTGAGCTTATTATTGTTAATTAGAAAGTTGTTTGGCTTGAATAGAACAATATACACGGCAAGTTTTGTAACTGTCAGTAAAACTAACCAAGTTATAACACACTATATGTGTCCTTTTTTAGTCAAAAAAATCCGCCACGGCCAAACCGTTCGAGATATCAAAAATCCGTCCGGAATATAGCATCCTCAATGTCTTGACTTCATGCACACCGAGTTTGGTGGTGATTGGTAACAGCATGGGTTGTAATTTGATGTTTTTCTAGGACAATTATTTAAAAAAAAAAAACATAATTCCCGACTTCCGTTTGAACTGTCGTAAAACTTAGAGCACGAAAGTTGTTTGGCCTGATGTGATCTATGAGTGTACCGAGTTTCATATTAATCCATGCACGTGTGTTTGATTTATGGACAAATGTTCGAATCCCTAAAAGAATGCATCCTAAAAGAATGGTAAAGTTTGATGCGTCGCCACGGCAACAGTTTCAAAGATATCAAGAATCCATTCATAGGTCTTCATCTGCCGTGTATGTACATTATACAGATGAAGTTTGAAGCAAATCGGGTAAAAAATAAGAGGGTGATTTCAAAGCATTTTGAAAGTGACACACTTCCTGCTGCCAGTTGGTGGCGCTATAACTTTGACTCACAATAGTCACATCCATGTGATCGTCCTCTTACAGCGAACGCACTGCTGAAGTTTCATCCAGATCAGTTAATGTATGCTGAAGTTATGACACACTTCCTGTTTCACGTTTCTCGCCATAGTTTCGTTTCCTCGCCACGGCCAAACCGTTCGAGATATCAAAAATCCCCACACAAACTTTCATCCTCAATGTCTTGACTTCACGCTGACCGAGTTTCGTCGAATTTGGATCAGAGCTCTAGGAGGAGTATTTAAAAGTTCATTGCGTGTGTTTTACAAAAAAACCTCAATAGCCAACTTCCTGTTGGGCTGGGGTAAAAAGTAAGAACGCGAGGTATAGATGAAATTCTGCTATCGACATGTGTACCGAGTTTCATATTATTACATGCAAGTGTGTTTGAGTTATGGACCAGGTGTTCGGACCCCATTCCAGGGGGCGCTGACGAGCCGCCCTGCCACGCCCGGGTACCAGCTTCAGCCCGGCTCTGATGGCCGCGGGTTCTGACCCGTGTGCAAAGTTTCAAGAGTTTTCGAAGCATGTTAAGGGCCTCAAAAGTGCCCGAATAGTCGCTAGAAAAAAAAAGAAAAAAATAAAAAAAAAAAAAAGAAAAAAAAATAAAAAAAAAATAAATAATAATCGGAAGGAAACAATAGGGCTCTGCGCCCTTTCAGGGCTTGGGCCCAAAAATCGGAAGATAAACAATAGGGCTCTGCGCCCTTTCAGGGCTTGGGCCCTCAAAGTACCAGGCTTAAGAAATGTATTTACTTTAGCAGGCCAGACACACAGTGAAAACCACCAAGCCCCCTCCCCCTCACACACACACACACACACAGACTGTGTGTCAAGAGACTCAAAGTAAAGCAGCTCTAGAGGCTCAGACAGAGCATGATCATATTCAAACCACAATATCTGACTTTCTGTGGGATTTGAGCTTATTATTTGTTAACCAGAAAGTTGTTTGGCTTGAATAGAACAATATACACGGTAAGTTTTTTTGTATGCTGTCAGTAAAACTAACCAAAGCCACAACACACTTTATGTGTCCTTTTCTTAGTCAAAAAATTTGCCACGGCCGAAACCGTTCGAAGATATCACAAATCCGTCCGGAATTTAGCATCCTCAATGTCATGACTTCATGCACACCGAAGTTTGGTGGTGATTGGGAACAGCATGGGTTGTAATTTGATGTTTTGCTAGGACATTGATTCCAAAACATAATTCCCTACTTCCGCTTTGCAAGCTGTTCGTAAAGCCTAGAAGCACCAAAGTTGTTTGGCCTGATGTGATCTAACTCGAAGTGAACCGAGTTTCGATATTAATCCATGCACGTGTGTTCCAGTTGACGGGCACAAATGTCCGAATCCTGAAAGAATGCATCCTAAAAGAATGGTAAAGTTTGATGCGTGCGCCACGGCAACAGTTTCAAAGATATCAAGAATCCATTCATAGGCTCTTCATCTGCCGTGTATGTACATTATACAGATGAAGTTTGAAGCAAATCGGGTAAAAATAAGAGGGTGATTTCAAAGCATTTTGAAAGTGACACACTTCCTGCTGCCAGTTGGTGGCGCTATAACTTTGACTCACAATAGTCACATCCATGTGATCGTCCTCTTACAGCGAACGCACTGCTGAAGTTTCATCCAGATCAGTTAATGTATGCTGAAGTTATGACACACTTCCTGTTTTACGCTTCTCGCCATAGTTTCGTTTCCTCGCCACGGCCAAACCGTTCGAGATATCAAAAATCCCCACACAAACTTTCATCCTCAATGTCTTGACTTCACGCTGACCGAGTTTCGTCGAATTTGGATCAGAGCTCTAGGAGGAGTATTTAAAAGTTCATTGCGTGTGTTTTACAAAAAAACCTCAATAGCCAACTTCCTGTTGGGCTGGGGTAAAAGTAAGAACGCGAGGTATAGATGAAATTCTGCTATCGACATGTGTACCGAGTTTCATATTATTACATGCAAGTGTGTTTGAGTTATGGACCAGGTGTTCGGACCCCATTCCAGGGGGCGCTGACGAGCCGCCCTGCCACGCCCGGGTACCAGCTTCAGCCCGGCTCTGATGGCCGCTGGGTTCTGACCCGTGTGCAAAGTTTCAAGAGTTTTCGAGCATGTTAAGGGCCTCAAAAGTGCCCGAATAGTCGCTAGAAAAGAAAATATATATATACACTCACCGGCCACTTTATTAGGTACACCTGTCCAACTGCTCGTTAACACTTAATTTCTAAGCAGCCAATCACATGGCGGCAACTCAGTGCATTTAGGCATGTAGACATGGTCAAGACAATCTCCTGCAGTTCAAACCGAGCATCAGTATGGGGAAGAAGGTGATTTGAGTGACTTTGAACGTGGCATGATTGTTGGTGCCAGAAGGGCTGGTCTGAGTATTTCAGAAACTGCTAATCTACTGGGATTTTCACGCACAACCATCTCTAGGGTTTACAGAGAATGGTCCGAAAAGAAAAAACATCCAGTGAGCGGCAGTTCTGTGGGCGGAAATGCCTTGTTGATGCCAGAGGTCAGAGGAGAATGGCCAGACTGGTTCGAGCTGATAGAAGGGCAACAGTGACTCAAACAACTACCCGTTACAACCAAGGTGGGCAGAAGAGCATCTCTGAACGCACAGTACGTCGAACTTTGAGGCAGATGGGCTACAGCAGCAGAAGACCACACCGGGTGCCACTCCTTTCAGCTAAGAACAGGAAACTGAGGCTACAATTTGCACAAGCTCATCGAAATTGGACAATAGAAGATTGGAAAAACGTTGCCTGGTCTGATGAGTCTCAATTTCTGCTGCGACATTCGGATGGTAGGGTCAGAATTTGGCGTCTACAACATGAAAGCATGGATCCATCCTGCCTTGTATCAACGGTTCAGGCTGGTGGTGGTGGTGTCATGGTGTGGGGAATATTTTCTTGGCACTCTTTGGGCCCCTTGGTACCAATTGAGCATCGTTGCACGCCACAGCCTACCTGAGTATTGTTGCTGACCATGTCCATCCCTTTATGACCACAATGTACCCAACTTCTGATGGCTACTTTCAGCAGGATAATGCGCCATGTCATAAAGCTGGAATCATCTCAGACTGGTTTCTTGAACATGACAATGAGTTCGCTGTACTCAAATGGCCTCCACAGTCACCAGATCTCAATCCAATAGAGCATCTTTGGGATGTGGTGGAACGGAGATTCGCATCATGGATGTGCAGCCGACAAATCTGCGGCAACTGTGTGATGCCATCATGTCAATATGGACCAAACTCCCTAGGAATGCTTCCAGCACCTTGTTGAATCTATGCCACGAAGAATTGAGGCAGTTCTGAAGGCAAAAGGGGGTCCAACCCGTTACTAGCATGGGTACCTAGATAAAGTGGCCGGTGAGTGTATATATATATATATATATATATATATACACAGCTGGAGTATGTGCCATTGGCCAGGGGCCCAAGCCGGTGGGGCAGGCGCCGACCCGGTGCCGTAATAGGCACCGGGATGGCGGTACCGCGGCTTTGGCCCTCCATCGCTGCTCGCAGCTATATTTATATATATATATATATACACACACACACACACACACACACACACACACACTAAAGCCGGTGGCACCGCCACCTTGGTGCCTTTAGGGTTATTCTGTACGACGTGCAAAGACGTAACCCCTGCTTTGGAATACATACTAGTATGTATTCCACAATTGGAATACATACTAACATACTAGTCAGAACTGAATAGTTGATATCTGAATGACAGATCACCATAGAAGTCAATGGAAAAAATGTGACTAGTAACAAAAGAATAGTTACTAGTCACCATTGAAATAAGTACTAGTGTCTAATGAATAAGTACTAGTATCTATTTAATAGGTACTAGTATCTAATGAATAAGTACTAGTAACTAATTAATAAGCATTGGTATGTAATGAATAAGGACTAGCATCTAATGAATAAGTACTAGTATCTAATAAATAAGGACTAGCATCTAATGAATAAGTACTAGTATCTAATAAATAAGGACTAGTTTCTAATGAATAAGTACTAGTATCTTTAAAAAGGTACTAGTACCTAAAGAATAAACACTAGTATCTAAAGAAAAGGCACTAGTATCTAAAGAATAAGCACTAGTAGCTAATGAATAAGTACTAGTACTTAATGGAATAGATACTAGTATCTAAAAATAAGTACTAGTAGCATGAAAATAGAGACTAGTAGGTTAAAATGATTAAATGTTAAAACGGCTTGCCATACTCTATCTGTCTGTTTCCAACTTAGTCACAATTGCGTTACAGATATCTTAAATGATAATACAAACTATCCAAAATGTAATTACGACTAGAAAGACGTTGTTGATATCTACAATGTTAATTAACGAATAGTCAAACTTAGCTTTTAAATGTTAAAAGGGCTTGCCATACAGAAGTGTAGGCTCAGAGAGACACTCAACATTTTCAAACCAAAATATCTGACTTTCTGTGGGTCCTAGCTCATGAGTGTAAATTAGAAAGTTGTCCGGCTTGAGGAGAATATATGAATATATGAAACGATGAGATCAACATGTGTACTGAGTTTCATATTATTACATGCAAGCGTGTTTGATTTACGGACCAAGTTTTTGGACCCCGTTCCAGGGGGCGCTGTCTAGCCCCCTTGCCACACCCGGGTACCATCTTCAGCCCGGCTCTGATGGCTGTGGGATCTGACCTGTGTGCAAAGTTTCAAGAGTTTTCAAACCCGTTAAGGGCCCCAAAAGCCGCTAAGAGTCTCAAAATCATCAAAAAAAAGGAATGTTAAAGTTTGATGCGTTGCTATGGCAACATTATCTTAGATATTGAATAATGCTTTCACAGCTCTTCATCTGGCGTGTGTTTACATTATACACATGAAGTTTGAAGCAAATCGGGTAAAAGTAAGAGTGCGATTTCAAAGCATTTTGAAAGTGAAACACTTTCTGCTGCCAGTTGGTGGCGCTATATATTTGACTCACATCCATGTGATCGACCTCTTACAACGAACACACTGCTGAAGTTTCATCAAGATCAGTTAATGTATGCAGAAGTTTTAACACACTTCCTTTTTGATTTATTTACTTACTTTTTTGATTTATGGACCAAGTTAATTTAATTAATACACTAATTATATAAAACTATTGTCAATGCACTACAATTAAACAGGTTATATGCCTTTACTTATAAAAAAATAAAAATAAAAACTTATGTAAAAAATACCAGGCTTAAGAAATGTATTTACTTTAGCAGGCCAGACACACAGTGAAATTATTAAGCCCCCTCCCCCTACACACACACACAGAGACTGTGTGTCAAAAGACTCAATCACACACACACACAGACTGTGTGACAGGCCTAGGCTCAGAAAGAGCATGATCATATTCAAACTACAATATCTGACTTTCTGTGGGTTTGAGCTTATTATTGTTAATTAGAAAGTTGTTTGGCTTGAATAGAACAATATACACGGCAAGTTTTGTAACTGTCAGTAAAACTAACCAAGTTATAACACACTTTATGTGTCCTTTTTTAGTCAAAAAAATCCGCCACGGCCAAACCGTTCGAGATATCAAAAATCCGTCCGGAATATAGCATCCTCAATGTCTTGACTTCATGCATATCCGAGTTTGGTGGTGATTGGTAACAGCATGGGTTGTAATTTGATGTTTTTCTAGGACAATTATTTAAAAAAAAAAACATAATTCCCGACTTCCGTTCGAACTGTCGTAAAACTTAGAGCACGAAAGTTGTTTGGCCTGATGTGATCTATGAGTGTACCGAGTTTCATATTAATCCATGCACGTGTGTTTGATTTATGGACAAATGTTCGAATCCCTAAAAGAATGCATCCTAAAAGAATGGTAAAGTTTGATGCGTCGCCACGGCAACAGTTTCAAAGATATCAAGAATCCATTCATAGGTCTTCATCTGCCGTGTATGTACATTATACAGATGAAGTTTGAAGCAAATCGGGTAAAAAATAAGAGGGTGATTTCAAAGCATTTTGAAAGTGACACACTTCCTGCTGCCAGTTGGTGGCGCTATAACTTTGACTCACAATAGTCACATCCATGTGATCGTCCTCTTACAGCGAACGCACTGCTGAAGTTTCATCCAGATCAGTTAATGTATGCTGAAGTTATGACACACTTCCTGTTTCACGTTTCTCGCCATAGTTTCGTTTCCTCGCCACGGCCAAACCGTTCGAGATATCAAAATCCCCACACAAACTTTCATCCTCAATGTCTTGACTTCTACGCTGACCGAGTTTCGTCGAATTTGGATCAGAGCTCTAGGAGGAGTATTTAAAAGTTCATTGCGTGTGTTTTACAAAAAAACCTCAATAGCCGACTTCCTGTTGGGCTGGGGTAAAAAGCAAGAACGCGAGGTATAGATGAAATTCTGCTATCGACATGTGTACCGAGTTTCATATTATTACATGCAAGTGTGTTTGAGTTATGGACCAGGTGTTCGGACCCCATTCCAGGGGGCGCTGACGAGCCGCCCTGCCACGCCCGGGTACCAGCTTCAGCCCGGCTCTGATGGCCGCGGGTTCTGACCCGTGTGCAAAGTTTCAAGAGTTTTCGAGCATGTTAAGGGCCCCAAAAGTGCCCGAATAGTCGCTGAGAAAAAAAAATAAAAAATATATATATATATATATATATATAAATATAGCTGCGAGCAGCGATTGCGGGCCCAAGCCGGTGGCACCGCAACCCCGGTGCCTAAAGGCACCGGGATGGCGGGTACCGCCGGCTTTGGCCCTCCAGTCGACTACTCGGCAGCTATATATATTATATATATATATATATATATATATATATATATATATATAAAGCCGGTGGCACCGCCACCTTGGTGCCTTTAGGGTTATTCTGCACGACGTGCAAAACGTAACCCCTGCTTTGGAATACATACTAGTATGTATTCCACAATTGGAATACATACTAACATACTAGTCAGAACTGAATAGTTGATATCTGAATGACAGATCACCATAGAAGTCACTGGAAAAAATGTGACTAGTAACAAAAGAATAGTTACTAGTCACCATTGAAATAAGTACTAGTGTCTAATGAATAAGTACTAGTATCTATTTAATAGGTACTAGCATCTAATGAATAAGTACTAGTAACTAATTAATAAGCATTGGTATGTAATGAATAAGGACTAGCATCTAATGAATAAGTACTAGTATCTAATAAATAAGGACTAGTGTCTAATGAATAAGTACTAGTATCTTTAAAAAGGTACTAGTACCTAAAGAATAAACACTAGTATCTAAAGAAAAGGCACTAGTATCTAAAGAATAAGCACTAGTAGCTAATGAATAAGTACTAGTACTTAATGGAATAGATACTAGTATCTAAAAAATAAGTACTAGTAGCATGAAAATAGAGACTAGTAGGTTAAAATGATTAAATGTTAAAACGGCTTGCCATACTCTATCTGTCGTTTCGACTAGTCACAATTACGTTACAGATATCTTAAATGATAATACAAACTATCCAAAATGTAATTACGACTAGAAAGACGTTGTTGATATCTACAATGTTAATTACGAATAGTCAAACTTAGCTTTTAAATGTTAAAAGGGCTTGCCATACAGAAGTGTAGGCTCAGAGAGACACTCAACATTTTCAAACCAAAATATCTGACTTTCTGTGGGTCCTAGCTCATGAGTGTAAATTAGAAAGTTGTCCGGCTTGAGGAGAATATATGAATATATGAAACGATGAGATCAACATGTGTACTGAGTTTCATATTATTACATGCAAGCGTGTTTGATTTATGGACCAAGTTTTTGGACCCCGTTCCAGGGGGCGCTGTCTAGCCCCCTTGCCACACCCGGGTACCATCTTCCCGGCTCTGATGGCTGTGGGATCTGACCTGTGTGCAAAGTTTCAAGAGTTTTCAAACCCATTAAGGGCCCCAAAAGCCGCTAAGAGACTCAAAATCATCAAAAAAAAGGAATGTTAAAGTTTGATGCGTTGCTATGGCAACATTATCTTAGATATTGAATAATGCTTTCACAGCTCTTCATCTGGCGTGTGTTTACATTATACAGATGAAGTTTGAAGCAAATCGGGTAAAAGTAAGAGTGTGATTTCAAAGCATTTTGCAAGTGAAACACTTTCTGCTGCCAGTTGGTGGCGCTATATATTTGACTCACAATAGTCACATCCATGTGATCGGCCTCTTACAACGAACACACTGCTGAAGTTTCATCAAGATCAGTTAATGTATGCAGAAGTTTTAACACACTTCCTTTTTGATTTATGGACCAAGTTAATTTAATTAATACACTAATTATATAAAACTATTGTCAATGCACTACAATTAAACAGGTTATATGTCTTTACTTATAAAAAAATAAAAACAAAAACTTATTTAAAAAATACCAGGCTTAAGAAATGTATTTACTTTAGCAGGCCAGACACACAGTGAAATTATTAAGCCCCCTCCCCCTACACACACACACAGAGACTGTGTGTCAAAAGACTCAATCACACACACACACAGACTGTGTGACAGGCCTAGGCTCAGAAAGAGCATGATCATATTCAAACTACAATATCTGACTTTCTGTGGGTTTGAGATTATTATTGTTAATTAGAAAGTTGTTTGGCTTGAATAGAACAATATACACGGCAAGTTTTGTAACTGTCAGTAAAACTAACCAAGTTATAACACACTTTATGTGTCCTTTTTTAGTCAAAAAAATCCGCCACGGCCAAACCGTTCGAGATATCAAAAATCCGTCCGGAATATAGCATCCTCAATGTCTTGACTTCATGCACACTGAGTTTGGTGGTGATTGGTAACAGCATGGGTTGTAATTTGATGTTTTTCTAGGACAATTATTTAAAAAAAAAAAACATAATTCCCGACTTCCGTTTGAACTGTCGTAAAACTTAGAGCACGAAAGTTGTTTGGCCTGATGTGATCTATGAGTGTACCGAGTTTCATATTAATCCATGCACGTGTGTTTGATTTATGGACAAATGTTCGAATCCCTAAAAGAATGCATCCTAAAAGAATGGTAAAGTTTGATGCGTCGCCACGGCAACAGTTTCAAAGATATCAAGAATCCATTCATAGGTCTTCATCTGCCGTGTATGTACATTATACAGATGAAGTTTGAAGCAAATCGGGTAAAAATAAGAGGGTGATTTCAAAGCATTTTGAAAGTGACACACTTCCTGCTGCCAGTTGGTGGCGCTATAACTTTGACTCACAATAGTCACATCCATGTGATCGTCCTCTTACAGCGAACGCACTGCTGAAGTTTCATCCAGATCAGTTAATGTATGCTGAAGTTATGACACACTTCCTGTTTCACGTTTCTCGCCATAGTTTCGTTTCCCTCGCCACGGCCAAACCGTTCGAGATATCAAAAATCCCCACACAAACTTTCATCCTCAATGTCTTGACTTCTAGCTGACCGAGTTTCGTCGAATTTGGATCAGAGCTCTAGGAGGAGTATTTAAAAGTTCATTGCGTGTGTTTTACAAAAAAACCTCAATAGCCGACTTCCTGTTGGGCTGGGGTAAAAAGCAAGAACGCGAGGTATAGATGAAATTCTGCTATCGACATGTGTACCGAGTTTCATATTATTACATGCAAGTGTGTTTGAGTTATGGACCAGGTGTTCGGACCCCATTCCAGGGGGCGCTGACGAGCCGCCCTGCCACGCCCGGGTACCAGCTTCAGCCCGGCTCTGATGGCCGCGGTTCTGACCCGTGTGCAAAGTTTCAAGAGTTTTCGAGCATGTTAAGGGCCTCAAAAGTGCCCGAATAGTCGCTAGAAAAAGAAAAAAAAAAAAAAAAAAAAAAAAAAAAAAAAAAAATAATCGGAAGGAAAACAATAGGGCTCTGCGCCCTTTCAGGGCTTGGGCCCTAAAAAAAAAAAAAAAAAAAAAAAAAAAAAATAATCGGAAGGAAAACAATAGGGCTCCGCGCCCTTTCAGGAACACACTGCTGAAGTTTCATCAAGATCAGTTAATGTATGCAGAAGTTTTAACACACTTCCTTTTTTGATTTATGGACCAAGTTAATTTAATTAATACACTAATTATATAAAACTATTGTCAATGCACTACAATTAAACAGGTTATATGTCTTTACTTATAAAAAAATAGAAACAAAACTATTTAAAAAAACCAGGCTTAAGAAATGTATTTACTTTTAGCAGGCCAGACACACAGTGAAATTATTAAGCCCCCTCCCCCTACACACACACAGAGACTGTGTGTCAAAAGACTCAATCACACACACACACAGACTGTGTGACAGGGCCTAGGCTCAGAAAGAGCATGATCATATTCAAAAAACTACAAATATCTGACTTTCTGTGGGTTTGAGCTTATTATTGTTAATTAGAAAGTTGTTTGGCTTGAATAGAACAATATACACGGCAGTTTTGTAACTGTCAGTAAAACTAACCAAGTTATAACACACTTTATGTGTCCTTTTTTAGTCAAAAAAATCCGCCACGGCCTAAACCGTTCGAAGATATCAAAAATCCGTCCGGAATATAGCATCCTCAATGTCTTGACTTCATGCACACCGAGTTTGGTGGTGATTGGTAACAGCATGGGTTGTAATTTGATGTTTTTCTAGGACAATTATTTAAAAAAAAAAAAACATAATTCCCTGACTTCCGTTTGAACTGTCGTAAAACTTAGAGCACGAAAGTTGTTTGGCCTGATGTGATCTATGAGTGTACCGAGTTTCATATTAATCCATGCACGTGTGTTTGATTTATGGACAAATGTTCGAATCCCTAAAAGAATGCATCCTAAAAGAATGGTAAAGTTTGATGCGTCGCCACGGCAACAGTTTCAAAGATATCAAGAATCCATTCATAGGTCTTCATCTGCCGTGTATGTACATTATACAGATGAAGTTTGAAGCAAATCGGGTAAAAATAAGAGGGTGATTTCAAAGCATTTTGAAAGTGACACACTTCCTGCTGCCAGTTGGTGGCGCTATAACTTTGACTCACAATAGTCACATCCATGTGATCGTCCTCTTACAGCGAACGCACTGCTGAAGTTTCATCCAGATCAGTTAATGTATGCTGAAGTTATGACACACTTCCTGTTTCACGTTTCTCGCCATAGTTTCGTTTCCTCGCCACGGCCAAACCGTTCCGAGATATCAAAAATCCCCACACAAACTTTCATCCTCAATGTCTTGACTTCTACGCTGACCGAGTTTCGCGAATTTGGATCAGAGCTCTAGGAGGAGTATTTAAAAGTTCATTGCGTGTGTTTTACAAAAAAACCTCAATAGCCGACTTCCTGTTGGGCTGGGGTAAAGTAAGAACGCGAGGTATAGATGAAATTCTGCTATCGACATGTGTACCGAGTTTCATATTATTACATGCAAGTGTGTTTGAGTTATGGACCAGGTGTTCGGACCCCATTCCAGGGGGCGCTGACGAGCCGCCCTGCCACGCCCGGGTACCAGCTTCAGCCCGGCTCTGATGGCCGCGGGTTCTGACCCGTGTGCAAAGTTTCAAGAGTTTTCGAGCATGTCAAGGGCCCCAAAAGTGCCCGAATAGTCGCTAGAAAAGAGAAAAAAAAAAAAAAAAAAAAAAAAAAAAAAAAAAAAAAAATAATCGGAAGGAAACAATAGGGCTCTGCGCCCTTTCAGGGCTTGGGCCCTAAGTACAAGCTGCGAGCAGTGCGACCGGTGCCCAAGCCCGGTGGCACCCAACCCCGGTGCCTAAAGGCACCGGGATGGCGGACCGCCGGCTTTGGCCCTCCATCGCTGCTCGCAGCTATATTTATATATATATATATATATATATATATATATATATATATATATATATATATATATATATATATATATACACACACACACTAAAGCCGGTGGCACCGCCACCTTGGTGCCTTTTGGGTTATTCTGCACGACGTGCAAAAACGTAACCCCTGCTTTGGAATACATACTAGTATGTATTCCACAATTGGAATACATACTAACATACTAGTCAGAACTGAATAGTTGATATCTGAATGACAGATCACCATAGAAGTCACTGGAAAAAATGTGACTAGTAGTAACAAAAGAATAGTTACTAGTCACCATTGAAATAAGTACTAGTGTCTTATGAATAAGTACTAGTATCTTTAAAAAGGTACTACTACCTAAAGAATAAACACTAGTATCTAAAGAAAAGGCACTAGTATCTAAAGAATAAGCACTAGTAGCTAATGAATAAGTACTAGTACTTAATGGAATAAGATACTAGTATCTAAAAATAAGTACTAGTAGCATGAAAATAGAGACTAGTAGGTTAAAATGATTAAATGTTAAAACGGTTTGCCATACTCTATCTGTCGTTTCGACTAGTCACAATTACGTTACAGATATCTTAAATGATAATACAAACTATCCAAAATGTAATTACGACTTAGAAAGACGTTTGTTGATATCTGACAATGTTAATTACGAATAGTCAAACTTAGCTTTTAAATGTTAAAAGGGCTTGGCCATACAGAAGTGTAGGCTCAGAGAGACACTCAACATTTTCAAACCAAAATATCTGACTTTCTGTGGGTCCTAGCTCATGAGTGTAAATTAGAAAGTTGTCCGGCTTGAGGAGAATATATGAATATATGAAACGATGAGATCAACATGTGTACTGAGTTTCATATTATTACATGCAAGCGTGTTTGATTTATGGACCAAGTTTTGGACCCCGTTCCAGGGGGCGCTGTCTAGCCCCCTTGCCACACCCGGGTACCACCTTCCAGCCCGGCTCTGATGGCTGTGGGATCTGACCTGTGTGCAAAGTTTCAAGAGTTTTCAAACCCATTAAGGGCCCCAAAAGCCGCTAAGAGACTCAAAATCATCAAAAAAAAGGAATGTTAAAGTTTGATGCGTTGCTATGGCAACATTATCTTAGATATTGAATAATGCTTTCACAGCTCTTCATCTGGCATGTGTTTACATTTGAAGCAAATCGGGTAAAAGTAAAGTGCGATTTCAAAGCATTTTGAAAGTGCAAACACTTTCTGCTGCCAGTTGGTGGCGCTATATATTTGACTCACATCTATGTGATCGACCTCTTACAACGAACACACTGCTGAAGTTTCATCAAGATCAGTTAATGTATGCAGAAGTTTTAACACACTTCCCTTTTGATTTATTTACTTACTTTTTTGATTTATGGACCAAGTTAATTTAATTAATACACTAATTATATAAAACTATTGTCAATGCACTACAATTAAACAGGTTATATGCCTTTACTTATAAAAAAAATAAAAATAAAAACTTATGTAAAAAATACCAGGCTTAAGAAAATGTATTTACTTTAGCAGGCCAGACACACAGTGAAATGATTAAGCCCCCTCCCCCTACACACACACACACACACACACACCACACACACACACACAGACTGTGTGACAGGCCTAGGTTTAGAAAGAGCATGATCATATTCAAACTACAATATCTGACTTTCTGTAGGTTTGAGCTTATTATTGCTAATTAGAAAGTTGTTTGGCTTGAATAGAACAATATACACGGCAAGTTTTGTAACTGTCAGTAAAACTAACCAAGTTATAACACACTTTATGTGTCCTTTTTTAGTAAAAAAAATCCGCCACGGCCAAACCGTTCGAGATATCAAAAATCCGTCCGGAATATAGCATCCTCAATGTCTTGACTTCATGCATACCGAGTTTGGTGGTGATTGGTAACAGCATGGGTCTGTAATTTGATGTTTTTCTAGGACAATTATTAAAAAAAAAAAACATAATTCCCGACTTCCGTTTGAACTGTCGTAAAACTTAGAGCCCGAAAGTTGTTTGGCCTGATGTGATCTATGAGTGTACCGAGTTTCATATTAATCCATGCACGTGTGTTTGATTTATGGACAAATGTTCGAATCCCTAAAAGAATGCATCCTAAAAGAATGGTAAAGTTTGATGCGTGCGCCACGGCAACAGTTTCAAAGATATCAAGAATCCATTCATAGGTCTTCATCTGCCGTGTATGTACATTATACAGATGAAGTTTGAAGCAAATCGGGGTAAAAATACAGAGGGTGATTTCAAAGCATTTTGAAAGTGACACACTTCCTGCTGCCAGTTGGTGGCGCTATAACTTTGACTCACAATAGTCACATCCATGTGATCGTCCTCTTACAGCGAACGCACTGCTGAAGTTTCATCCAGATCAGTTAATGTATGCTGAAGTTATGACACACTTCCTGTTTCACGTTTCTCGCCATAGTTTCGTTTCCTCGCGACGGCCAAACCGTTCGAGATATCAAAAATCCCCACACAAACTTTTCATCCTCAATGTCTTGACTTCTAGCTGACCGAGTTTCGTCGAATTTGGATCAGAGCTCTAGGAGGAGTATTTAAAAGTTCATTGCGTGTGTTTTACAAAAAAACCTCAATAGCCGACTTCCTGTTGGGCTGGGGTAAAAAGCAAGAACGCGAGGTATAGATGAAATTCTGCTATCGACATGTGTACCGAGTTTCATATTATTACATGCAAGTGTGTTTGAGTTATGGACCAGGTGTTCGGACCCCATTCCAGGGGGCGCTGACGAGCCGCCCTGCCACGCCCGGGTACCAGCTTCAGCCCGGCTCTGATGGCCGCGGGTTCTGACCCGTGTGCAAAGTTTCAAGAGTTTTCGAGCATGTTAAGGGCCCCAAAAGTGCCCGAATAGTCGCTAGAAAAAGAAGAAAAAAATAATAATAATCGGAAGGAAAACAAATAGGGCTCTGCGCCCTTTCAGGGCTTGGGCCCTAAATAATCGGAAGGAAAACAATAGGGCTCTGCGCCCTTTCAGGGCTTGGGCCTGAAAATAATTCGGAAGGAAAACAATAGGGCTCTGCGCCCTTTCAGGGCTTGGGCCCTAATAATCGGAAGGAAAACAATAGGGCTCTGCGCCCTTTCAGGGCTTGGGCCCTAATTATCTTCATTAGCCTATTATAACATTTACATATGTAGAAGACGCTATTATCCAAAAAAGGAACAAAGCAATTCGTCACATCTCATTCATAGTACAGGTTGGACAATACAATAATAATAGTGCTAAGATTATCACAAATAAACACTCTGATTTTGACCAATATCCAAGAGTGTGTGCGGAGTTTGGAGCACGCACTGGATGGCAGACAGGCGCGGCGCCTTCATGAAACACTTGAAACACTTTTGAAAATGAAACACTTTCATTTTCCCATCAACAGTGGAATCAACTTAAAATACTCTATCATTTCTGGTTATACAGAAAATAATAATACATTATTCGCAACTACTTTTATTTGCGTAATGTCACAATAACAAGAAAACGTTGTGCTTTTGTAAAATAAAATAAAACAATCATGCGCGCTTTCATGATCTGCGAGAACTGAAACAGTAGCCTTTATAGACTAAAGCTTTAAATGTCCGCTTTAAAAAGAACAAATTCGAAGCGTAAACTAATACCTTCTGATTATGTAATCCGTATGAAAGGTGCCGTTCTCTCTAATGGTGCATCCGGAGATTATGTTTTTAGCTCCGTTATTTTTTGAGACGCATTTACAGCCTAATAACTCGCCTATAGCCTACAGAACTGCGGGAAACATATCATAAATATCCAGGTTCTAATTTGGCCTTAGAAAACCAGTAAAATCTATATTTTTTCCCGTATTAATTTGTGAATATTTTAAATGCTTAAGGGACAAAAAGTCATAAACAAATATATGAAATTTCACTGAGATGTATAGCGCAGCATTGGTGTGGTCAAACTAAAATGTTGGTGTTCAACTTTGTGTTTTAAAAATACAACAACAGTTCATTTTTCGTTTTGCAATGACCGTTTGGACATAATACTAGATAGAGTTCTTTATTAAATTCATTAAAAAAAAAGAAACAACACAGGAATATCCTCTCTAAACCTAATTACAGGAATATCCTCTCCAAACCTCAAAGAAATGCCATCAAGACATCGAAGCAGAAATAAGGGAGAAACACCCAGGAACTCATGTCTTTCCCTGCCATTAATTTTTGGATAACACACCACGTCTCCTTCCATTAATAATAATAATGTCGAGTGCGGTGCATGGCTGTGAAATAGGTTATAAACCTACCAAAGTCCATTGCCATGATTTTTGGAATGACTTATCGCGAGATGAAAAAAGACGTTTTAGTCGCATAACATCGGTTAATGGAAACACCGTCATTTCGCAATAGTTTTTTATCGACATTTGGAAAATATCGCAAAAGTTTTGCACAAATCTGTAATGGAAACCCGCCTTGTGAGTGTGTGAGTCTGACTGTGCATCTGACTGTGTGAGTCTGAGTGTGTGAGTCTGACTGTGCGTCTGAGTGTGTAAGTCTGAGAGTCTGAGGGTTGTCCCGATTCTTAATGAGTGTGTTTCAGGGGTAACGTGTAAAAAACAATCAAAGCGTAATATCCCATTCCCTTTAAAAGCCAGTTGCACTCACACCCTGGTGGGTATGTGTGAGTCTTGTGACTGTGATTGTGAGTGTGACTGTGTGAGTGTGAGTTTAAAGGGCAATTCCACCTCTGGAAAGATGAATGTGTATTTAAAATGGGTCATTTATGTAGAAGAAATGTGAAATTATTTTTTTAATTTGGAGCTTTCTAGACTGAGAAAAGACAGAAAATGTATTTTTGGCTTATGTGAATGAAAAACATCAACTCCCAGAATTCATTTGCTTCGCTGCCCTAGGAGGCCACGCCTACCGCTGAACCTCGCAGTATGTAAACAACAGTCTACTAGTGATTCTCCGTGATGAGTCTGTCCGAAAATGTGTTTCGAGATCGCCCGAAATGTCCGTGATTCGGCTTTTGCGTTCTACAGTCGTCATTCATCATGTTTACTGTGGCAAGCGGAACGAGTGCGAGCTGTATGTAAACGGCGCTGAGACGAGCCAGGTTTACTGTGTCGACCGGGATGAGTGCCGGCTGTCTGCAGACGGCGCGAGACGAGCCAGGTTTACTGTGTCGACCGGGATGAGTGCCGGCTGTCTGCGATGACGGCGTGAGGCCGGTGGCGTGATTACTGATGAGCGGCACCTAAGACGTAAGTTACCGGTCTCGTATCTCTCACGGAGGAGCAGGAATTTTCTTAGCAATGTTAAAACGCATCAACCGATCACTTGTTTGGCGTTCATGTAAACACAACAGTCAGATTCACCAATCATAAGGAATTGAGTTAGATTGAAACAAAAGCTGTAACTTACATGTAAACAATGAATGGCGACTTCAGAAATTAAAAGCTGAATCCCGGACATCGACGGCCGGACATGTCCAGGAAAAAGAGGACGGTAACCCCTACTACTCAGCTTTCTCCACAGAACAAGAGCCTGCTAGCTTAGCGTCCAAAAAAGATGTGTAATGTTAATCCCAATCCTCCATAACGCATCCGTCAGCGTATTCAGTAGTTTCGTCCACATTTTCAAAACGTTTCTGCCAGTGAAATCAAACGCATTGGCACTGATCTGTGATAGGTCTGTTAGCGCAGTAGGTCCAACCCCCTACTGCGGGTTTGAAAGGGTGGGGACTCGGGCTTGTAGTTTTTTACTGAAATCGCCCTCTCTTACACTTCCGCCAACAATGACGTAAAATGACGATTTTTGCGTCATTGTTGGAGGAAGTGAAAAAGGTAAATAGCAGATTTCTCTCGTCTCAGGGGATAATGATAAAGTGTTGCATGACCATTCAATAGTATAACTGGGTTTCTAACAATGGAAAGCTTAATGCAAATGGGTGGAGTTGCCCTTTAACTGTCACTGTATCGAGTCTGACTGTGTGAGTGACTGTCACTGTGACAGTGTGACTGTGCGGGTCTGAGTGACTGTGCAAGTCTGACTGACTGTGCGGGTCTGACTGACTGCGAGTCTGACTGACTGTGCGAGTGACTGTGCGAGTCTGAGTATGTAAGTGAATCCAATCGCAAGCACTTTAATAAACAAACAAACAGGTAATCCAGGGTACACGCCAGAACACTCAGAACAGGAACAGGGAACTCAGGACTGGAAAAAGGAGACAACAACAAACATTACAACTTCAAGAATTCACAAGGAATGAACTAAAACACAGGGCTTAAACACAAGGGAATACAAGCTAAACAAGATAACAAGGGGGCGTGGTTAAACTTAAACACTTGGGAAGACTAATCAACATAATGGGGAACAGCTGAACATGGGACAAGACACATGGCAGGATCACACGACAAACAGGGAATCACATGACAGACAAGAACAAGGAACAAGACAAAACCACAAAACGCCTTGCATATGGTCAGACAAAGGAAATGTGATTGACTACATTAATTAATAGTGCAAAATTTTTAAAGAGTGCCATTGAACAGAAAATATACAAATTATACAATATAAATTAAAGGAATTTCAATGACCAATGTCTATTTCAAACTTTCAGCTGTGCTGTTATGAAATATAAATAAAATATCTATAAACAAAATGCACAAATAATAAGGAATAAATAAATAATATACAAACTTTCAAGGACCTTAGGGAACTGTGGAAAAATATATATGTAAAAAATATAGTGCCCTTTTTGGTCTTGATTGCAATATATATATATATATATATATATATATATATATATATATATATATATATATATATATATATATATATATATGGACTATGCATATATTGCAATATATTGGACAATATAAATATTAAATCCTAAGTATGGAAATATATTGCCTATTACTGTATATCACATGGTATTTTCCAATATACTGCAATATATTTTTGTTTCGTAAGGGCAATGTGAACAGATGTTTGACTTAAATATATACAAAGGAATGTGCAAGCAAAGCATTCTTTGGCATACCCTGGACAAAGCACTTACACTCTCTGGACATTAGCAGAGATAGAAATACATTTCTGACACTGCGCGAGTCTGACTGAGTGCGAGTCTGACTGACGACGGGAAAAACGGTCAGCCTAAAGTGGGTGGGGCCGGCCGTCGCCATCTTGGCAGCGCCGTCACCTTTTGTCACTACCTGATAACAGAAAATGGGCAAAAAGGCAGGACGTGGGTGGAGCTACTCGCCTCGCGTTAAAGTGACAGCTGATGTAGTTAGTTCACGTTTTTTAAAACATTTGAATAGTTAAAAGACGTAACTAAAAGTGAGACTGGGTATCGTGATGTATTATTCTTCTGCTATAAAAATGTATTATCATGCAGTAACTTACAATATTGCTCTGAGCTTGTGCGTGTGACAGTGATTCAGGCACATACATGTCAGGCAGCATGGCATCACACGTCAAGTTCATAAAGTCAGAGTCCAAGTTTTATTCAGTCCATTTTAAATTCTGATTTTGGCTACCTCTCAATTTCTCAAATGGGTTAAACCAAAGATATTACCTGTGAAGGGTAAGTGCATGCTACTGCATGGACGGAGAGAAAGCACTGACACCTGCAGGATTTCATCTGACGGTACTTTTTATTTAACACTAAAAAGTTAAATAAGCATATCTGCATGACGAGTGTGGTCTCTAACTCTCTACATTATAGGACTTGTAGACGTTTATACTATATCTAAACATCCAAAAAGCAACAAAATCGTCTGACATCAATTAGTGGACAACGTTAGTGCATGTGAGGAAAACAACTGGAAATACAGCACTGGTTGGTTGTTCTCTCCATACTCGACAACGACGGAATTCAACGGCGTGGGCGGAAGTATAATGCGTGTATTAAATTGTATAAAATAATCCCGAAAAAAGACACCAGAGATGGCAAGTACAGTAGCTGTTGGAATTAGCTGAGAGTGACGCAGACAGATAGCAGACAAACGGCCACAATCCACCTTCTCACTCAAGTGGCCACGCCCCCTAATTATGCAGGCTTAATGGAATTTAAACAGACGAGTTGTAAAAAATTCACCCCCTCACAGTTGTCATGAAGGGCAAAATAAGCTATAAAGACCAAAATCCCTTTTTGCTCCAGGCATTTTAACATGGGGGAGATGCAGATTTGACTCACTTTTGCAGCCTGCCTCAAGTGGTCAGTCGATGAATTGCAGTTTAATTCACTTCCGTGTTGGTTTCAAGAGATAGACAGGGAGTTTGCCGCCTGGTGTGACTGCTGCCGGGTCTTACTGACTGGTGTAATTGCTGACTGCGAGTCTCGAGTGACTGTGAGTCTGAGTGACTGTGTCGAGTTTGACTCGAACTGACTGTGTCGAGTGTGACTGTGCCGAGTCCGAGTGACTGCCATAGTGACCTGACTGTGAGAGTCTGAGTGACTGCGAGTGTGACTGACTGCTGTCAGAGTCTCAGTGACTGTACGGAGTCTGAGCGACTGTGCCGAGTCTTAGCGACTGTGCAGAGTCCCGACTCCGACTGACTGCGCGAGTGTGACCGTGCCGAGTCTGAGCGACTGCCATAGTGACTGACTGTGAGAGTCTGAGTGACTGCGAGTGTGACTGCACTGCTGCGAGTGTGACTGACTGTACGAGTGTGACTGACTGTGCGAGTGTGACCGAGTGTGACCTGACTGTGCCGAGTGCTACCTGACTGTACGAGTGTCACTGACCTGTGCTAGCCTGAGTGACTGTGTGAGTGCTGACTGTACGAGTCTGAGTTACTGTGTGAGTGTGACTGTCGAGTCCGACCGACTGCGCGAGTCTGAGTGACTGCGAGTGTGAATGACCGTGCTGAGTGCTGACTGCCGAGTCTGAGTGACTGTGAGTCTGACTGACTGGTGCCGAGTCTTACCGAGTCTGAGTGACTGTGTGAGTCTGACTGACTGTCGAGTCTGATCGACTGAGTCTGAGCCGAGTGTGACTGACTGTGCGAGTGTGACTGTGTGAGTCTGAGTGACTGTGTGAGTGTGACTGTGAGTCTGAGTGACTGCCGAGTGTGAATGACCGCGTGAGTGTGACTGCGAGTCTGAGTGACTGTGAGTCTGACTGACTGCGGTCGAAGTCTCAGTGAAGTCTGAGCGACTGTGCTGAGTCTGACTGACTTGCGAGTCTGATTGACTGCGAGTCTCAGCGAGTGTGACAAACTGTGTCGAGTGTGACTGTGTGAGTCTGAGTGACTGTGTGAGTGTGACTGTGTGAGTCTGAGTGACTGTGTGAGTGTGACTGTGCAAGTCTGACTGTGCGACTGTGACTCGCGAGTCTTAGTGACTGTGTGTCTAATGCCTCGTTCCCACTGCAGGGATACTGGGTATTGGTACAGTACAGTACAGTATGGGTTGGGATCCAGCTTGCGTTTCCACTCGTCAACAGTACCCTTACTTGATAGGCGTGGTGTTTGCTGGAAGAAGCGATTCAACGTCATTCTCACACAAAAGAAAGCAACATAGATAAACAACAATGGATGACAGACAGCAGATCTTGTTCTTGCTTCTCGGCATGTTTTTCACTAGAAAACAAGCGCTGGCATTAGGCCTTTCTCAATACCAAGTAGCCAACGCAAAGTCCGACTCAGGAGAATGATCCTGAGGACGCGAGTCCACTCCAGTAATTCTGCTAATGGAACTGTGCGTTCTTGAACGCGGCACTCAGCTCGCTCTGGCTCTGCGACTCCGGTTATCTCTGATTTATGTACATTTTAGGCAACAATAAAACGAAATATGTTATGAAACACCACTCTGCTTCTTTTCGATTTCATTTCAATAGCCTACATTTTAAACATTCTAAAGCACACAAATGTGGTTCAGGCAACACATCCTATTGATTATATTCACTGCATGTATGTAACGTTATATTTATAACAAAACTAAATATAAAACACAACCCTGCCTCTTTTCGTTTAAATTTAAAAATATTAAACATATTCCAGGCAATATGTAATAATGTATGGCATATCGCATTGGTACAAATGTTGCAATAAACAACATTACAGATGATCTTGTAATAAAATAAAAAAAAATGACAAAACTACTTCTATTTCTTTTGTTGAATTTCAGTTTTATCAATAATAGCCATTATAAAAGTATAAGTAAAAGGTACAAACAGATATACAGTAAAGCTTAAATAACATAAAGAAACAATTCAGTCAGTCAAATATACAAATTCAGCGCTCAAAGATATGAAACTTCACGTAGCCTTCTGCCAAAACTATTGGCCAGGGAACGAATTATAGATTCACGAGACCAAAGATCACCTGTTAGGTTTATACAAGACGAACTATATCTCATGTTTAACCACTACAGAGACGTCCGAGTCAGCAGCAAACATCAGAACGACTAGCCGAGGAAAGGCTGTTCCAGGCGGGGACACAAGCGCGAGCGTCCGGTGATCGCTTGGAATGGATCTCAGTCAAATTATCATAAATCTATAAATAAACCACAGATTTGAGCTTTAAAAAACTACTTTCTCGCCTGAAAAACTCTTAAAACTACATTTCGTGACACAATAACAGTAGAATTATATTTCAACTGTATGCTTCTAATGCCCTTCTAGCTCGCGCGAGTGACGATACTCTGTCCACCAATCAGCGTCTCTGCAGTGAGTCTAGCTCCACATTTTAGTACCCTTTCACTGTGCTAGGTACCCCAACGGAAAGGGTACCCAAAAGTGGTACGGTACGGTTCGGCTTTTTGGTACCATTCACAACTTTTGACAGTGGAAACGCAAATAATTGTGTACCGAATTCGAACTGTACCGTACCGTAGCCACTCAGTGGAAACGAGCCATTAGTGACTGTGTGAGTGTGACTGTGCGAGTCTCAGTGACTGTGTGACGGGGAAAATGGTTGGCGCTTCTGGCGTGATGGTCTAAAAGGGTTGTCCCTATTCTCCTGAATGAGTAATGGGTGTGTTTTGGGCGTAACATGCAATAAACCAATAATCAGTGTCATCATATTTTTGTAAAGTATGTTTATTAAAATATATTAAAATACACTGACTTACATTAAAACAAAGACATGAAGGTAGATTTGAAGGTTAATTATGTTTCTTACACATAATAGTACACTAAACTATATTTTCTGAGATTTTAACACAGTTCAGAGTTTCATGACCCTTTAATACCGGGTGGAAACGGCCTTTAGACGTCTAGATTGGGACTTCTAGACTTTTCTCATGCGCTCTAATCAGTTTCATTATGTAGCTGCACTTCATCACAATCATGTCCACCTCTTCCTTCTGGACTGAGGCTTTCTCATGCTCAGTGTGTCATGTGGTTTGCGTCTTTAGGAGTCTGATGGAGATGACCAGCACTTTCAAGCAGCAGAAGTTCGGTCTGGTGGAGAGTGGCTTCAACCCGTCCACCATCAGTGACCCGCTCTTCTTCCTGGACTACACAGAGAAGAGCTACATTCCCCTCACAAGCTCTGTCTATGATAGTATATTAAATGCTCAGAAGAAAGTCTAGTGCTAGCCCTTGACAGCACCACAATACCTTAGAGAACTGATTTAGCCGCACTGACACTGAGGTACTCGCCAGCTCTTTTGTAGCGCTGTACATTCGTTCAGCTTCCGTAGTGAATTATTGATCAGAGCTGCAGACTGTGTCATTCAGTGAATGTAGAGCTTGTAGATATCTAAGAGGCTAATGATGATATGCTCCGAGTGGACATGAGCGAACAGTTGTGTGTGCTGATATCGACACAGGAAGTGCACAAAGACCTTGAGACATAGAACAGGCCATCTGGGTAATATAGGATTGTGAATGTGTGTGTGTGTGTGAGAGAGAGAAGGAAAAGCTTTTATATTTGGTGACTAAAGATTATGTTCAAAACAGACACTTTCACATATTGCTATAGTGTGTGTCATATGAGCACATTAAGCTTTAACATCACACAATGCAACTCAATCCCAGTGAAATTGAATGGTTACAGTTAAATTTACAGTACATGATGTAAAAAGTAATTCCAAACCAAATTCAGCACTTATAATCGTGTACGTTGTTCTTGCTTACTTATGAAGCCAGTCTTACTGACATCTTTCTGACATCAGTCTTGACTCTTGAGTGGCTCTTTTGTGTTTGAGTTATTTTAATAAAACCGGCCATTTTTGTAGATGTTGATGTGTAATTTTATAATTATGTGTAATATACACATGCACTGTGAATACTTCAAATACACAGACTTAGTCTGACTGTGGCTCAAACTGTATGTATTTAATTTTTTTTTTAATAATTTTTAGTTCTGAGCATCATAGAAAATGTAGATTTTCTACTTTTTGGTTGATTATTATTTTGTTTTAGTCTTGTTTAAAAGGGTTGAAACATTTGAGATTCACTGTGAATTATATTTAAAGCATTTTTAAAAGCATTTTTTTTTTCAAAAATATATGCAATGATGTAAATCAGTTTTATTTACCGAATTATTTTATAGTAAATGACAATTGTGTTTACATGCAGTCATGTTTTCAATGTATGGTGAAAAGCATGTCAGAAACCAATGCAAGAAAAAGACAGCAAAGCATCACTCATTTCAAACGTTACGGTTTTGCACACATTTCCTTATCAAGAGAAAAAGAAGGACTGAATTTGACTTCAATAGACTGTGGCTGGAAACAAGCAATTCCTGTTCTTCATCTTTGTGAAGCTTATTTTCACAGCAGTGTATATCATCATCTATGAGCTGTTTATAACGATGCCATGACACTGAGAAAGAAAGCCATGTCAGGACTATATTTTCTGTAATTTTAACATTGTTTGCAAGTTTTATCGTTTGTAAGTTTTATCAATTCAGAATAAAACTGATAATGAATTATGCATTTTATCATTTGGGATTCCACTCTGTCACTCAGAGAGGCCAGATACCATTGCCAGATATTCATGTTCACAAAGTGCCTCAAGTCAAATTCATGCTTTCACTTTGAGACTGCAGGTTCAGTGCAGATTTAAGAGAAAACACTTGGCAATGGTTTTTGTCTGATTAATTTGGACATGGTTTGTCTTAAAGCATATTAAAAACACAACATAGGCAAATAATATTCAAAACTTGCTTTACACCACAGAGGGTCTTGAGTTTTTCCAGTCCAGGTACACACTCTCAAGTCTGAGGACTTTTTGGGGAATGACGACAAATTTGGGTAACACTTTATTTTACGACCCGCAAACAACTGTGTAAGTACACTGAAATTACGGTGTACGTTTCTGTAATTATAGTGTACTTCCGTGTAAGTACAAGGGAACAATATGTTAAGTTTTGGGTAATAAATGGGTAACAAACAGATATACAACCTGCAAATAACTTTGTAAGTACCCTGCAATTACGGTGTACGTTTCTGTAATTATAGTGTACTTCCGTGTAAGTATAAGGGAACAAAATGTTAAGTTTGGGGTAATAAAGGGGTAACAAGCAGATATACTAACAAATTATTTAATTAGTTAAAAAATAACAGGTACCAGTTCAGTTCAGTTCAGTTATTTTTATTTAAGTGTCTTGCACTTACATGCCCAGCCCGAATGGGCTTAAAAGACACTAATAACATAAAACATAATACAAAACACAAGATGACCATCATACAAAACACAAGAAGATGACCAACACAAAAGGTACATTACCATAATGTTCTCAATATAAACAAACAAAACAAAACCAAACACAGCACCGTCAATTTATGTCAGGATATAAATTCCTTTGCCTAAGTTTCCACGCCTTTTCCACATACCTAGCCAAACTATAGATTTCATTTTCAAAGAGCCAATTCAACATATCCCCATCCGTCATCCAAAACAAATCAGGCTTTTAATGTTGAATTCTCTCAAACATACTCATTCTTAATTTGTGATATAAAGGACAAAAAAAACAAAAAATGCCATTCATCCTCAACAACCATTAGGTCACATAAACCACATAGTCTATCCTCTTCCTCTTCAGAATAGGAGGTACCTATTCTGTTAATACATTCCAGGCAAAAATTGTCCGTCTCTTGTTTATAAAATCTATAACATTTCTGGCAAAATATGTTCTTGTGCAATGTTACTGGGTTATTTTGACATCTGTGGGTTAAAAATTGAACACACACACACACACACACACACACACACATATATATATATATATATAAATATATATATATATATATATATATATATATATATATATATATATATATATATATATATATATATAAATATATATATATATATATATATATATATATATATATATATATATATATATATATATATATATATATATATACGATACAAATTAAATTTATTGGCTTTTCTTACTAGATTAAGTCAAAATAATTAGTTTTTTCTATGATTTTAATTTAGACCGTACCATGTGGTAATTATAACATTGAATTGCAATGACACTTAAATGTCAGGGCAAATATACTGTGTAATTAAAACGATTTCTATTTGTTTGTTTTTTTGATGACAGTAGGCTCTCTGCAATTACAGTGCAAATAGTGTTGTTTCGTATTGCTACATTGTAAGTAGCTTTGTTACCCCCTTGTTCTGCGTAGTTACAGGGTAAGTGTTACTCCTGCGGGCTGTAAATTAAAGTGGTGCTTGTTACCCCTTTATTACCAAAAACTTAAGGAGAACTCGGCGAACATGAACCTTTGGTCTAATAAAACATTGGTACCTAGTCAATTGTTCTCTGAGTTTTGTTTTCATGATAATTGAATGTAAAGAGTTTTATCTATAAAAACTGTTTAGCGTATAATGCTAGCACTGGGGGCATTGACTCAGTAAAAAGAAATCGCTAGTTTATACCACTAACAAGGCTCAAAATAGCCCCACACTAACGCAATAACATAATGAGTGTCTATACATGCAAAACGAAGCATTGAGAACTTTGTAAGAGTACAGACCGTTTAATGAGAAGATACGTTATTAAAGACAGTTTACTTCATGTATACAGACGGGAGCCATCTTAGAATATAGTTCTCAGAAGTCGATCTCGAACGCCGTTCATACAGTTCAGAAGTTCGCTGAACTTCATACAGTTCAGATCACTCAGCATCGACGTTCGTGGTTTGACTTATCGAGACTATATTCTAAGATGGCTCCTGTCTGTATACATGAAGTAAACTGTCTTTAATAACGCATCTTCTTATTAAACGGTCTGTACACTTACAAAGTTCTCAATGCTTCGTTTTGCATGTATAGACACTCATTATATTACTGTGTTAGTGTGGGGCTATTTTGAGCATTGTTAGTGGTATAAACTAGCGATTTCTTTTTACTTAGTCAATGCCCCCAGTGCTAGCATTATACGTGAAACAGTTTTTAGAGATAAAACTCTTTACATTCGATTATCATGAAAACAAATCTCAGAGAACGATTGACTAGGTATCGATGTTTTATTAGACCAAAGGTTCATTGTTTGCGGAGTTCTCCTTTAACATATTGTTCCCTTACACGCTACACGGAAGTACACTATAATTACAGAAAAATACGCCGTAATTTCAGTGTACTTACACAGTTGTTTGCGGGTCGTAAAATAAAGTGTTACCCAAATTTGATAGGCCTACATGCTAAATTTATAGGTTAAGCAGTAAGTAATGATTGTTTAAGCAAGAGTGATTTTACAGAGATGATACTTCCATTTCATAACAGGGGAATTTTGAGTCATTTTAACAAATCGCTTCTATCGAACTTGTTTTATTTAAAAAACACATGTTTTTTTAAAAAAACACAAGCAGACACAATAAAGTTTAAAAAAACACAAGCAGGTTATAACTGTGTGTTCTATGTCATAGATCAAAACGTGAAAATATTTAGAGGCTTTGTTTACCACAGACCTTATTTCAGGCGATTTAGCAAAAACCCATTCAAAAATCCCATATTTAGAGCAAGGGAACCGGGAGTGCTAAAATGCTAACTCAAATTAAAATGCTAAATCGAATAAAATTAAAATCGTCTGGGACCAAATTAGAATGCGGCGTGTCAGCAGAAAAAGATTCTTGGATCTGACTCCGCCCTGACGGTTGATGTATGACACCACTGCCATGTTGTCCGAGCGAATCAGGACGTGGTGACCCTGGATGCGCGGGAGGAAGTGAAAGAGCGCATATTCGACCCGCGAGCATCTCGAGACAGTTTATATGTAAAGGGGTCTCTAGGTCGACCACTGGCCGGCGACCGGTGCAGCCCTCGCAGATCGCACCCAACCCGTGTTGGATGCGTCTGTCGAGATAACTTTCTGGCGAGAGAGGTCCCCATAGAGACGCCTCGATGAAACCAGTCGGTTACTGTCCACGGCTGCAGCGCAAAGATGCATGCCTGAGTAACTCTGATGAGCTTGCGGCCTGTACTCCACTCGCGGTGGGGAACGCGGGTCTTGAGCCAGAGTTGAAGGGGGCGCATGTGTAAAAGGCCTAGCTGCAGCACGGCTGATGCTGAGGCCATGTGACCCAGCATCCTCTGAAAAGATTTCAGAGTTGCACGGGTACCCATCTGGAATGAGGCGGCTGAGACGCTGCACGCGGCGCGTGCGCTGAGCGGACAAGCGGGCCTTCATAGTGATCGAGTTCAAATCTATCCCCAGAAAAGAGATAGTTTAAATGGGCTGGCAGAACGCTCTTCGTCCAGTTGACGAAGAGGCCCAGCGCTTCCAGATGGCTGAGGAGAGCTGCCCGGTGTGACAGAAGCTCCGTCTTGGATTGAGCTAAAATCAGCCAGTCGTCCAAATAATTCAGTATGCGCATCCCCTGGGTTCGAAGGGAGCGAGCGCCGCATCCATACACTTCGTGAACGTGCGTGGCGCTGAGAGAAAGGCCGAAAGGGAGAACGGCGTATTGATAAACATGGCCCTCGAAGGCGAAACGTAAGAACGGCCTGTGACGAGGGTTTATCTGAATCTGAAAGTATGCGTCTTTCAGATCCAGGGAGATGAACCAGTCCCCCTGACGCACGTGTGCGAGGAGTTTCCTGACAGTCAGCATTTTGAACGATCTTCTCATGAGAGCTTTGTTCAGAAATCTGAGGTCTAGGATTGGCCTGAGGCCGCCGTCTTTCTTGGGCACAAGAAAATAACGGCCGCAAAACCCCAGCTCCGGTTATAGGAGGCGGAACTGTCTCTATTCGCGGCTTTTTGTAACAGTTTCGAAATTTCTGCGCGGAGCGTGCTCGCGGCAGCTGGGCTGACAGCAGAAAAGGGCCGGACGCGGGAGCGCGCGGGCGGTGTCGAAACTGTAACCGGTAGCCGTCTTTTATAATGCTTAGAACCCACGGGGAGATGCCGGGGATGGCTTCCCACGCTTTGAAGCATTTGGCTAGAGGCTGAATAACCGTGCTGTCCCGGTTGCTGCACATAGCGGGCTGGACACTGTGTGTGGGCTCGTATGAAGCTGTGCGTGGCAACTGGATTTACACCCAGAGAGGAGTTTATGGGCCGTGAGACAGAGCGAGCAGAGGGGGAACACGCACCGGGACTCGTGGGCATGCTTATATCTTCTCTGACTCGAGCGGGCAGAGGCCGCTGAGTGAGAGTGAGCTCTGTGGGAGACACGGGGCATAAAATGTGAGTGTGTATGGGTGAACACGTGCTTGTGGTCACGTTTATTACACTTGAGGCTTTTATGCTCTTTATGTGATTTCTCTGGGTAGCCGTAAAACGGCCGTTTGTCGCTCGCAAGCGGGAAGATACACCAGGCTTGTTCTCGGCGGGATACACTACTGAAGTCGGCGAGGGCTCGGCGACTAGCAGAGGGCGAAGCTTCGACGGCGGTCCGGCCGCGGCGGGAAGGGGCCGTCCTTTTCCCAGCAAAGCTAGGCAGACTTCTGATGATCAGGCTTCAACGTGACTTTAGTACGGGGAGCCTGGGGGGCCTGTCTGCGTCGGCTGTCTGAGCTAGAGCGAGGGTGTGGCGGCCGCTCTGCTTTTGTTGGGGCTGGGTTTGCTGCGGGCGGCGCTGTCTGAGGAGTTCTAGCAGGGGGCTCGCGAGGGCGGCCTGCAGAAGTGCTAGCGCGGCGGGGCAGGAACATGTTCATGGCCTGGGTGGCTTCTCTGAACCTCGGAGAAGTGGTCAACGATGCCCGTGACGGCAGATCCGAAGAGGCCGGTGGGTGAGATGGGCGCGTCGAGAAAGAGGCGCGTCAGAGTCACTCATGTCGGCAAGCGTGAGCCAGAGGTGTCTTTCAGCGACACAGAGGGAGGCCATGCATCTCCCCAGGGCTTGGGCTGCAGCTTTGGTAGCGCGAAGGGAGAGGTCCGTCGCGCATCTTAGGTCGGAGAGACCAGGCAGGTTCCTTTCACTTTTAGCCATATCGCACAGCAGGTCGGATTGCAGTACCTGGAGAACTGACATGGAGTGCAGCGCTGAAGCGGCCTGGCCGGCGGCTGAGAAGCGCGAGCGCTGAAAGGAGGAGGAAGCCCTGCAAGCTTTCGAGGGAAGCTTAGGAGATGAGCGCCATCTAGCAGAGGGCGAGCAAAGGTGGGCGGCGACCAGATCTTCGACGGGCGGCATAGCAGTATATCCCTTCTCGGACACAGGCGGACACATCCGAGCGTGTACGGGCCGAAAGGGAGCATTCCACGACTTCGTGAGCTCGTTATGGAGCTCCGGCAGGAATGGTGCGGCCCATGTGCCAGAGGGAGCGGGCGCCGGTGCAGGTATTTCCCATCCATCCTGTTCGGCGGGTAACTCGGGCGGTGGAGACCACTCGAGGCCCAGGCGATCGACGGCTTGGGAGAGGAGGCGCATTAGATCCTCCTCGATGCCAGCGCGGGTCCCCGCAGACTCCCTGGCTGATGAACCGAAGGAAGACCAGTCGCTCTCCGACGCGTGCAGCGAAGGAGGGGTTCTCCATCGCCGGAGTCCATGGACGCTGCAGAGCGGCCACTCGGCGGCAACAGCACGTCCGGCTCAGGCGGAGAAGGAGAATGGGCGGGGGCGGCCGCGGCGGCCCACACATCATCCTAGAGGGCTCCGGCAGCCTCTGAGAGCGGCGTTTCTCTCTTCGCGGCGATGTCAGAGGCGGCGCGGAGGCGGACTTCACAGCCTGAAGTCTAACCCGCAGGGAGACAGAGTCAGGTCCTCGCAGAGGTCACATCCTCCATCGGCGAGGGCGAGTTCCGCGTGTTCGAGCCCGAGACAGAGAGGGCAGATGAGATGGCGGTCTCCGTCGTCGAGCGGGGAGCGGCATGAGCCGCAGGAATTGTGAGGCATCTTTAAAGACGCTCACGCTCTTTTAGAGAGAGTAGGACCGTCGGACGGCGCTGAGCCGCTGGGCGCTGAAGGTGGCAGGAAGCCGGCTTCTTCAGAATCCGAAAGCTCGCTAGTAGATGCCTTGTCACGACGAACTGGCTTTCTTCATACACGGCAAGCGATTAGATCGCTGAATGAAGACGAATCGTTGGGACAGCCTACGGAGAGCGCATTTATACGCTCAGGCCACGCCCATATTGGCGGGCTCTGACGTAATGAGCGAGCGCCTGCCGCTCATTGGGCGCTGGTTCAGCGCCGCTCTCCCATAGGCTTGTGCATTTCTCTGAGTCGAACCAATGAGCTGCTAGCATAGCCCGCTCAAGGTCCTGCACCAGAGAAAGTGCGTTGACAATGATTACAAATTGTAGGAAATTTTTGGCTTCAACTTTCTCGGCAAAGAAGAATCTTTCCCGGGAGCGTAAGCTAGCTTACGCAAGATTGAGAACCCTTCTCTCGCAAAGAGAACCTGCGCGTCATGCGTTGGTTTAAAATGGGATATGCATCCAATTGCATCATATACCACTTTTAGTTCATTGTCATGCTCCAGAGTCACCACACGATAGTGAACATGCCATGGGTGAAAGTAAAGAACAAAAATATTCTACATAATGGTAATTTCTTACTAGGCCTAGTTATAGGCCTAGTTATAGGCCTACTAGTCTCTTTTAAAAAGGTACTGTTAAATAAATGATTGTTGTTTAAAAGCAACCAAGAAAAAGGACCCTTGGGTTGAATGTGAATTGACCTGTTGTGAAAGGCATCCCTGGGTTCAGCTCTTCCAGACCACCTTCATTACTAGTAAATGAGATTTAAATTATCTTAGTACACTGTGAACTAATTTGTTGCTGCATTAATTAAATACCCCTTGAAATCAAAAGTGAACCTATTTACTTTGTTAGCGCATATTACTAGTTTTGTGGTGAACAATTAATCTGTGCAGGTAAATATACATCGACTGGTCAAAAGTTTAAGATTTGGTAAGATTTTTTATGTTTTTAAAATAAGTCTTCTGTTCACCAAGGCTGCAATTCTTTGATAAAAAATACACAAAAAACAGTAATATTGTGAAATATTATGACAATTTAAAATGACTTTTTTATGTTCATATATTAAAATGTAATTTATTCCTCTGAAAAAAAGCTGAATTTTCAGCATCATTATCTCCAGTCTTCAGGTGTCACTTGATCCTTCACAAATCACTCTAATATGATAATTTTATGCTCCAAAAACATGTATGATTATTATCCATGTTGAAAACAGTTTTTTACATTTTTATTTCAGGATTCTTTGATGAATAGAAAGTTCAAAGAACAGCAGGTATAGTCTGGTATAGACTGGATAGTCATTTCAAATGTTAAATCTTGAGTAATGATAAATTGCTTTGACTTGTGAAAGTAAAAACTGATAAACTTATGTTAATGTAAAAATATCTTGCCATGAATTATTAATCACATTGCACTGGAGAGTGAAGAAACATTCTCAGATGACTGTCCTTTGGAGGAAGCAGACTATCCGCAAGAGCATAAATAACTTTAATTGATTTATACTTGTGCCTATGCCTATTATTTCTGACAGGAGTCCACGTGTACAGAAAGGCCTACAGAAGAGTCTGCACAAAGCAGTGATACAGAGGTGGGCAGTGTAGAGACAACTTTCCTTTTTGTTTGTAGCATGAGGCATGTGTGACAAACGACACAGGGTGAAATTCGTTCCCTATAAGTTCCCTTCTACAGAAAATAGAGTATTTTGGAAAAAAACAACAACAACAACAACAGAAATCAGGGGCAGAAATAGAACTTGCACTAGAAATAGAGTTGCTTCAAAATAAACTTCAGAGTAAAATACACAATTTCACACAGAGTACCATTGCTGACCTTGCACAATATATCTTATTGCAGGCAAAAGATGACTGAATAACTGGCTTTTCTTTACAAAGAGCTATTGAAATAAAACTCAAAGAACTGAGCAAATTTGTCTTGTCTTTTATTAAACATTTAGGCTTAATGAAACGTTTCTTTTTCTTTTCTGATGTTGGCAATGTTGTGTAATATGGCACATACAATGCCACAGGCCCCGTCAGGTGCAACCCTCAGGCTTTTCAGATGCTGAAATCTTCCCTTTAGTTGACCAAAGTTCATTTAATTGTGCCCTTGTCCTGGCTAGAGCTGCATTGTAATTGGTCTGGGGTTTGGGTCAGGGAATGGGGTCATAAAACACCTGTCTCCAAGCAGGATCCTGTTGCAATTACAATCACGAATCACCTTTATAATGGAAAAATGTAGTTATTTTAGGATCAGCAAAAGTTACAGTGAGCTTGATAATTATAATTTTCCTTACCACGTTCAAATATGTGCATAAATGTGAATCTCTGAAAATTCTTGAGTCATGCACAGATCCTGGCCATTTTGCTTTCACATTGATTTGTGATATGGAACATAGTCACACACCATCTAAGAGATTTTACTCAGTCAACTGCCTTATTTAAAAATTGTTATAATATTACTAATCTGGAATTTGAAAAATTGTAATAGTAACTTGGCTGCACATGTAAGCCTTTGCGAATGCCACGACAGACAGCACTTATCAAGTTCTCCGCATCTCCAGTGTACAGTATAATAAAGGACATCCCGAATCAGCCTGCAGTTATGAAATAAGCCTGCCCGCGGGCAGGTTCAAGCGAACGGGCGCGTCGAAGAACCAAACAATCCAAGATCATGGCAAATCGCCAACAACCAAATCCAGCTATCTGAGTGAACTTTATGAGCTCGATTCATAAGAATCGGTTCTTAAGAACAATTCATTTTTGAGTCGGACATCACTTTGATTCACAGGATCATGGCGGACACACACAGCAGCAATAGCCAGCAGGTCCCGGTGTTATTCTCCTTCTCCGTGTCCTCTCGGCCCTCGTCTGTGCCCGTGGGCTCGGGATATGAAGTGCTCATCCAAAGTTTCTGTCCATCTACGGGCGTCAAATCGATGTTCATCGTAAACTGGTGCTTCAGTATTTCTCGGAGGAATGGGGTCAGTACATTGATCTACCGAAGGGATTCAGTGGTCTCAGAGAAATGTCGGCTGAGATTAGTACCTCTGCAGATGGATGTAAGCTCATATTTCACACATGACCTGCATGAATAATAATATCCCTTTATTAATATGTGACGTGTTGTTCTGTGAAAATGTCAGACATGTTGCGCGTATGGGCGGAAACGATTCAGGTTGTTAAACTTTGTTTGATTGAGCTGGACGTAAAAACAAAACACTTTAAATTTTCTCAAGATATCGTGTGGTTGTTGCATCATGCATTTGTTTATGTTTATTAAATGTGGCGTATTAACACAGCCATATCTAATGTTTTGGCCAGTAAAATTGAAGTAATGTTTCAGAAAACACGAGTGATGTGAAATGCAGGTGATGATCATCATGCATGGATGAATATTATTTTAGTGGGCTTTTCTCTTATAGACTGGGATCTGTCGATTGTTATTTGTGTGTAAGAAGGCCTGTGTTGTTTCAATGATAAACACCGACTGTTTGCCAAAACACAAAGCGAACTGAAGCTCTTTCCTAGACGGACACACTATACTGTAGTGGACTGGACACTATACGGTAGTGTATTTCTCTGACAGCACACTCTATACTGTAGTGGACACTATAATGTAGTGTATTTCTCTGACAGCACACACTATACTGTGGTGTATTTATCTGACAGCACGCACACTATACTGTACTGGACACTTAACTGTAGTGTATTTATCTGACAGCACACACTAAAGTGTAGTCTATTTCTCTGACAGCACACACTATGTTGTAGTGTATTTCTCTGACAGCACACTATACTGTAGTGTATTTCTCTGACCGCACACACTATAATGTAGTTGTAGTTATTAGTTAATCCAGCAGGGGTTGCTCTGTGCTCTGTGGGTCCTAACGCCCCATTATAGTAATGGGGACACTATACAGTCAAAGAGCACCGTCCTTCGGATGAGACGTTAAGCTGAGGTCCTGACTCTCTGTGATCACAAAAAAACCCAGGATGTCTTTCGAAAAGAGTAGGAGTGTAACCCTGGCATCCTGGCCAAATTTGCCCAGTGGCCTCTGTCCATCACTGACTTTTAATCATCCCCATATATATACCAATTGGCTTCATCACTCTGTGTCCTCACCACCAGTAAGCTGGTGTGTGGTGGACGTTCTGGCACAATATGGCTGCTGTCGTATCATCCAGGTGGATGCTGCACATTGGTGGTGGTTGAGAAGATTCCCCCTTCTATGTAAAACGCTTTGAGTGCAGAGAAAAGCGCTATATAAATGTAATGAATTATTATTATTATTATTAGTGTATTTCTCTGATCGCACACACTATACTGTAGAGTATTTCTCTTGACAGCACACACACATGCCACAGGTCTGAGTCCTGTAAAGAGCAGATTCAGGGCTTTCAGAGACACCAACTGTTCACAGCTTTCACCAGGACAACAACTTCTGCTTGCTCTTTAAACATGACTTGCATTCATTTAGTGATCAAATGTAGCACTCTAATGGATATATGATTATATTTTATCATTTAAATCTGACTCATTTTAAAACTGCTTGTTATAAAGCAACATTTCAGGAAAGTGGTATGGTGTTTCTAATCAAGTATGACTTTCGTAAATGTCCACTGTAGAAACACCAGGACTTACAGCAGGTTTACCAGAGACACAACAAGTGGAATTATAGCTCAATATTACTATAAAATATTAACTATTATTATGGAAATGTTGCCCAATTATAACTCCCCATTATTACACTTCTTTTTTCATTACATGTCTCCAAAAACACATTGTTCGTTTATCGTCGATCGTTTATAGTTACATTGTACTGTATTATAAAAAAACATTTGTTTTTTTTACCCACATATTGCATAAAGTAATGGCTTCTCGCCCATTGTGTCACATTCCAGCCTGAAGCAGGCGTAGCCTAGCCCTATAAATATAGCTAGATGGGCTGATATAACTGGTTTTTCATAGCCGAAGCGAACCAGAGCGTGTTGCAGGCACGGCAAGATACGCAGTACTCGTTCCTCTTCTGAGAGAGAGCCGAGGTTACGTTAGTAACCAAGTACGTACCAAGTACCCGGAACACAATGTAAAACGCCATGCGTGCAGTAGGCTTGCTACGGTAGTCGGTGTTACGGGTGTTAAAGTCTGGACACCGGTTTCATGACATGCCCACCGCGGTAAAAAAAAAAAAAAGGTTAAAGCCGTAGTCGTTAAATCCTGCCTATTAACACACACACACACACATACTGACCCACAAAAAGACACGCGTCGGTATTCAAGTTCTCTCTTTGGGCTTGAACAAACCATAACACACAAATTATGCCAAAATGTCCTTAAGAGCAGTCTTAAAACGAACGTAGAGATTAGTGAGAAAATGGGACACGTGTCAGATCGCGTCTCTGTCAGCAACGGCTGTCGCTCATTCGCTCACACATTTTTACTTACTCATTCTCATTCACTCCTTCAAGTGAACAGTATTAGTGGACTAATGTTGGGAGTAGGCCTAGTAAATGAGGGTTTAGTGGGCGATTTCAGGATTCAACCCATGTTCTCAAGCAGTGAAAACAGAGGACACTGACAACGCGTTGACAGACAGGACCGAGCTAAGGACCGAGGTAATATTTAATATGAAACAGTCTCAACTTTCAAATTTGGTCAGTCAAAGAAAATCAAAAAATAAATAGGCCTACCGTTACTGTTTTGTGGCTCTTTAATGTGTCGTGACAGATTGTCTGATAAAGCCAAGTTCCACCGACGTTAACTACTAACTTTCCTGACTGCTTTGTCGGACATCACATGTCTGTCAATCAAAAGTTAGTTTTTTTCAAACTAGCGCATATTCAGGGCACAATAACAAAACAGTTCTTTCCCGCACTACCACACCATTATATGCCCGTGAAACGTGCGCATTTTACCGTTTGCCTTTAAATTAGCGATTTAAAAGCCCCGCGGCTGACACCGGTATTACGGTGTTGTCACACGTCGCATTAACCGGTGAGAAATATCCTCACCGTCACAACCTTAGCGTGCAGGGATCCAAAACCAAAGTCCCAAGGGCAAGTGCCCGGGGCTCATATGGTGCACATTCACCAGGGACTCGCCGAGAGTCTGAGAAGAGAGGCTAGCAGCATCATTCCCAATAAGTTAGCATCCCAAAGGAGCTAATCATTGTAACAGTGTCATACACAGTCAGGGTGAAAAACATTCGGCCTGAACTGAGTAACAGTAGGGGTATTATTTTTTGCCCACAGGGAAAAATCTGCCGGTCAGTGAGTGGTGCTCAATCGATTGTAGCATTCTGCGCCTGAAGCAGCGGGGCAGACAATACTTGATTGTATATGCCAGCTCTATAAGCATCAACTATCCATCTGGATAGGCTCCGTTTCGATGTGGCTAGGCCCTTAGCACTGACCGCTGAACGAAACGAAAAGCTGCTCAGTCTGTCTGAAGTGGACGAGCCAGACATATGCTCTTAATGCCCTGACTTGGCAAAGGAGGCTCGCGCCTATCTCCTCTATAAACCGGCAGGGCGGACAGGGAAATAGTGAACACACTATAGTGTAACATGCCATGGTGAAAGTAAAGAACAAAAATATTCTACATAATGGTAATTTCTTACTAGGCCTAGTTATAGGCCTAGTTATAGGCCTACTAGTCTCTTTTAAAAAGGTACTGTTAAATAAATGATTGTCTGTTTAAAAGCAACCAAGAAAAAGGACCCTTGGGTTGAATGTGAATTGACCTGTTGTGAAAGGCATCCCTGGGTTCAGCTCTTCCAGACCACCTTCATTACTAGTAAATGAGATTTAAATTATCTTAGTACACTGTGAACTAATTTGTTGCTGCATTAATTAAATACCCCTTGAAATCAAAAGTGAACCTATTTACTTTGTTAGCGCATATTACTAGTTTTGTGGTGAACAATTAATCTGTGCAAGTAAATATACATGATTGGTTAAAAGTTTAAGATCTGGTAAGATTTTTTATGTTTTTAAAAGAAGTCTCTTCTGTTCACCAAGGCTGCAATTCTTTGATAAAAAATACACAAAAAACAGTAATATTGTGAAATATTATGACAATTTAAAATGACTTTTTTATGTTCATATATTAAAATGTAATTTATTCCTCTGAAAAAAGCTGAATTTTCAGCATCATTACTCCAGTCTTCAGTGTCACGTGATCCTTCACAAATCACTCTAATATGATAATTTTATGCTCCAAAAACATGTATGATTATTATCCATGTTGAAAACAGTTTTTTACATTTTTATTTCAGGATTCTTTGATGAATAGAAAGTTCAAAGAACAGCAGGTATAGTCTGGTATAGACTGGAATAGTCATTTCAAATGTTAAATCTTGAGTAATGATAAATTGCTTTGACTTGTGAAAGTAAAAACTGATAAACTTATGTTAATGTAAAAATATCTTGCCATGAATTATTAATCACATTGCACTGGAGAGTGAAGAAACATTCTCAGATGACTGTCCTTTGGAGGAAGTAGACTATCCGCAAGAGCATAAATAACTTTAATTGATTTATACTTGTGCCTATGCCTATTATTTCTGACAGGAGTCCACGTGTACAGAAAGGCCTACAGAAGAGTCTGCACAAAGCAGTGATACAGAGGTGGGCAGTGTAGAGACAACTTTCCTTTTTGTTTGTAGCATGAGGCATGTGTGACAAACGACACAGGGTGAAATTCGTTCCCTATAAGTTCCCTTCTACAGAAAATAGAGTATTTTGGAAAAAAACAACAACAACAACAACAGAAATCAGGGGCAGAAATAGAACTTGCACTAGAAATAGAGTTGCTTCAAAATAAACTTCAGAGTAAAATACACAATTTCACACAGAGTACCATTGCTGACCTTGCACAACATATCTTATTGCAGGCAAAAGATGACTGAATAACTGGCTTTTCTTTACAAAGAGCTATTGAAATAAAACTCAAAGAACTGAGCAAATTTGTCTTGTCTTTTATTAAACATTTAGGCTTAATGAAACGTTTCTTTTTCTTCTGATGTTGGCAATGTTGTGTAATATGGCACATACAATGCCACAGGCCCCGTCAGGTGCAACCCTCAGGCTTTTCAGATGCTGAAATCTTCCCTTTAGTTGACCAAAGTTCATTTAATTGTGCCCTTGTCCTGGCTAGAGCTGCATTGTAATTGGTCTGGGGTTTGGGTCAGGGAATGGGGTCATAAAACACCTGTCTCCAAGCAGGATCCTGTTGCAATTACAATCACGAATCACCTTTATAATGGAAAAATGTAGTTATTTTAGGATCAGCAAAAGTTACAGTGAGCTTGATAATTATAATTTTCCTTACCACGTTCAAATATGTGCATAAATGTGAATCTCTGAAAATTCTTGAGTCATGCACAGATCCTGGCCATTTTGCTTTCACATTGATTTGTGATATGGAACATAGTCACACACCATCTAAGAGATTTTACTCAGTCAACTGCCTTATTTAAAAATTGTTATAATATTACTAATCTGGAATTTGAAAAATTGTAATAGTAACTTGGCTGCACATGTAAGCCTTTGCGAATGCCACGACAGACAGCACTTATCAAGTTCTCCGCATCTCCAGTGTACAGTATAATAAAGGACATCCCGAATCAGCCGCAGTTATGAAATAAGCCTGCCCGCGGGCAGGTTCAAGCGAACGGGCGCGTCGAAGAACCAAACAATCCAAGATCATGGCAAATCGCCAACAACCAAATCCAGCTATCTGAGTGAACTTTATGAGCTCGATTCATAAGAATCGGTTCTTAAGAACAATTCATTTTTGAGTCGGACATCACTTTGATTCACAGGATCATGGCGGACACACACAGCAGCAATAGCCAGCAGGTCCCGGTGTTATTCTCCTTCTCCGTGTCCTCTCGGCCCTCGTCTGTGCCCGTGGGCTCGGGATATGAAGTGCTCATCCAAAGTTTCTGTCCATCTACGGGCGTCAAATCGATGTTCATCGTAAACTGGTGCTTCAGTATTTCTCGGAGGAATGGGGTCAGTACATTGATCTACCGAAGGGATTCGTGGTCTCAGAGAAATGTCGGCTGAGATTAGTACCTCTGCAGATGGATGTAAGCTCATATTTCACACATGACCTGCATGAATAATAATATCCCTTTATTAATATGTGACGTGTTGTTCTGTGAAAATGTCAGACATGTTGCGCGTATGGGCGGAAACGATTCAGGTTGTTAAACTTTGTTTGATTGAGCTGGACGTAAAAACAAAACACTTTAAATTTTCTCAAGATATCGTGTGGTTGTTGCATCATGCATTTGTTTATGTTTATTAAATGTGGCGTATTAACACAGCCATATCTAATGTTTTGGCCAGTAAAATTGAAGTAATGTTTCAGAAACACGAGTGATGTGAAATGCAGGTGATGATCATCATGCATGGATGAATATTATTTTAGTGGGCTTTTCTCTTATAGACTGGGATCTGTCGATTGTTATTTGTGTGTAAGAAGGCCTGTGTTGTTTCAATGATAAACACCGACTGTTTGCCAAAACACAAAGCGAACTGAAGCTCTTTCCTAGACGGACACACTATACTGTAGTGGACTGGACACTATACGGTAGTGTATTTCTCTGACAGCACACTCTATACTGTAGTGGACACTATAATGTAGTGTATTTCTCTGACAGCACACACTATACTGTGGTGTATTTATCTGACAGCACGCACACTATACTGTACTGGACACTTAACTGTAGTGTATTTATCTGACAGCACACACTAAAGTGTAGTCTATTTCTCTGACAGCACACACTATGTTGTAGTGTATTTCTCTGACAGCACACTATACTGTAGTGTATTTCTCTGACCGCACACACTATAATGTAGTTGTAGTTATTAGTTAATCCAGCAGGGGTTGCTCTGTGCTCTGTGGGTCCTAACGCCCCATTATAGTAATGGGGACACTATACAGTCAAAGAGCACCGTCCTTCGGATGAGACGTTAAGCTGAGGTCCTGACTCTCTGTGATCACAAAAAAACCCAGGATGTCTTTCGAAAGAGTAGGAGTGTAACCCTGGCATCCTGGCCAAATTTGCCCAGTGGCCTCTGTCCATCACTGACTTTTAATCATCCCCATATATATACCAATTGGCTTCATCACTCTGTGTCCTCACCACCAGTAAGCTGGTGTGTGGTGGACGTTCTGGCACAATATGGCTGCTGTCGTATCATCCAGGTGGATGCTGCACATTGGTGGTGGTTGAGAAGATTCCCCCTTCTATGTAAAACGCTTTGAGTGCAGAGAAAAGCGCTATATAAATGTAATGAATTATTATTATTATTATTAGTGTATTTCTCTGATCGCACACACTATACTGTAGAGTATTTCTCTTGACAGCACACACACATGCCACAGGTCTGAGTCCTGTAAAGAGCAGATTCCAGGGCTTTCAGAGACACCAACTGTTCACAGCTTTCACCAGGACAACAACTTCTGCTTGCTCTTTAAACATGACTTGCATTCATTTAGTGATCAAATGTAGCACTCTAATGGATATATGATTATATTTTATCATTTAAATCTGACTCATTTTAAAACTGCTTGTTATAAAGCAACATTTCAGGAAAGTGGTATGGTGTTTCTAATCAAGTATGACTTTCGGAAATGTCCACTGTAGAAACACCAGGACTTACAGCAGGTTTACCAGAGACACAACAAGTGGAATTATAGCTCAATATTACTATAAAATATTAACTATTATTATGGAAATGTTGCCCAATTATAACTCCCCATTATTACACTTCTTTTTTCATTACATGTCTCCAAAAACACATTGTTCGTTTATCGTCATCGTTTATAGTTACATTGTACTGTATTATAAAAAAACATTTGTTTTTTTTACCCACATATTGCATAAAGTAATGGCTTCGCGCCCATTGTGTCACATTCCAGCCTGAAGCAGGCGTAGCCTAGCCCTATAAATATAGCTAGATGGGCTGATATAACTGGTTTTTCATAGCCGAAGCGAACCAGAGCGTGTTGCAGGCACGGCAAGCATACGCAGTACTCGTTCCTCTTCTGAGAGAGAGCCGAGGTTACGTTAGTAACCAAGTACGTACCAAGTACCCGGAACACAATGTAAAACGCCATGCGTGCAGTAGGCTTGCTACGGTAGTCGGTGTTACGGGTGTTAAGTCCGACACCGGTTTCATGACATGCCCACCGCGGTAAAAAAAAAAAAAGGTTAAAGCCGTAGTCGTTAAATCCTGCCTATTAACACACACACACACACACACGACCCACAAAAAGACACGCGTCGGTATTCGAGTTCTCTTTTGGGCTTGAACAAACCATAACACACAAATTATGCCAAAATGTCCTTAAGAGCAGTCTTAAACGAACGTAGAGATTAGTGAGAAAATGGGACACGGTGTCAGATCGCGTCTCTGTCAGCAACGGCTGTCGCTCATTCGCTCACACATTTTTACTTACTCATTCTCATTCACTCCTTCAAGTGAACAGTATTAGTGGACTAATGTTGGGAGTAGGCCTAGTAAATGAGGGTTTAGTGGGCGATTTCGGATTCAACCCATGTTCTCAAGCAGTGAAAAACAGAGGACACTGACAACGCGTTGACAGACAGGACCGAGCTAAGGACCGAGGTAATATTTAATATGAAACAGTCTCAACTTTCAAATTTGGTCAGTCAAAGAAAATCAAAAATAAATAGGCCTACCGTTACTGTTTTGTGGCTCTTTAATGTGTCGTGACAGATTGTCTGATAAAGCCAAGTTCCACCGACGTTAATCTAACTTTCCTGACTGCTTTGTCGGACATCACATGTCTGTCAATCAAAAGTTAGTTTTTTTCAAACTAGCGCATATTCAGGGCACAATAACAAAACAGTTCTTTCCCGCACTACCACACCATTATATGCCCGTGAAAACGTGCGCATTTTACCGTTTGCCTTTAAATTAGCGATTTAAAAGCCCCGCGGCTGACACCGGTAATTACGGTGTTGTCACACGTCGATTAACCGGTGAGAAAATATCCTCACCGTCACAACCTTAGCGTGCAGGGATCCAAAACCAAAGTCCCAAGGGCAAGTGCCCGGGGCTCATATGGTGCACATTCACCAGGGACTCGCGAGAGTCTGAGAAGAGAGGCTAGCAGCATCATTCCCAATAAGTTAGCATCCCAAAGGAGCTAATCATTGTAACAGTGTCATACACAGTCAGGGTGAAAAACATTCGGCCTGAACTGAGTAACAGTAGGGGTATTATTTTTTGCCCACAGGGAAAAATCTGCCGGTCAGTGAGTGGTGCTCAATCCATTGTAGTATTCTGCGCTGAAGCAGCGGGGCAGACAATACTTGATTGTATATGCCAGCTCTATAGCATCAACTATCCATCTGGATAGGCTCCGTTTCGATGTGGCTAGGCCCTTAGCACTGACTGCTGAACGAAACGAAAAGCTGCTCAGTCTGTCTGAAGTGGACGAGCCAGACATATGCTCTTAATGCCCTGACTTGGCAAAGGAGGCTCGCGTCCATCTCCTCTATAAACCGGCAGGGCGGACAGGGAAATAGTGAACACACTATAGTGAACATGCCATGGTGAAAGTAAAGAACAAAGATATTCTACATAATGGTAATTTCTTACTAGGCCTAGTTATAGGCCTGAGTTATAGGCCTACTAGTCTCTTTTAAAAAAGGTACTGTTAAATAAATGATTGTCTGTTTAAAAGCAACCAAGAAAAAGGACCCTTGGGTTGAATGTGAATTGACCTGTTGTGAAAGGCATCCCTGGGTTCAGCTCTTCCAGACCACCTTCATTACTAGTAAATGAGATTTAAATTATCTTAGTACACTGTGAACTAATTTGTTGCTGCATTAATTAAATACCCCTTGAAATCAAAAGTGAACCTATTTACTTTGTTAGCGCATATTACTAGTTTTGTGGTGAACAATTAATCTGTGCAAGTAAATATACATGACTGGTCAAAAGTTTAAGATCGGTAAGATTTTTTATGTTTTTAAAAGAAGTCTCTTCTGTTCACCAAGGCTGCAATCTCTTTTATAAAAAAATACACAAAAAACAGTAATATTGTGAAATATTATGACAATTTAAAATGACTTTTTTATGTTCATATATTAAAATGTAATTTATTCCTCTGAAAAAAGCTGAATTTTCAGCATCATTACTCCAGTCTTCAGTGTCATGTATCCTTCACAAATCACTCTAATATGATAATTTTATGCTCCAAAAACATGTATGATTATTATCCATGTTGAAAACAGTTTTTTACATTTTTATTTCAGGATTCTTTGATGAATAGAAAGTTCAAAGAACAGCAGGTATAGTCTGGTATAGACTGGAATAGTCATTTCAAATGTTAAATCTTGAGTAATGATAAATTGCTTTGACTTGTGAAAGTAAAAACTGATAAACTTATGTTAATGTAAAAATATCTTGCCATGAATTATTAATCACATTGCACTGGAGAGTGAAGAAACATTCTCAGATGACTGTCCTTTGGAGGAAGTAGACTACCTGCAAGAGCATAAATAACTTTAATTGATTTATACTTGTGCCTATGCCTATTATTTCTGACAGGAGTCCACGTGTACAGAAAGGCCTACAGAAGAGTCTGCACAAAGCAGTGATACAGAGGTGGGCAGTGTAGAGACAACTTTCCTTTTTGTTTGTAGCATGAGGCATGTGTGACAAACGACACAGGGTGAAATTCGTTCCCTATAAGTTCCCTTCTACAGAAAATAGAGTATTTTGGAAAAAAAACAACAACAACAACAACAGAAATCAGGGGCAGAAATAGAACTTGCACTAGAAATAGAGTTGCTTCAAAATAAACTTCAGAGTAAAATACACAATTTCACACAGAGTACCATTGCTGACCTTGCACAATATATCTTATTGCAGGCAAAAGATGACTGAATAACTGGCTTTTCTTTACAAAGAGCTATTGAAATAAAACTCAAAGAACTGAGCAAATTTGTCTTGTCTTTTATTAAACATTTAGGCTTAATGAAACGTTTCTTTTTTTTCTGATGTTGGCAATGTTGTGTAATATGGCACATACAATGCCACAGGCCCCGTCAGGTGCAACCCTCAGGCTTTTCAGATGCTGAAATCTTCCCTTTAGTTGACCAAAGTTCATTTAATTGTGCCCTTGTCCTGGCTAGAGCTGCATTGTAATTGGTCTGGGGTTTGGGTCAGGGAATGGGGTCATAAAACACCTGTCTCCAAGCAGGATCCTGTTGCAATTACAATCACGAATCACCTTTATAATGGAAAAATGTAGTTATTTTAGGATCAGCAAAAGTTACAGTGAGCTTGATAATTATAATTTTCCTTACCACGTTCAAATATGTGCATAAATGTGAATCTCTGAAAATTCTTGAGTCATGCACAGATCCTGGCCATTTTGCTTTCACATTGATTTGTGATATGGAACATAGTCACACACCATCTAAGAGATTTTACTCAGTCAACTGCCTTATTTAAAAATTGTTATAATATTACTAATCTGGAATTTGAAAAATTGTAATAGTAACTTGGCTGCACATGTAAGCCTTTGCGAATGCCACGACAGACAGCACTTATCAAGTTCTCCGCATCTCCAGTGTACAGTATAATAAAGGACATCCCGAATCAGCCGCAGTTATGAAATAAGCCTGCCCGCGGGCAGGTTCAAGCGAACGGGCGCGTCGAAGAACCAAACAATCCAAGATCATGGCAAATCGCCAACAACCAAATCCAGCTATCTGAGTGAACTTTATGAGCTCGATTCATAAGAATCGGTTCTTAAGAACAATTCATTTTTGAGTCGGACATCACTTTGATTCACAGGATCATGGCGGACACACACAGCAGCAATAGCCAGCAGGTCCCGGTGTTATTCTCCTTCTCCGTGTCCTCTCGGCCCTCGTCTGTGCCCGTGGGCTCGGGATATGAAGTGCTCATCCAAAGTTTCTGTCCATCTACGGGCGTCAAATCGATGTTCATCGTAAACTGGTGCTTCAGTATTTCTCGGAGGAATGGGGTCAGTACATTGATCTACCGAAGGGATTCGTGGTCTCAGAGAAATGTCGGCTGAGATTAGTACCTCTGCAGATGGATGTAAGCTCATATTTCACACATGACCTGCATGAATAATAATATCCCTTTATTAATATGTGACGTGTTGTTCTGTGAAAATGTCAGACATGTTGCGCGTATGGGCGGAAACGATTCAGGTTGTTAAACTTTGTTTGATTGAGCTGGACGTAAAAACAAAACACTTTAAATTTTCTCAAGATATCGTGTGGTTGTTGCATCATGCATTTGTTTATGTTTATTAAATGTGGCGTATTAACACAGCCATATCTAATGTTTTGGCCAGTAAAATTGAAGTAATGTTTCAGAAAACACGAGTGATGTGAAATGCAGGTGATGATCATCATGCATGGATGAATATTATTTTAGTGGGCTTTTCTCTTATAGACTGGGATCTGTCGATTGTTATTTGTGTGTAAGAAGGCCTGTGTTGTTTCAATGATAAACACCGACTGTTTGCCAAAACACAAAGCGAACTGAAGCTCTTTCCTAGACGGACACACTATACTGTAGTGGACTGGACACTATACGGTAGTGTATTTCTCTGACAGCACACTCTATACTGTAGTGGACACTATAATGTAGTGTATTTCTCTGACAGCACACACTATACTGTGGTGTATTTATCTGACAGCACGCACACTATACTGTACTGGACACTTAACTGTAGTGTATTTATCTGACAGCACACACTAAAGTGTAGTCTATTTCTCTGACAGCACACACTATGTTGTAGTGTATTTCTCTGACAGCACACTATACTGTAGTGTATTTCCTCTGACCGCACACACTATAATGTAGTTGTAGTTATTAGTTAATCCAGCAGGGGTTGCTCTGTGCTCTGTGGGTCCTAATGCCCCATTATAGTAATGGGGACACTATACAGTCAAAGAGCACCGTCCTTCGGATGAGACGTTAAGCTGAGGTCCTGACTCTCTGTGATCACAAAAAAACCCAGGATGTCTTTCGAAAGAGTAGGAGTGTAACCCTGGCATCCTGGCCAAATTTGCCCAGTGGCCTCTGTCCATCACTGACTTTTAATCATCCCCATATATATACCAATTGGCTTCATCACTCTGTGTCCTCACCACCAGTAAGCTGGTGTGTGGTGGACGTTCTGGCACAATATGGCTGCTGTCCGTATCATCCAGGTGGATGCTGCACATTGGTGGTGGTTGAGAAGATTCCCCCTTCTATGTAAAACGCTTTGAGTGCAGAGAAAAGCGCTATATAAATGTAATGAATTATTATTATTATTATTAGTGTATTTCTCTGATCGCACACACTATACTGTAGAGTATTTCTCTTGACAGCACACACACATGCCACAGGTCTGAGTCCTGTAAAGAGCAGATTCAGGGCTTTCAGAGACACCAACTGTTCACAGCTTTCACCAGGACAACAACTTCTGCTTGCTCTTTAAACATGACTTGCATTCATTTAGTGATCAAATGTAGCACTCTAATGGATATATGATTATATTTTATCATTTAAATCTGACTCATTTTAAAACTGCTTGTTATAAAGCAACATTTCAGGAAAGTGGTATGGTGTTTCTAATCAAGTATGACTTTCGTAAATGTCCACTGTAGAAACACCAGGACTTACAGCAGGTTTACCAGAGACACAACAAGTGGAATTATAGCTCAATATTACTATAAAATATTAACTATTATTATGGAAATGTTGCCCAATTATAACTCCCCATTATTACACTTCTTTTTTCATTACATGTCTCCAAAAACACATTGTTCGTTTATCGTGATCGTTTATAGTTACATTGTACTGTATTATAAAAAAACATTTGTTTTTTTTACCCACATATTGCATAAAGTAATGGGCTTCGCGCCCATTGTGTCACATTCCAGCCGAAGCAGGCGTAGCCTAGCCCTATAAATATAGCTAGATGGGCTGATATAACTGGTTTTTCATAGCCGAAGCGAACCAGAGCGTGTTGCAGGCACGGCAAGATACGCAGTACTCGTTCCTCTTCTAGAGAGAGCCGAGGTTACGTTAGTAACCAAGTACGTACCAAGTACCCGGAACACAATGTAAAACGCCCATGCGTGCAGTAGGCTTGCTACGGTAGTCGGTGTTACGGGTGTTAAGTCGGACACCGGTTTCATGACATGCCCACCGCGGTAAAAAAAAAAAAAGGTTAAAGCCGTAGTCGTTAAATCCTGCCTATTAACACACACACACACACACACGACCCACAGAAAAGACACGCGTCGGTATCGAGTTCTCTTTTGGGCTTGAACAAACCATAACACACAAATTATGCCAAAATGTCCTTAAGAGCAGTCTTAAACGAACGTAGAGATTAGTGAGAAAATGGGACACGTGTCAGATCGCGTCTCTGTCAGCAACGGCTGTCGCTCATTCGCTCACACATTTTTACTTACTCATTCTCATTCACTCCTTCAAGTGAACAGTATTAGTGGACTAATGTTGGGAGTAGGCCTAGTAAATGAGGGTTTAGTGGGCGATTTCGGATTCAACCCATGTTCTCAAGCAGTGAAAAACAGAGGACACTGACAACGCGTTGACAGACAGGACCGAGCTAAGGACCGAGGTAATATTTAATATGAAACAGTCTCAACTTTCAAATTTGGTCAGTCAAAGAAAATCAAAAATAAATAGGCCTACCGTTACTGTTTTGTGGCTCTTTAATGTGTCGTGACAGATTGTCTGATAAAGCCAAGTTCCACCGACGTTAATCTACTGACTTTCCTGACTGCTTTGTCGGACATCACATGTCTGTCAATCAAAAGTTAGTTTTTTTCAAACTAGCGCATATTCAGGGCACAATAACAAAACAGTTCTTTCCCGCACTACCACACCATTATATGCCCGTGAAAACGTGCGCATTTTACCGTTTGCCTTTAAATTAGCGATTTAAAAGCCCCGCCGGTGACACCGGTATTACCGGTGTTGTCACACGTCGATTAACCGGTGAGAAAATATCCTCACCGTCACAACCTTAGCGTGCAGGGATCCAAAACCAAAGTCCCAAGGGCAAGTGCCCGGGGCTCATATGGTGCACATTCACCAGGGACTCGCGAGAGTCTGAGAAGAGAGGCTAGCAGCATCATTCCCAATAAGTTAGCATCCCAAAGGAGCTAATCATTGTAACAGTGTCATACACAGTCAGGGTGAAAAACATTCGGCCTGAACTGAGTAACAGTAGGGGTATTATTTTTTGCCCACAGGGAAAAATCTGCCGGTCAGTGAGTGGTGCTCAATCGATTGTAGTATTCTGCGCTGAAGCAGCGGGGCAGACAATACTTGATTGTATATGCCAGCTCTATAGCATCAACTATCCATCTGGATAGGCTCCGTTTCGATGTGGCTAGGCCCTTAGCACGACCGCTGAACGAAACGAAAAGCTGCTCAGTCTGTCTGAAGTGGACGAGCCAGACATATGCTCTTAATGCCCTGACTTGGCAAAGGAGGCTCGCGTCTATCTCCTCTATAAACCGGCAGGGCGGACAGGGAAATAACCTGGGCCCTGAACGGTGTGTTGAGGGATTTTGGCACATATCTGTGTCTTGGTTTGAGTATGACTTTCGAGTCATTTGGCCCAAATTCCAGACACGTCGCGCTCACTTAGAGCGCTTGTAGATACCCTATGCACTTTACTGAAGTGAGAGCCATAAGAAATGCTGTTTTAAATGACAGGTGTTTCATATCCGACATCTGGATTGGCTCAAATGGGGCACCTTTCATGGCTTCCAGAATCATGGAAAGGTCCCACTTGGGGATTGAGGGGGGTCTTGGAGGACTCCTTTTAGGAAGCTGATGACCAGATCGTTTTCCCCAATGACAGGCCAGTCGCAGGTTCGTAAACGCAGCTATGGCCGCCACATAGACTTTGAGCGTGGATGGGGTTCTGTCCTTATCGGGGTGGGGGGGGGGGTGGCCAGCAGAGCGAGAGCGTAGTCTCTGTTCCCAGGCCTGTCGGCGCTGCTGAAGCGGCGACGGGCGGTGGCTGGGAGCTTTGAGCAGACGGCTGTTTAGGGCAACCTGCTGCGGAGCTGGAGTGCTTTGGGAGGAAGTTCTTCAGAGCTTGTGACATCTTTTGAATCTCGACGAATCTTTCTGCGAAGCTTTCGACGGAAAGCCAGGTCTGTAGTGCTCTGTAAATCCGGCACGTTGATAGCTTCTGGGGCTTCCTCGTCCATTTTTCGAGAGAAGGTCGGCCTGGAGTATGCAGAATGGCCATTGCAGTGAAGAGCCGACACAGCCTGCCCAGCGTGTAAGCGCGGGAGTACATGGCTGAAGTGGTGCGGCAAGCCTTAGATGGTAGCACTGTATTAGCTCGCCGTTCAGCGGAGGGCAGGCAAAGATGGGCTGCTACGGCTTCTTCCATGGGGGAAGCGAGAGCTAACCTCTGTCTTTCGCACCCGCCACCACGGAGAATGCTGCAGAGACAGAGGAAAGCACTCGGGCTGAGAAGGGGGCGTTCCAGGCTCGTCATCATCGATGATGGAAGCGGCAGCAGACTGCAGCCGTTGTCCGTCAGTGAGCGAGCCGAGTGAAGCTGGCAAAGCTGAGGGGCTAGAGAAGGCTCAGGGACCCGTTGACTACGCTTTTGTGGCGCGGTACTGTAGCGGGTTGAAGTGCAGACTCAGAGAAGGATGCCAGGCGAGTACTCAGAGTCACCATAAGCAATAGCTTGCAGTGAGGGCAGCAGCCGTTGGCGAGCGCGAGTGCTGCATGATCCTCTCCCAGGAAACGCAGAAGACATGGCGGTCCCCGTCGCTGAGTGGGGCTTGGCACAAGCAAAGAAGGATGCAGCTCTTTAGAGAAAAAAATTGCGGGTCACAGCGGTGAACACACACTTAGCAGAGTTTTTAAAGGATATTGACGTCGGATAGCATAGCAGGAACGGCGACTGAAGGTGGTGACATGAGGGCCAGCGGCTTCAGATACAGTGGCTCGTCCCGCAGAAGGCTTTTTTGATGGCGCGGCTTCTCACTCTGGATCCAGTGATGCTTGAGCTTCGCTGAAGAGATGAAAAATCATCCCCGTGGGACATCCCCATTGGACCGTCACCAAAGGGCCTCTCTCAATAGGCTGCTGCAGTTGCCGTAGGACAGCCAATAGGCACGCAAGCCGCCTTGCATATGCCTGCATGCTGCTGCAACGTGTTTTACATTAATTCAAAATTATTGGCTTCAATATCTTGTGGAAATGAGGTTTTCCCCTAGGGTAAGATATTACGCAGTACAACAGAAACTCTCATAAGAGAACCCACTGTTTGCCTATATATGTAATTTCATGTCTTTTTAGTTTTTAAACAAGTCTTGTTGTTACTACTACAGAGGACATACCATATATGAATACAATGTATTTTCAAACAATTCCCCCCCCCATTTGTTTCTTATGCTCTAAACAATGAATATTTTATATATATATATATATATATATATATATATATATATATATATAATATATACACTCACCGGCCACTTTATTAGGTACCCCATGCTAGTAACGGGTTGGCACGCCCTTTTGCCTTCAGAACTGCCTCAATTCTTCGTGGCATAGATTCAACAAGGTGCTGGAAGCATTCCTCAGGGAGTTTGGTCCATATTGACATGATGGCATCACACAGTTGCCGCAGATTTGTCGGCTGCACATCCATGATGCGAATCTCCCGTTTCCACCACATCTCAAAGATGCTCTATTGGATTGAGATCTGGTGACTGTGGAGGCCATTTGAGTACAGCGAACTCATTGTCATGTTCAAGAAACCAGTCTGAGATGTTTCCAGCTTTATGACATGGCGCATTATCCTGCTTAAAGTAGCCATCAGAAGTTGGGTACATTGTGGTCATAAAGGGATGGACATGGTCAGCAACAATACTCAGGTAGGCTGTGGCGTTGCAACGATGCTCAATTGGTACCAAGGGGCCCAAAGAGTGCCAAGAAAATATTCCCCACAGCATGACACCACCACCACCAGCCTGAACCGTTGATACAAGGCAGGATGGATCCATGCTTTCATGTTGTAGACGCCAAATTCTGACCCTACCATCCGAATGTCGCAGCAGAAATCGAGACTCATCAGTCCAGGCAACGTTTTTCCAATCTTCTATTGTCCAATTTCGACGAGCTTGTGCAAATTGTAGCCTCAGTTTCCTGTTCTTAGCTGAAAGGAGTGGCACCCGGTGTGGTCTGCTGCTGTAGCCCATCTGCCTCAAAGTTCGATGTACTGTGCGTTCAGAGATGCTCTTCTGCCCACCTTGGTTGTAACGGGTGGTTATTTGAGTCACTGTTGCCCTTCTATCAGCTCAAACCAGTCTGGCCATTCTCCTCTGACCTCTGGCATCAACAAGGCATTTCCGCCCACAGAACTGCCGCTCACTGGATGTTTTCTTCTTTTTCGGACCATTCTCTGTAAACCCTGAGAGATGGTTGTGTGTGAAAATCCCAGTAGATTAGCAGTTTCTGAAATACTCAGACCAGCCTTTCTGGCACCAACAATCATGCCACGTTCAAAGTCACTCAAATCACCTTTCTTCCCCATACTGATGCTCGGTTTGAACTGCAGGAGATTGTCTTGACCATGTCTACATGCCTAAATGCACTGAGTTGCCGCCATGTGATTGGCTGCTTAGAAATTAAGTGTTAACGAGCAGTTGAACAGGTGTACCTAATAAAGTGGCCAGTGAGTGTATATAACGTTATATATATAAATTTGAGGACGTTTTACTAAATCTTATTGAGAATAAGGATTAAAGTCTTGAGGGTTTAATCCTTATTCTCAATAGTAATGATGTGAGTTGGTGTATGTACATGTATATTCACAGTCTTGTCCTGGTTAGATAAATCTGAATGACCTTATGATGAACTGACCATGATCCCAGTGTTTCCCAATCATCCACTATGATCATCTTAGACGTATTACTGTGAAAAGTACTTTTCTCCATGATGCTAGCGATTTCATTGCTGTCCTTGTTTTTAAGCCTCAGCAGAAATGATTTGGAAGTGCTTCAGTGCTGATTGGTCTGGACTGGATCATGAGATGTCCGAGTTGTAATAATGCCTCCACTGTTGCCTGTCTTCACACAGATCACGGCCCTGGGAAACCTCTCGCCGGCCTCCACTGTGTTCTTCTGCTGTGACATGCAGGAGAGATTCAGACCTGCCATCAAGTACTTCGGGGACATCATCAGCGTGGGCCAGAGGCTGGTAAAACTGATGATCTTTCAGATGAGCACATGATCTCTGAATACCATAACTTAGAGCGCCCAATAAGTGCTCTAGAAGAGTCAAATCACCCTCAATTATATAGAGCTGGAGTCCTTTTATAGTTGCTTTCTTTCAGTTAAGCACACTCTTCACTCTTCTTCTACATGTCGAAAGAGCGGATGTTAACAGGTTAAAGAAAACACTCTGTAAAACGATACAAATCAAAGTGGAAGTAAACGTATATCAAAACAACAGCCCGCGATAGATCGGTCATCTTCTTCCTCTTTGCGCAAGCATTCTCACTGCAGCGTGGCGCACTCGTATAACAACATCATGCATACATTAACGACGCCATAGAAGAAGTAATCTTAAAGGCATATCAGACATGTCATGAACACTACTGAACACTAGGTGGCCGTTACAGAGTTCCATCTTTTGGACATTCATCATACCACATTGGTTTTTATTTCTTGTCCTCGAAACAGAGCACTAATCTGTTTATTTTTCAAGTGTTTGTAGTATTATTTTATACGGTAAATCAATTATTTATAATTATTATAATGAGAATAAAGTTAGGGTTAATTAAAATTAAGGAAAACAAATATATTGATCTGCAAATATAGCAAATTAATTTTAATTTATTAATTAAAAGGTACAATTACCAAACATATCTCAAAGTATTTTTATATTTTTTTAGTTTAATTAATAAACTAATTATATGAAACTATTATCAGTACACTATAAATAAACTGGTTCTATGCCTTTATTAATAAAACTAAATCTAAGCCTTTATTAATATACTTTATTTAAAACATACAAGGCCTAAGAGCATTTATTAAAATGCCTTCTTTATTTCTTTTCATTCCATTGTACTCCACAGGTGACCGCACGTACGCAATTGACACTTGGTTATTGTCATTTTACCATACTGTTCATTTTGAACAGACAGTGTGTTTACTTAAGAAATATTACTGTATATTTTCACTTTTAATTTATATTTCCATCATAAGTTTGGTCTTAAATTTAATTTAGAAGTGGTATTAAAAAGTCTTAAAGTCTTAAATTTAAATTGTTTATGTAGCCACCCTGTTTACAGTGATAATAGGAAATGACAGTAACAGAGACTGTTTAGCTTTACAGCAGCTCTAGAATAGTTATTGTCCAGCTAAAGTTAGTTTTGATCGATTCACTTCCGTTGCAAAGATCATTAGTAATTAACTTAGGGGCCGCTAACACGTAACACTTGCTCTGAACTGAAAACCCTTAATGTGCTCTGGCCGCCCATCCACACAACAGCAGTGCCTGGGCTCAAGAACAAAACCATGAAATAGGTTGCAAGGTGCAAGCCCTGAAAATTTTGGGGAAAATTTTTTATCTGAGCACACTTCAAAAAACGCAAATCTGTGAGAACGCTGACGGCATGCACATGCATAATACGTGTCTTTACTTATTACTATTTACAACTGGGCTGTGATGCTATTTTCTTCTAGAAACAAACTTTGTTGCATTTTTTTCCTGTTATCTCTGCAAAGCTGCTTTGAAACAATCTGTATTGTAAAAAGCGTTATATAAATAAATGTGACTTGATGCCGGTGTCTGAACATCTGTCGGTGTGCGGTTGCACAGCTGCAGGGCGCTCGTCTTCTGGGAGTTCCCGTGTTGGTGTCTGGAGCAGTATCCCAAAGGCCTGGGCAGCACCGTGCAGGAAGCTGGACCTCACCGGGGCCAAACTAGTGTTTCCCAAGACCAAGTTCTCCATGGTGCTTCCTGAGGTGGAGGCTGTACTGGCAGAGGCTCCAGGAGTCCGTAGTGTGGTGCTGTTCGGGGTTGAGGTCAGTACTGTCGTCTCGGAGATTAGTGTGATCATGGGACGAAACCCAAACTGGCTGACAGGAGACTCTGAATGAGTGCTTTGTGTCTTGTAGACGCATGTGTGTATTCAGCAGACCGCTCTGGATCTCATCGAAAGAGGTTTTGAAGTGCACATTGTTGCTGATGCCACGTCCTCCAGAAGCATGATGGGATCCGAATGTTTGCCCTGGAGGTAAGATGGATCATGGGGTTTAGGAGGAGGAGTCAGTGACCCCTGAGCAATTCCTGGGAAGTGGAAGCCAACATATCAAATGTGCAAATATCAATTGGAAAGTGTCTGACAACGTGTCAAACTCCGATGCATGATGAACTCTGTATTATTCCACAGGGCTTAAAGTACTCCGGCACAGTGCCGGATCTCGGCGTATGGGCGTGACGCATGAGGGAAAAAAAATTGTTAACTTGCATGCGGTTTATTATTTTCGAGTCAATTTGATTTCACCTACCAATCATATGAGAGGAACGCAGCTCTAATACTTTACAAGCCTATCAGAAGCACAGCAGGGCGGGTCCTAGCGAACAACGTGTGATTGAGATCCATACTTCACGTAATTGTCGTCGGTGAAAGTCGAGCACAAGTTCATAAAGTTCGGCATGATGTCTTACCTACGGGTGTAATTTCCTATGTGGACATGTCCCCCACTTTCAAATTAGTTTGTTGTGATTTTTAACAGCACGCCGTCAGTCGCCACGGGAGGGAGCAGGACCGAGCCTGTGTGAAATAGCTCACTGAAAGCAGGTAATGAGCAGGTATAGCGGTTGCGACCATCAGACTATAAAAATAGATTGTGACACAGTCAGTGATGAAATGCCAGAAACAACAACAGGTGACTAATGTCATCATGGATGAAAAGAAAGAAAGGAGATGCGAGTTGGTTGGTTCAGGAAGCTAAATATTAAATGTTGAGCATTCTGTAAAAAAAACAATCTGTGTAGCCTACCATGAAAACGAGTCCACTTCAAACCTTAATATTTTCTGTCAGCAATGTATGACAAGTGCTGTCAAGATGTCAATGTCAACGCATGCGATTCTTTTTTTTTTTTTTTTTTTTGTCCAGCTTTAACATTTTAAAATATGGCAATTAACGCAGTGTCCATCCGTTCTTTCTGTCTGTCATCCTTTAGCTAGGATGATCACGCTCTTATTCACGCCAATGCTTTAAACTATTTCTGCGCGAAAAAAGGAGAACACGCTTTCAGTGAATGTCCTCCTGACACACACACAACGCTCAGAAAGGACGCGCGATACGAAACAATAACACACACATGTATGCCAGAATGTCTATTTTGTCGAGTATCCCCTCAAGAACAGTCTTAAATGAGTTAAAACAATCTTAAATGGAAGTAAATAGTAGTGAGAGAATGGGATGCGTGAGAGATCCTGTCAGCAGCGACAGATCTTAAAGTGACAGGAGCCATTAATTCTGTCTGTCAGTAAACTTAACCTAAAGAACAGAGGGAACAGAAAATTACTAACTGCACTTGACTAAAGAATGCTTGTAGCTTTGATAAGGATTCATCTATATTTCATTAATAATGTATGCAGGGCAGACTGTTTATAACCTTATTCAATTTCTTTATGGTACAGTTAAATATGATATTTATTAAGGGTTAAATGAGGATTGTCTTAAGTTTACTTAAATTAAAAAATGTTATATTTTTTCAAGCTTTTCATTTAAAATTTTTGGGAAAATAATTTTCATTGAGAGATCAGGATAATATTAGTGATACTGGCTTTCATTCATTAAAAAGATGCCATTTAAGCTGTAATACTTGAAAATAAATGGTGCCATTGAAGACCAGTCGTCGTCAACAACTACAGCCCCCCCCCACAAAAAAAGTTCAGGCTCAGGAAATATTTTCACTTTAACCCCTGTATTCATGCCATCTGTAGTCACGGTTTTGAACCATCTGCTTATGTGCATAGCTGTCAACCCTCCCATTTTTTTTGTGGTTTCTCACGTATATATTAGTAGCCTGGTTAAAACCAGTTATGGTTATGAGTTATGGTCTGGCAAAGGGTCATAGACTAATCATTTCCAGAGGGGCTTCACCAACGGACGTCGTGGATAGACCTAAAATCAATCAGAGCGGTGAAGGAAATGACGTATGCAGAGCGGTGGAGAAACATCTCCGAGTGATGTTCTTTGCTCGGTTTTTAACAAAAAGGAAATGTTCAAAATCGCTTAAAACACGATCGCGAGTGATGTTCGATGGCGGCATCCATCTTTGTAATGTAGGCTACAAAATCTGCTTCAAAATCCCAGTGCTGTCGTCATTGTGTAAAGCCCGCCCAATGTTTCTGATTGGTGCCTTGATTTCGATGGATTGGAAATGGGCTTGAATGGGCTCTTTGCCAGACTAACTTTCAGAGCAAATCTAAATTTCGCCGGAAGTTGTCTGGGTTTTCCCTGGCTAGTATTTTAGCCCTTTTCCCGCTGTCTTCCCGTTTTGACTATTTTCGTGTAAAATATCCCGTAATTTTACGCTCTGATTGTGTCAGACTTTCAAGCTTGGACAGATTCGGCTTGAAGTCGTTCATCCTCAGATGCGGCGCCGCGTGTGCTGTTAGGCCGGAGACGAGACACACTGGCTGCGAGGCGTATACGTCAGGGTTTCTGTTGTTCCGTGTAATTACCGGACATTGGCCGGAAAAAAATGAAATGTCCGAACAAAATTAAATCTCTCCGGTCAAATTGTCCGATTAAAATTGCCTAATAATGTCACCCCCTAACACAATCTGAATTAGAGAATAAGCCTAAAATGTATAAAGCAAAAATACACCGACCTTTGGCTATGTTAAAAAGGAACAGGCTCTACCGTTTGAATGTTATTAACACTAGAACTACCGGAATTCCATAACTACTTGAACGACCATAGTCGGTCATTCTGACCGTTCAAACTTTAACGTTCACAATACTCGTATAATCACAATACTTTAATGTTCAACCTCGTACAATCAATAATCAAATCACTGTCCCCGGCGCTGCTCGCGCATCATGTTCATAAAGCACTCCCTGTTCAGTGCTCAACGCAGTTTGCTTCGCGCTCCACTCAAATCGCCCCCGCTCGCTCCAAAAAACGAAAAAAATCTGCATGTATTTTTATTTCACTTTTAGATTAGACCATAGCCTTACCTTACAAAGAACTAAAGACCAACAACAACATTTTCCAAACAGAAATGTTTCATTTCTAATTAAAAATGATTACTAGCAAGAACAGGAATGTATAGCATACTACACAAAAAGTCCTGTAAAGTTAAACGAATAAATGGGCCTAATAATATGAATAAAAATTAAATAAACAAAAATATACATAAAAGTTTTAAAAGTAAATTAACTATAGGCCAGAATTTTGATAACTGAACTTTTGCCCAACGCACACGATAAAAATTTAAATGGGCTTATAACCATTGTACACACAAACTGCTGTAAAATCAAACGAATAAATTGGCCTAATAATAAAACTAAAATAAAAATATGAACAAAAATGTAAAAAAATATATATACATAAATGTTTAAAAGTAGGCTAATTAATTATTAGGCCAGATTTTGATAAGCCTAACTGATTTTTGTGCAGCACGCACTATTAACATTTAAATTGGCTTAGGCCTATATCATCTGTACACACACACACACACAAAAACTGTAAAATTAAACGAATCAATAGGCCTAATTATAGAAATAAAAATTTGGCTATAGGCCTACATCAACATGTTAAATTAAAAAGTAAATGAACTATTAGGCCACCAGACGCCTATATCTAACTGAACTTTTGCGCATAGAGCACGTGGATAACAATTTAAATTGTCTCAAACTTAAAAAAAAAAAAAAAAAAAAAGATTTGCTTTCCTTATCTAGTTCTTTTGAGTTCACCTTCAAGAACACGAGTTTGGACTATGTCTGAGGTTTCAGACACATGCGGTGGTTTCTTGAAAGCAGGCCAGCAGCGAAGAAAACCCTCTCTGCGCTCGCAGACTCGCTTGTGGATGCTGAATACAATGCAAGCAACTTTAGTCAGGCGGGGAAAAGACGTGGAGTTTTCTCGTGGTGTGAGCGGAGCGCGAAATAGGGCGATGCTCCGTCCTTTTAAAAATGCCGCTCTGCGCTCCTCTGTCCAAGATCCGCTCCCGCTCCACTCCGCAATGCTCTGCTGCGAATGTAAGTTACGTGCCCGCCCCAGCGCGCTCGCGCTTCCTAATAAACGCCTCACCTCCGCGCCGCGCACTCGCTACATTCCCTTTAGCACATTACGATATTGTATGTGGGGAAGGGGGATTGGTTTGTTAAACTAATGTGAAACCATAGTAAAAACAATTGGCGTTGATTGACGCAATCGACGTTCATGTTTTCATGGTTTCCGTCTATTTGAAAGTTATGCTAATAAACACGTTGCATTCTATACGGCCTGATTATGTCATTTTTTAAGTTAAATAGCCTGCCTCCAGTTTTCCTCAACTTGACTAATTAAGAGGCGATATTTGACCGGCATATAATCAAAATGTCCGTTAAACTAAACCTCTGCCGGTCACTTTGACCGGCACCATTTTTTCTAGCGGAAACTCTGGTATGCGTCTCAGCTGTGTGGTGTGTCCGTTTTTATTTCGGCTCCCATGTTAACCGATTAGAGCTTGCATAATGCCTGCATGACACTCCGCGCCTATTTTTCATGCGACACACAAGCGTGTTGGAAGCATTTTCAGGCAATAACATCTAAAATAAATGAATAAATAAATAAATAGGAAACAATGTTTATATGTAATTTTGTACAAGAATGCATATTAATAAATTATATTTTAGATGTTTGCAACACCAACATTTTAGTTTGACCTGTACACCAATGCTGCGCTATATATTATATATATATTAGGGCTGTCAAAATCGATTAATGTGTATTCAAAATAAAAGTTTGTGTTTACATAATATATGTGGGTGCACTGTGTATAATTATTTTGTACATATATAAAAATACGCACATGCATGTATATTTAAGAAAAAAAATATTATTTATATATAAAATATTTATATTTATATATAATTTAAATTATATATAAATCTATATACAGTATATACATGAAAATATTTCTTAAATATATACAAGCATGTGTGTGTATTTATTTATTTATATATATATATATATATATATATATATATATATATAATTATACACAGTGCACCCACATGTATTATGTAAACACAAACTTTTATTTTGGATGCGATTAATCGTTTGACAGCCCTAATATATATATATATATATATATATATATATACATAAAAACTCAACGAGTTTTCAGATATTTGTTTATGACTTTTTGCCCCTTTATTAAACATTTAAAAAACAAACAAAAAAACAAACATTTAAAATATTCCCAAATTAATGGGAATTTTTTAATTTTACTGGTTTTCTAAGGCCAAATTAGAACCTGGAAATGATATTTTTCCTGGAGTGCTGAATGAGAAGAGCCATAACCACAGCCTACAGAAAGGGGATGTATTAGGTGAGTTATAGGCTATAATAAATGTGTCTGAATAAATAACAAGCTAAAAACATATCTCCATCTCTGGATGCACCTAGAAGAGAAATGCACCTTTCATATGGATTACATAATCAGAAGGTATTAGCTTACGATTTCGAATTTGTTCATTTTAAAGTGGACATTTCAAGCTTTAGTCTACAAAGGCTATATTGTTTCAGTTCTCGCGCTTCAGTTCACGAAGACCATGAAAGCGCTCCTGGTTGTTTTAGTTTATTTTACAAAAGCACAACGTTTTCTTGTTATTGTGACATTATGAAAAAGTAGTTGCGAATAATGTATTATTATATTCTGCATAACCAAAAATGATAGAGTATTTTAGGTTGTTTCCACTGTTGATAGAAAAATGCAAGTGTTTGCGGCGCGCCCGCACCTGCCTGCCATCCAGTGCATGCTCCACACGCCGTCCATACACACACTTGGATATTTGTCAAAATCGTGTGTTTATTTGTGATAATCTTAGCCCTGTATTACTATTGTCCAACCTGTAATATGAATGAAATATGACGAATTGCTTTGTTCCTTTTTTGGATAAAAGCGTCTTCTACATATGTAGCCTAATAAATGTTATAATAATAATGATGATAATTATTATTATTTGCGGACACGGACCTAAAAACACACCGTGTCATCTAAGTCAGGTGACTGTAAATGCGCATTTTTTGCATTTTTTTTTTTTGCGAATTTTTTTCGAATTGCCTGAAATACAGTACCTCCTCATGCGAGCGGTAAAAACGTTTTTGCCGATAAACGTGAGTTTTTGCGAAATTGACATGTTTCCATTGTGCGCATTTTCATTTCTGTGATAAAGTCACATTAGCTGCTACCGCTGGGGAAGTAGCACTGGCACACTCACTATATATATACTCTTACATACTCAATTCATTCATCTACATCTTGTTCCTTCTCGTCATTGCCGCTATCATAGAAGTGGGTGCACACGCACGTTACTGATAGCACATGGACATTCAATCCATTTCTCCAATCTCTTTCCATATTCATTCCCCATTCATTTCATACACTTACACTGCACTGTTGTGTCGTCTTCGTTCATGTTGCTTGTCTGTGTGGGCGTAGTCAGTCTTCCGGCAGGGAAATCCGAAACCGAACGAGCGAGCGCGGGCCGCTTATGACGTCATGGCCGTGCCACGTCGACGCATTAAAACCGGAAGCTGACAAAACCATTGTCTAGTGTGGATAGGTGTTCATGTGTGTATTTAAATGAAGACATTATGTGTTATTAAGTGTGTATGTGTATGTATGTGTATATATTTATAGGGAATTAATTAGTATGGATTATTATGATCATCCAATAGATGCAGTATTGGTGTGTAGTGCATGTTAGATGTTAATGGAATTGGTGTGGCCCAAAAGGCGCGGGGTTTGGCCTATTTAAACAAAGCCAAACCTGAAGTCTGGGCTTGTTAACCAAGTCGGAAGCGAGAGTGCAACTGTGGTGCCTCAAGCAAACAAAACCTGGTGTATGGTAGCATACATTTTATTTAAAAGAGTTTTCATCTTTATTTTTTTTATTTTTGTACTTGTTAAAGCAGCACCAGGTTACTTTTGCTCTCGGGGTCCCCCTACAGTTGAGAAACAGTATTGTCCTCTACTACTGTCGTAAACTCTGTCATCCTACATGCACGCGCATTTGTTGACAACCATGATAGCCCTGAACACTGTAGGAGGACGTCACATGCAGGTGTTCTGCTTGCGTCGCGTGTGAAATATCTTCATCCCAGGTACAGTGACATATATTTCAGCATGTCATATGAATGTCATTTCATGGGTTTTATTTTTTTTTTAACGACAAATGATCGCGATGCTTACAAGCCGCCATTATAGTAGCCTAGTCTATTACCGTTTTACTGAATCTATATGATACTTCAATGCAATGTTTGAGTGGTAGATAATAACCATATATCGTCAATATTATAATATCAGCTAACGTTACCATAAATGAATCAGCAAAATTGATTTGCATTACAGCTTAAGGCAAGAAATAAACGAATATCACAGACATGTTAATAGGTATCCAAAAATATGATTTTGTATGTCTTATATTTCCTTGCAAGAATCTAGCACCTACCAAACTTGTACACGTTGTTTAGAAGTTAAAACACCAGTTAACTTTATTTTGAAGATAAACGGAGGATAGCTTCCGTAACATAGTAAGGCAGACAAAAAAACAAAGAGAATAGAGATAGGCTAGTATGCAAGCAATATAACGTAAGTTACTTACTAGTCCAAAAGCATGACAGCCAAGTACGCATCGGTTCGCCCCCGTCCTCCTCCTTCAGCTCACGCCAGAAAACACTGCCCCAAAGTTAATCCTCGTTACTGCGCGATCACGTTCTCTTTTTGCTTTGCGTCCGATAAAACCTTTGCTTTCTTGTTTTTCTGTGCTGCTTCGGCCATGACTATAACATTTGGCTCGTGCGTCCGATTTTAAGGAAGTGTCAGGGTTAAGGTGGTGGAACTAAGTGACGTATATGCCGTCAAGCAGTCAAATTTTGTAGTTCTCTTTGTTCGCGGGGTTACTACCCGAAACCCGAAGGTTTAAAAGTACGATTAAAAACGCTACAGACCCCGTCAGGCTATGGCAGACGTGTCATTCAACCTATTGTAAGTCAATGTACCATCACAAGAGACTTGGAAATATATTATGAAGGTTAAAAAGTTACCTGGTGTTACTTTAAGGGATCCCCCCCTTTTCTTTTTGTGTGCACCTGTATATATTTATTTCACTGTGGATGATCTTCATTGGCACTGAAAATAAATTCCACCTTGCATGAAGTGCTTCTGCGAGTGCGCCATCCTTTTACATCCAAAACGGACACACATTTCTCCCCGAAGACGAGCTGGTGGGCTCGTCTTCATCACAATTTCGCAATTTCAATTTGCGCAAATTGAAGGGTAATGGAAACGCGGCTTGTGATTTGTTGAAAATGTTGTTTCGGTGCATCAGTAATCTTTTCTAACACACTTCATATATCCAGGATCAAGCTGCAGAAATATTGCTGCTTGACCACTAAAATAATATAATCTGTGTGGGTAGAGAGGTAACGCATGTGTGTGTTCCCCAGCGATCGGCGCGCACTGGGACCATCATCACCACCAGTGAGGCGGTTCTGCTGCAGCTCGTGGCCGATAAAGAGCACCCAAAGTTCAAGGAGATCCAGAACATCATTAAAGCCAGCGCTCCAGAGTCAGGCCTGCTGTCCAAGATCTGAACACACACTAGAACATTTCTCTCAAATATTCAAAACGGTACACCTTCTCATTCTCACAGGTGGTTAATTGTATTTGATGTGCGTAATTTAGGCTAAAGTCACACAATCTGAAATGTATTTTTAGATTTTAGATGTTGTATGAGAGCACAAGATCTGCCATTGATAAATTGGTGTCTATATCGAGAATGAGGATTCGAAATAAAGAAACCCCACTAAGAATGCAGCACAGTTGGCAAATAGGTGTTTTATGTTACTGTAAATACTTGCTCTGGATCTAGAGTATAATCAGTGCTGTTCAATGATGTAAAATTACAGGCTATCCACAGAGATCATTCTGTAGCTTTAAATTATGTGGATTTGGAGATATTTGATGATGATGATGATGATGATGATGATCACTAGCCAGATTGTCATTGACTCTGTAAGGCTGTGTAACCAGTGGAAAGCATTTGTTTAGAGTGTTTGTGTCTCTTGCCTTTTTGGTTGTTTAGAGTTGCTCTATTTTAAAGTGTGGTGAATGAACACATCAAACTACCTCTCATCTAAATGTCATGGTAAGAGTTACTCAAATCAGCTGATTTTCTCTCTAAACTGTCAAATATACATATAGATCAACACCTTTACCAAAAAGCAGAAGCTTCTTTAGTGGAAGTAGATTTTTTTTTTTTTTTTTTTTTTTTTTTTTTTTTGCTATTAGAGTCATTTTCAAGAGTGAGAGCATCAGGTTTGCATACAGTTGGATGTATTTCTTGAAAGTGACATGTCTCTGTAGACGTGTGGGCAGTTTTAATCCTATTGTTTGGTTCTATCTGATTTATTGCCCTATAGACTTCACTAGCCCTAAAGAAATTTCCTGAATTGTCATTTACAGTTTGTTATTTGCTATTTCTTTTGTGTGTTTTAAAATCAGCCTCCATTTTGTTGTGTACATGTATATTGGAGAAAAATATGTATTTGGTGCCTACTGATGAACAGTTGAGACTGATTGTACTTTTTTGTGCACATTGTACTATTACAGTTCCTAACACGTTTTTGTATTTGCTCTATATTATCTCGATAATAAATGTTTATATGTCTCTTAAACTTAAAGATGTTTTTATAAAAGTCCAAAAACAATTAGAAAGTACAGTAATCAGAGCCAAGCACATTAGAACAAGGAAATGTCCAAATTGTGCAGAACAGAACATATTATGTCTTCTAAAATGTGGTATATTTCAATATCAAAACAATTGAGTTTTGTAATAAGTGTGTCTCCTGTCAGTGTAATTTAACAAACATTATCTGTATCTCATTTTCAGATTGAACTTCAGAGGAGATGGGCCTTGCCCAATAAATGAAGTGAATGAATGGTATACTGTTTCTGAACAGAAATAAAACTATATATGGCCATTCTTATCTCGAGCTGAATCAATTCAGAGGAATTTTTATTGTACCCTTAATATATTTGGAGTCAACAGTAGAAAAACAAAATTAACTTATTATAGTGCTACCTTGTGGCTAATCTTCCAAAAAGTTGGGACCCTGCTTTATATAGTCACATGTATGCTACATAGCACATGTTCTAAGGAAAAATGAAAAGCTGGAAGTGACGTGTATTGTTCGTGAAAGCGTCATGTGAAAGACAGTTCACTTCGTGTATACAGACAGGAGCCATCTTCATAAAATGGTCTCAGATAAGTCGAACCCTGAACGCCGTCCATACAGTTCAAAAGTTCGCTGAACTTTAGACAGTTCAGCTCACTCAGCCACGAACGTTCGTGGTTTGAGCTTCATCGAGACTATTTTTTAAGATGGCTCCAGTCTGTGTACATGAAGTGAACTGTCTTTATAAAGTATCTTCTTATTAAACGGTCTGTTGTCTGTTGTTTGTGATTTTTCTTCAGTCATGTGATGTGGAGGTATCTGTGGAAAAAACAACAAAATCATCCACACTGATACACTCTGACAATCTTGTGAACCATGTTGAAAACTTACCTAGGTTAACAAAGGTGAGAATATGATTGTGAAATGAAATGTTCTGTCAATAACATCTGTCCACTGAGCAAATTCTGTGCTTGTTTATATGTACGTTGCATTTTTTAGGACATTGCATCAGAGGTGAAGCATATTCTGGAACACCCAAACATGGTTATAAGCACAGCTTTCAATCTATACATCAGACAGAGCGACCTGGCAATGCTGGAAGGGGGTTCCTGGCTCAATGACATGGTAAGAGTGTAGTGAACATACAGTAAGATTAAATATTACCTTTTATTTATGATTATCCAGTACCATTTCTTCTCAAAAAAGAAAGAAAATATTTGATTTAAAAGAATCAAATTGCTACTACTTGCTTTATGTCTGAAGTGGCTTTTATTTTTATTTTTTGATGACTGCATTTATTTCACATTTTAAACCCCTCCCCTCTGAACAACTACCATCTCAGTACATCACTTTTCATGATCTATTAAATTCCTTGTAGATAAAATTAGGTCATTTTTTTCCTGTGTACATTTTTCTTTCTTTCTCAGTGACATTATAGAAGTAAAATCAGTTGTAATTTGGGTACATTTACATTGACTTCATCCTGGCATTATTCTTTTATATAACTTGCCATGCTATTTATCGTGCTATATATAATATTTTATTTTTCTTTATTTATGTATTTATTTTTGATAAATGATGCTAATTATATTGTAACTAATAATCTTTGTTATATATCATCACTGTTTTGCTTGTTTGCTTTTTAATCCCACAGTCATCAAATTGGACACAACAATCTCTGATTTCTTTAAATATTGGCATTGGTCTGATTAATCCGATCATTTTAAAAAGCTCTGATGTTGGCCGTCATGGATATGTGTATCATGATCATTTTTACTCTTATGTTTTCAAGGTTATCAATTTCTAATTGTTCCCTGGTTGTTGTCTCCCCTCTTCTCACTCTCTACACTCCCACATTTTTTATATATATATATATATATATATATATATATATATATATATATATATATATATATATATATATATATGAGGTGTTTCATGTCACTTTAAATGTAAATCTGGCCCTATACTCATGAATACAAGTGAAGTGAGTCTTGAAGACAATGGTTGTACCGTTTTGTTTGATAGGACCACAAAGTAGGGTAGATAGTACTTGAAATTTTAGAGCTATTTTATATTATTCGACACAATGGCTTATTTTTTTATTTGCAATATAAATAAAATGTATTATTAATATTATTATTAAAACAAACTATATGAATGTACTGTCATATATGCATGTGAAAATGCATATAACAAACATCCCTCTGAGGGATGAGGTCATTCCGTAACATGCCACTGGCATGTAGGTGTGTCAGAACTTCAAAAGGTGTGGAACTTAGCCCTGCACCAGCTGGATAGTGGTGTCACATGGGCTCAGATAGAGTTACATCATGAATAATTACAGACTCACATTGAGATCAAACTCAGTAAGGCTCATTTCAGCCTTACACAAGTCACAAAATGGACATAGCCGTCCTGCCGAACAACAATCATCCAGAGAAGTTTCTGCAGCTGGATGTGGGAATGCTGCCGGCTGACACATGGCATGTTCCAGATTGGCACGGTGTTGTCTCGCCAAAGGCAGTGGCACAACCGGATGTACTCGCAGGTAAACACTGTTAGCATACAGCAGATAAACTCTGTTAGCATACACACTCAAGCTGTTGTAGAAACAGTCTGACTGAGGAACAGTATTTGTTATCGGGAACTCAATCTATTCAGTCTTTATTCTTTACTTGCTTTATTTAACCTAACTTAATACAAACCAAAAAAGTGTTTAATTAAATTTTTTATTTTATGTTACCTAATTCAGTTTGATTTTACTCAGTGGACTTAACACACTCCTAAATTTGTCAAGATGAACACCTTGATGAACAGTAGTTGCTGTATTTCTTTTGACTTTAGGTGCTTTATTCCAGTAATGTCTAGCCTGGCATGCCAGCCCGAACTCCGCCCACAACAATTTTTGGTCGGGAAGTTCGGTCTGGACTCGATAGTAGTATGAAGCTGCAGACTCGGAGACCTGCATCTACAGTCCCCCACCCAGAGTCCCGCATTCTCAGACCCCTCGTTTTCCGAAGACAGCGCCTCCTATCAAATTGTATCGGATAAACATGTGAAGAACTTAAGCCAAAATGTGATTCGGCGTATTTTTTAATCAAACTACTTTAGCTCATCGATACAACATATGAATAGTCCATTTAATATTTGTAAAGATAGATAGATTTGTTAGGGGTTAGGGTTAGGGCGAATGTTTTTTCGCCCTCTTTCCCCTCAAAAATATTTTGATAGCTACTGTAACTTTAGCCTTTAACCTTGGATTTTTTGTAGATATGACATAAATGCTGCAGTTATTTCTGTGCCCCCTGTATTTCAAACCTACAAAGTTGTCCAAAGTTCAAAAACATCTCAAGGGACACTAAACAGAGCAGTGCAATATGAAGGTAACATTTGCAAACATCTTTTTTCTTTTTTTTTTCTTTTTTCTATCGGGCCTATACTGTTGTAGGCTATTACACCATACATCGATAAAGTCGCCCCTGCCGAACCCAGCAACATATCATTTTATTTTAATGCAATTGAAGACGAAAAGTAAAGTCACAAACACAGTTTTTTCTTCCTTTTTTCTTTACAGCAAGATGATGTTTAGGTGATCATTAAATAGTACAGAATTGTTTATTATTGGTGTTTTGTCTATTCTTATTTGTTTTGCTTCGCATTCAAAATAACAAAAAAACAACAGATAGGGCCTATTGTAATGTTACCATGGTAATGTTGATTAGACCATTATAGTTTGAACTGAAAGAAAAATTGGAATTTGAATTTAAAAAATATTTTTAAAAACATTATAGCAATATAATATCACATACTATTTTTCAGAAGATAGTTCAATCTGTAATTGTATCCCTACCATCAGTAACAATGAGTTTTTTTGGCACATGCATTAAGCAGGGAATGCAAATATTTATTGGAGAATTTATCGTATATACCGTAATATTGCATCCTATTGTTTTTAATTGCATTTGGATAAGCGTGCGCTGTACTCTGTGTGCGGGTGTTATACGATCTTTCGAACAGCAGGAGGCGCTGTGTTCGAAAATCGAGGGGTCTGAGAATGAGGGACTCTCGGTGGGGGACTGTAGATGCAGGTTGATCCATTGAGGAGTAATTATGATCAGACAAGAAACGGTCGAGCCAATCAAATTGCCAGGGCGGGCTTTATACAATGATGGACAGATTGATCTGCAAGGACGTAATCATCACGCATAATAATCTGCGTTATCAAAGAGCGCTTAACTTATTTCCCTCAGAGATGACTGCAGCTGGAGAATTGAGATGTATAGTTTCCAATGTCGAGTCTTTTGTAAAATAAATCGACAGGGCATTAATTTTAATAGACAAACAGAGAACTGCAATCAAGGCATTTGTCGATCGGAAAGATATTTTTGGCGTCCTTCCTACATGATTCGGGAAAAGTGTAACTTATCAGCTGGCTCTGATGGTCACTAAGAAGATGGGAAATAATGAAAAGCCTGTGGTCGTTGTGGTTTCTCCTTTGGTCGCACTCATGGAGAAGTAAGTAAAAGAAGCAACATTCGTTATTTAACTTCTAAAATAAGTAAAATCTGTAGTTGAAAACTGCGCTATGTAAAGGAGTTGACTTACTGCGTTGCTCTGATTGGTTGTAGGTCTACCGACTATCCAATTGAGTGCAGAGTTTTTTTTTTTCCTGGTTCGGTTAAGACACGCCTCATAATCAAAGCCCTACGGAGCGGTCTCAGACTCATATTCTCATTAGAATATGAGTATGACGAAGTCAGGCTAAGTAATGTCTTCAGTTTGGTCAACAATGTCAACAATCTGTTCACTCCGAGCAGAATCAGTATTTTAACATTTCTGTTCATGTGTTTATCCTGTAACATTATTGTTCTGAAAATGGTTTGAAGTTAACAACAGGGTTTTGTTTACTATACTTTATACCAGAGGTTATATTGGACTTTACTAAGAGTTCGTGACTGAACCTCGTAAATCCAGCGGATCCTCAAACTGTTGCAAAGCCTCATACAACAGCTCAACCTGCCTCAATTGTGAATGAAGTTTTGCACGCATTTTGAAGACGGTCTCTGTCTGTTTGCGGTGAAAGGGTTAATAATATATATATATATATATATATATATATATATATATATATATATATATATATATATATATATATATATATATATATATTATGAATGCATGAAAAATGATGATAACAAATGTTTGACCAAAAGTGCAGTGACTGCCTTTTTGCTTTGTAGGGCAGTATACTAACCTGCAATTTTCGCTGGTTTCAAAACAGACAATGCTGGATATAACGTCCCATATACAGCTATGGAAAAATTAAGAGACCACTGCCAGACCAGCAGTTGCTCTGGATTTATTATTTTTAATATAAATAATAAATACAGAGCAACTGCTGATTTGGCAGTGGTCTCTTAATTTTTTCCATAGCTGTATATCCTCAGAAATGGAATTCAAATTCATCAAATATGACTGCAGAAAGAAGAAGAAGAAGTGGGTGAGGGTCTTTCAAGTCCCCTCCTGAAGTTGAAAGAAAGATCACTTTTTGAAAGTTCAGACTTGATTTAATGCTAGAAAAGGTGAAACTTTCACTTGAGACTTTTCCTGAGAACAAAGAGACAATCCTGAGATGCAAAACTGTGCAAGAATCTTTCAAAAGCCCAAACAGAGAAGAGGCAGAGAAACAGCAGAGCACTCTTAGAAAAAATGGTTCTATATATGTAGCATAGGGTTCCTTACTCAACTGCAAAGGACCTTTTATGCAAAAAAATGATGATAATGACAAGAAGAACCCTTTTGGCACAAAGGTTCTTTATAGGTTATTATTCATTCATATATTAGAATAATTCTGCATTATTCTGCAACATTTTGCAGTTGTAATTAAATTATTGTTTATTAAACTGTTGTAGTAACTTAATATCCCATTTTAATCATGCTGATTTTTGAAGGATAAAAACTGAAATGGCACTCTTCGTGTGATATTGATTATTTACATTTTCTAACCCCCATATCTTGAATTTTGTGATCATTCATTCATTGCATTTTAGGGGTTCCAAATACGTAGCGCTTTAAAACCTTTTAAGGTTCTATATTGAACCTTTTCTTCTAAAGGCCTCATTATGCTTCTGCGTCAACTCCACGGCGTAGCTACGTCGTCACTGCTACGGCGTCGTGGCCGTTTTATGCTTCTGCGTGAGGTTGTGGTGCTTCGCGGTGCATTTCACCGCCAGAACGCTAGGGGGTGTGTGGTTCGCGAATGGTCCCGTGCGCCGCGAGCGAAGGAGAGAGAATGTTGTTGCAGCTGTCAGCTGGAGCTAATCGACGTTGAATAACAAGACGAAACAAACTTTATCCCCACAGAATCAACACGGATGTCCATGGCCCGTTCCACTCATAGACAGTAAAAGAAAGGTTTCACCCGAGCTGCCATAACGATAGCTTTTCTGAATGACTTGGAAGTATTTTTTTCAGTATCACATGGAACTGTTACTGTACTATGGCAGGATAATGTGTCCCGTGGCAGACTTGGTTAGTATTTTATCAATGATGTAAGTTAACCGTGAACATTGTATTGAAAATAAACAACAAACTGTGTTTCAAAACAAACGTTGATTTATTGATTTATGTTTATTGTAAGCAAAAGAGAAAGAAAGGAATAACAGTTATAGACATATATTATCAATGAAATAAAAACCAACCGTTTATTTAGGTTTAATTCTTTATTTACTTTCTTTTAAGAGTATTATAATTATCAGTACGAGGGTGCAAATGTTTAAAAGGAAACCGGAAAAGCTACACTCAATGTATAATCTGACCAATCAAAGCCCTTGCTGTCTGCGTCGCCTCGACGCGCAGTTACAAATTTTTGGAGGTGCACGTCAAGCTACGGCGGAGGGGTCGGAGAGGGGTTCGTGTCGACGGATAGGGGTCTGCGGGGTACGCCGTCGATTCGACGCAGAAGCATACAACAGGCTTAAGAGTGTATATTCCAGTCTACTGACACCAGGGCCCGTATTCATAAAGAATCTTAATGCAAAAAGTAGCTCCTAGTGACAAGATTCTAAGAAAATTCTTAGAAATGTGGGCGTTTACTCTTAAAATTAAAGAAAAATTCCTAGTAAAGAAAAAAGTAATTCAGAAAGAATCTTAACCCTTAAAAGAGGTCTTAAGGTCAAAATTGTTAGGAGTATGGATGAGGACTTTTAAGAGGCTTAAGAGTTTCTTTAGCAGAGGAGAAAATGGCAGAAAAGACGATGAAGAGGGAGAAGAAATGTGTTGCAACAGATCGACAGTGAGTTAATAGATATATATATATATATATATATATATATATATATATATATATATATATATATATATATATATATATCGTCTATTAACTCACTGTCGTCTATTGCAACACATTTCTCTCAATACCTGCACGATCTTGTATTATATATATATATATATATATATATATATATATATATATATATATATATATATATATATATATATATATATATATATATATATATATATAAACAAGATCGTGCAGGGATCATGTTTGTGACTGATCTTATTAGAGACACGCTAATATCTTCGACACATCGCAATGCCATAACGCCAGAAATGAAAGTAGCCTAATCACTCCATTAAGATATTTGGCAAATGGGAAAATGCAATAATGCAGCAGTGATTTGGGTCTGTGACAACCGTCTGTAAGCAGTGATCACACAAAACAATTACAGTACAGCACTTTCAGAACCTCTTATTATGCCACCTTGCAGGCTAAAAAAACTGCATTTATGAATATAGCAGGCTTCCCTGGTGCGCACAAGCAGGGGAATGAAGCGTTAATAATTTGCGCTATAAGCTCCCACGTCTGCTTCTTGCTTTGTGCTGTGACACCCGGCCCAAATTTTTCTTTAATGATGGTGTTCATCCACTAACTGGACTAACAGTAAACACTGCTCTTCTGTCCAGTCGTGCTTTTCTCATCTTTCTTGTTTTTTATTCCATGTTTGCTATATTAAAACCAACATTCAAACCACCACTTAAATAGACAGCAATCAGTGTAATTGGAAAGAGTGGAAAGTTTTTTGTTTTTTTTGTTTTTTTTTATCATTCTAAGCCAATCAAATACCTTAGAATATTAACAGCATGGTAAAAAAGGATTTATGTATATACATAATGTATATAATGTGTGTGTGTGTGTATATGTGTGAGTAAACTCTATACTTAAAATTGCTCTTTCTTTCCTTCTTGGACAACCAACCAATCACAGTCTTCAAAAGAGTGTGTCATACATAGCAACGGGGTCAACCCCGCCTACTCACTAAGATAAAAGTTTTTGTCTTTTCCTTACTCAGAGTTGCTCTCAGATCGGTCCCGAATCGCTCTTAAGCTAAGACTCCTACGTAAAAGTTTTTAAGCTAAATTAAGAGTTTTCTGAGAGGATTCTTACAATCTTTATGAATACGGGCCCAGGCCTTTGAGTGACATCATCAGCTAACGACACATGCAGAGCGACAGCCAAGAAGCTTCAACAGACTGATAATATGAAAACAGAAAAACTGACTGACATCCTTCCCTTACGGCACCACAGGTGTGGCAAATCAGATATTGGGACTCAGATCACTCTAGATTTCCTTTACACCAGAGTAGATGTTAAAACTTCTTGCTGATTTGTACTCGGCTTTCGCCAAGATAAGCAAAACTAAGACATAGATTTAGAGTAAACTATGCTTCTCCATCCATTTACGCTTCTTTCCATATGGTGGTGTGACTCCCTTCTCTCCAGCTTTAACGGCTGCAGTGTACTTGGTGCGTCAGCACACGCAACAGCTGCAACTACAGGACGACAACCATCTGGATTGAGCCGAGTAGGGAACATCTCTAGGGTCTTCAAGTAGGCACCTTCCATCCTCAGTGTTTCGTCGACTAGCCCATGACACCTCAAGAGGGCTCAACAGTGACTCTGGCGTCCCAGAGTCACCCCCTCTGTACCCCACTCAGCTCAGCCCAGCTTACTAACCTAATGAGACTTAATCACAATCTCTCCGCAACCCAACCATATGCGCCAACACGTTTGACTTAAGGGCTGTTCGAGCCCCACTGGTGCGTTAAAGCAGTTTCAGTGGCAACGGTTCCGTATGGCATACCACAAAACACAATATCTGCCCAACCACCTGTCATTCACGCAATATCCACAGGAACATATACAAATAAACCAACAGACTCTTCAAGTTTTCAAGAAATCTATGAAACCGTAGCATGGCCTGTACACAGCCAGCTAGAATCTTTCCGTCTCAACCACAGCCACATGCTGCTCCTTTCTGCTGCTTCAGATCTTTAATCTGTTCTTTACTGTTTTTTAAAAAGTTCTTTACTGTGCAACACAACTCTTGGCCGCTGAATCCAACGTCTCTGAGGAACCGGGTTGTAGAGTGTGCCACAGAAACCTCGACAACCCACTTCCACTGGATAAACCTGGACTCTCCATCCTCGGTGTTCTGCTTCAGATGCCAGATGAGCATACTGTAGTTTCTACCTCTCATATGCCTCATCTACCGCATCCTCCCATGGCACTGTTAACTCTATCAGTTGAACAATGCGTGCTGATCCAGTCCACAAAACAATATCTGGCCGTAGGTTAGTGGTGGCAATCTCAGGTGGAAAAATAAGCCATTGATCAAGATCAGCCAGCATCTTCCAGTCCCTAGCAGCTTCCAGTTGTCCCGGGCGAGAATTGGCATTAACACCTTTTCTTGGTGGTTGCTCGCCTGGGCGGAGGAATATTGTTTTCTGCGTATAATGCTTTGCTAGACAAGGCGGCAACGTATTGGTCCTACTATGCTTGCCTTCCAATGCTAAAGACAGACATCGCAGTACTTGGTCATGGCGCCAAGTGAACCGATCTTGGCTAAGAGCCACCTTACATCCTATCAAAATGTGCCTTAATGTGGCAGGTGATGAACACAAAGGACAAGGGGGATCCTCTCCTACCCAAAGGTTTAGGTTCTGCGGTGATGGGAGAACATCATATGTTAACCTAATAAGGAAACTGATCCTACACTCTTCCATTGACCAAAGGTCTAGCCAGCCCATCTTGAGTTGTTCCACACTCTCATCCATTCTCCCTGCTTTGCCCGGGGAATGGCCTTTATACACCTCATCCTCTCCTCCCGCTTTCTACCTCGTTGACTACCAGCTTCCTCCTTTGAGCTGGGCCTGCCTTGTGCCATTTAGGAGGAGCTAAACTGAGCCCAAAACCCACTCTTCCATGCTGTACCTGTCCCACGATATCCCCAATTTGAAGGGCAGCCTTTGCCTCTACTACAGATTTCTTTGCTGACCACTTTCTACCAGTTTTTAACACAGGGGCTGCCTCCCTTCACACATTTGTCACGTGATTCTACTAAGGTAATTTCCAGTCTGACCTTGGCAGATTTAATCGGTTAAAGCAGAGACTAGCAGCTGCAAAATTCCTTTACTATAAAGTCCCACTCTGCTGAGGCAGCGTGGAACTCCCAACCATTTCCTGATGTATGAACTTATCAAGCATTGCCATGCAGTGCTGAATTTTGGAGTTGAGAAACTAAATTGCAAATCTCCAAAATAGGCTTTCACTAAATTTGTTATTGACATTGGTACTCTGAAAAAATCAAATGCTGCCCAAAGAAGCTCATGTAGCACTGAACCATATGGATTAGCCAAATCCAGGAATGTCACATGGGAGCTCCTTCCTCTTGTTTTTAGCTGACTGAATTTGTTGCCAGATATCATTGATGTGTTCTAAGCATCCTGAGAATCCTGGAATCAGTGTTGTGCACTCGAGACTCGAACTTGAGTCTAAGACCATATTTTAATGGACTCGGTCTTATCATGGACTCGTGTGCATTTTGAACTTAGAATTGACTCGATACTTGAACATATTGGGAGTCGAACTTAGACTTATTCCTAGAGTCCACTCAGTCCCATTCAAAATATGTCATGATTATTACTGTATGTTAATATTTCTTTAAATTGTTGTTTGATTGAAACGTCTAATGATTGCTGACTTTCTTGTGCGCAACTGCGCATGACTTGAGACTATAATGTTTGCGGCACGCAAATGCAGCAGGACCCAGGTCAGATGTGATGTGGAGCATCTAGCTCAACTATGTATTGAAAATGTCTGCTTTATCATCCCTAATTCAGTTTGCATATAAGAGCCACACAGAATTTGTATGCAGTAATGTTCTTTGAAAGAGCACTTACTGATTGTAATAATTGTAAGTCATATTTAGGCCTATAATAAAATTACCTTTCCACCACAATGTGGCCTTTTTACCATTACATTGTACATGATTCCATGGTATATTTGGTTTAATGTTTGAGCATGGTGCCAATTTTATTGTTACCACAAAATATTTTACATATTCTTGAAGATATCTTTAAGTCTGGTTTGAGACCCAACCTTAGGTTATCTAACCTCTTTGGTCTTAAGTCTCAACCTGGACTCTACTCTCTTTGGTCTCGGTCTCGAACTCGGACTCGACTGTCTTTGGTCTCGGTCTCGAACTTCGGACTCGAGTGAGCTGGTCTCGAACTCGGACTCGAGTGAGCTGGTCTCGACTACAACACTGCCTGGAATGCCCGCTTTTTGAACTGAAGTGTCAATGAAGCCATTCTTCATTTGGTAGGTGGACAATCTCTGGGCAATAATGCTGAAGAAAATCTTACCTTCAACATTTAATAGTGAAATAGGACTAAACTGACTGATGCTTGTAGCATCCTTTTCTTTAGGTATAAAGACTCCACCTGCTCGGCGCCATGCTCAAGGTACAACCTGTTTTTCCCATGACACTTTCATCAATTTCCACAGAATTCACAGAACTCCTGAAGCAATCTTGTATACTCTGTACTGAATTCCATTAGGCCCTGGAGACGATGAAGCCCTTGCCTTTCTCACAGCCTGCTCTACCTCTTTCCACTTAGAAGAAGATGGATGGATGGATGGATGGATGGAAGGATGGAAGGACATATTTTACATAATTGTGACAACAACAAGCAATGCTTAATCAATTTATCCTCATGCTTATAACAATGTTTAATGTAGGGAGGATTCAAGTCTTTTACTTTCTCAATTGAAAGAAAAAGAAAAAGCAACTGAAAGAAGATGAAGACGGACAGCTTCTTCAAGGCGCTGTCCTAAGTTGGCTGTTTGCTCCTCAGAGGCTCAGTGGTAGGCTGCTGCAGTTTCCGCAGGTCAGCCAATGAGCACACTAGACAGCCTGCTCTAGGTAGCTGCTGCACTGCGTTGACAGTGAATTCTGTATCAGATTTATAGACAAGTAGTTTGTTCAGGCATGGTTTTGTAGGGAATTACAAACCTGCACACATATATTCAAATGCACATAACTATAGAATCAATTCTTAACGCGCATGTGAACGCCATCAGCGCTTATCACAGGTTCTTTTTAGAGACATTCATATACATGCCATGTCACAAAGCTTGAATCATTTCAAATTGGTTTTCTTGAACATGACAATGAATTCACCATACTAAAATGGTCCCCACTGTCACCAGATCTCAAACCCAATAGAGCATCTTTGGGATGTGGTGGAATGGGAACTTCGTGCCCTGGATGTGCACCCCACAAATCGCCAACATTTCTAAATAATGCTTTCAGCACCTTCAATGCCACGTAGAATTAAGGCAGTTCTGAAGACAAAACGGGGTCAAACACCAGTATTAGTATGGTGGTCCTAATAATCCTTTAGGTGTGTGTACTTAAGCAGGACTATGATGCTATTTTCTTCTAGAAACAAACTTTGTAAAATTCTTATCATGTTTCCTCTTTTACCAAATAATTCGCTTTTGCAAAAGTCAAATCTAGTTAGGTTTCATTATAAGTTGCTTTATACAATACAGACTGTTTCAAAGCAGCTGACATCACATGCATACCCTCCATAAGTGCAGGAAGCAACATCACTTCCAATATAACAAAATTGTCACCAGTCACAAGAATCAGTGTACTTTTCTTTCAGGATTTTTAGGGCCCATTTTGGTCACTAATTACAGCATTCACACAGAGCTGGATGACTGTTAAATTCACTGTTTCCTTCTTGTCTCGTGTTTCTGTTGTTATCCTTGTGGGTGTGTGCGAGTGGGCATCACCCTCTACTCACCAGTTGCAGCCCATTCACTAGCCTATAATATCTCAACCGTATTCTCCTCTCCTCTCAAATCGTTGTGTGAAGTCCCTCTAGTGTGTTGGTTCTGATCCTGTCTGCGTTTCAGTTTGTGTCTTGTTCCTGTCTTCGTTTCATTGGATTACTCCCGACATTGGATTACTTCACCACTCATTACACTTCACCTCACCACTCTTCAACCGAACGCCTGATCATCTTGTCCATGCGTCACCAGTTGTGTGTGTGTTCTGACCTGGAGTGTTCTTCAAATAAACAGTGTTTACTTGCATCCTTGCCTCCGTGTGTTTGCCCGTGACAGGCATGGGCCAACATGAGAATTCACTCTAGCCAAATAAGAAAAGAAAAAAAAATATTCAACAAGGATCATTTGATTTAAATGCCTCCTTCATAAATCTCACTGTGTTTTGTAGGGAATGGAGAGAGGAAAAGGAAGAAAAGGCACCAGCCGACAGTAATGTGTTTGAAGACAGGGAGCTGGAGAAACACATCACTCCTCAAACTCTAAAACCAAAGATCAAGCAGAACCCTCTCTATTCCCACATCAACATCATCCACATGGAGAACAAGTCCAAACCATCCTGGACCATCCAGGACTACGACAGACACACTGCACACGGTCAGCTGGCAGACTATATGAAGGTACATCTGCCCATACACGCACAGACCAATGCACATATTACAATTTGAATAACACATGTGGTTTGTATATTATTTGTAGCCTTTTACACATTGCTTAATTTTAATGCATTCATCATTTAAAATATTCTTTGTTAAAACGGATTCATGTTTAATCTATCTGAGCATTTCAAAGTATTTTCTGGCAAACTATTCATAGAAACATGCAATAATGCCTCTTTGTAATTGCAGTTGAATTTACTCAATGACATCTTATCCACCTTTTACTCACTGTGTAATTATATATATGTACATATTATAAGAGAGCATTTCTTTGCTGTTCAGTCGCTCCTCAGAATGCACAATCTATAATTTTTTTTCTGGCGAAATTCACTAAATGTTTAACAAATGATAATAAAATTCGGTTACACTTTATTTCAATATTCACTTTAGACGTTCTACTAATTATAAATAACTTTTCAACTACATGTCAACTAACTGTCATTAGAGTATTAGTAAATTATAGTAGACTGTTAGGTTATGGTTAGGTGTTAGGCTTTGGGTTAGTAGAACAAGTTTACTTGTAGTCGCCAAGTTACTTATAGTCAGTTGAATATCTGTTGGGGGACCAACAAGAAATAAAGTGTTAGCAGATATTAAGCTGACAGTGTACTAATACTCAATTGAGAGTTAGTTGACATGTAGTTGCAAAGTTACTGATAGTAGAATGTCTAAAGTGGACTATCGAAATAAAGTGTTACCTAAAATTCAATCCCTTTAGTAATGTAAATACTTTAAATGTAAATGATCAATCATATCAATTGTAACTATAACTGAATACAGTTATACTCATATTTTGCTTTTTAAAAATAAAACTCCAATTTTGTGTGAAGCAGTGGGTGAGATTGATAATGAGCCTCACCTGCGCATGTCTCGAGTTTCTCACGGAGGAGCTTCGAAAGCATAAAGGAGGCTTGAACTTTTCCATACTTTAATAATAAAACAAACACAAAATGATAGTAAAGCAGCAGGACCACACGGATGACTTTGGAGAGGTGTTCACTTCATGGATGAATCCGGTTTTCACTGTACAGGGCAGATGGGAGACAGCCTGCATAGCGCCGTGTGGGTGAGCGTGTTCGGTGATGTCAACTTTGTGGAACGAACACAGGTGCATTTTATTGATGGCATTTTGAATGTACAGAGATACCGTGATGAGATCCTTAGGCCAATTGTTGTGCCATTCATCCACGACCATCACCTCATGTTATAGCATGATAATGCACGGCCCCATGTTGGAGGATCTGTAAACAATTCCTCGAAGCTGAACACATCCCAGGTCTTGCATGGCCAGCATACTCACTAGACATGTCATTGAGCATGTTTGGGATGCTCTGGATCAAGCGTCATACGACAGCGTGTTCCAGCTCCTGCCAATATCCAGTAATTTTGCACAAACATTGAAGAGGAGTGGACCAACAGGACACAACCAACAACCTGATCAACTCTATGCGAAGGAGATGTGTTGATGGCAAATAGTGGTCACACCAGAGACTGATCGGATTTCGGTCAATAAAAATTTCCAATACAGTAAAAGTGCAAATTTTAGAGTGGCCTTTTATTGTGGCCAGCCTAAGTCAAAAACAAAATATTGCTATGATGAGGTTCAGGTGTTGGAAGTAAGAAGACAGGGTCGGCGTGACTGGGACTCATACAGGTTAATTGAATAAACAAAAGTTGCGTCCACAGTGTGTTCACCGTAAATCACTATGGCACAAAATAAACAAACAATAAACTCTTTCTGCTATAAAAGTTCTCTTTCCACAATCAAAGATCACTCTTTCCACAATCAAAGATCATTCTTTCCACTGGCAGGCGTTCGAGTCCTCAGTCCTCCTTTCTTCCTTGTGTAGCAAATGCAACATTTAATAACATACATAAAATGTATTTAAGGGGCCGATGGCCAATTTAGCTCAAAGGGAATGATTCATTGATTCACAATGAATCTTGGCCGAATCACTATGGAACCAAGCAAATGACTTGTTTAGAGTTCATTTGAACGGGCCGTGATTATAACCTTTGCAAGGATATAAATACCCAATCTATAGTGAAACACTATGTCTTAGCAAGGTAACTTTAGATCGAACAGTACAAGACATTAAATGGTAAACACAACACAAGGCAATTATCTTTTCAAATATATGGAAGACTGTATTAGCTATTCTAAACACATAAAACTAAGGTCTAAACACAATCACACACACACACACATTCATACAGTCACGGAAAGAGAAAGAGAGGGAAGAAATGAGTTTTCAGAGATGCACTTTGTAAGACCTGAACGAACCACCAAGCATTAATTTAAACCTTCGTTTCTTAAAGACGTTATTCAATTTACATTAATGCACCAGTTCAGTTAGAGCAGTGTTCCCAATCTCGGTCCTGGAGGGCCACTGTCCCTGCAGAGTTTAGCTCCAGCCCTGATCAAACACACCTACCTGTGAGTTTCTACAGATCCTGAAGACCTTAATTAGCTTGCTCAGGTGTGTTTGATCAGGAGTGGAGCTAAACTCTGCAGGGACAGTGGCCCTCCAGGACCGAGATTGGGGAACACTGAGGGGCTTTCACACTGGCAGTTTAGTTCAGAACGGGGCACAGTTCGCATGAAAAATCGCTAATGTGAACAATGTCATGGGACCCCGGTGCGCACTGGGGTACCGAACCCGAGACTACCTGGAGGAGGTGGTCTGACTTCGGGTTGCATCCGAAGCCGTGCCGCGGTTCGCGTGAATGTGAAAGCAACACGGATTCGGGCGCGCACTTGTTCAGGAAGTAAAGTATCCTGCGCATGCGTTTTAGCTTATTGTGATGTATTCAGTTAAATAAAACACCTGTAAGGGATGATAGTGTTGATGATTTACCTTAGATACGAGCGAGAGTGAGCCTGCAGTGTATTTGTGCATTGTGCGTGGAATCAGAACACATTTAGAAATCCACTGTCTCCTCAGAAGAGTCCGTTTGTAAGCAGCAGAAGTCCACCACGCACAGTAAACCTGTATTGTTCACTCAACTGCGCATAATAGCAGCAAATTAATGAAAAAAAACCCCACAATATTTACCCACGTTCTGTTTTCTATCATGCGCCGTGCACGTTTGCGATCACGTGAGATGCACGGAAGCGCACCAGAGTTCGATGAGAATCAAGTTGAGTGTGAAACCAGACCAACGCTGCGGGGGCGCCTGAAACAAACACACTCGGGCTCGGACCTCAGCAAACGTGCCCAGTGTAAAAGCCTCCTGAGTTAGAGTCTGGAGTACTTGCTTGTCTTTGCGTGGCTTAGGGAATTCCCTTTGTCGTGTTGCGTCGAAGGGGTTTCCCGGCCGGGTCCATTGCGTGGCTGTCTTCTCGTGTGCCTGGATGGAAGTTTCGCTGCCGGTCACGTGTGTGTTAGCAGTCGAATGAAAGTCTTTACAATTCGAAGCGCGTTGCAGGGGAGACGTTTAAACGAAACTTTGCAGCAAACCTAACTTTGAACCGAGACTTTTACAAAAAGAAAATTAAAGTAAGACGAGTTAGATGGCTTGAATGAACTGTTTTAACCCCGATCTTGATAGGTTATTTCTGCTGGTCTAATTTGGTCTAGTCAATCTAGAAGCGTGCGAACATGCTCTTTGTTGTCTTCAGAGAGAAGCACGAACAGAACTCTCTCTTGCTGTTTTAGAGAGAGGTGCGAACTTAACGATTACAAAACTGGACTGAACAAAAGGTCTTGTTCCTTTGTTTGGATCTTTAACTTAAACTTTAGTCCAACCTCCCAGAAGAATGTTGACCAATGAGACAATGGCATCATCTAGGAGGTGGATCTAGTTTCCTGCTTATCACTACCTGTGATCTGCCTGGGTTCCAGCACTTAGCAGAGAAACAAGAGACCACAGTTTAAACATTATAGATTATTATAATCATACAAAACATTTTACACAGATTTCAATCAAGCCATCTTTTGAATTAAGAGCGTACGATCCTTTTGATGGTAAACGAGGCATTCACACTTCTAATAGCTGTATAACAATTACAAGAGTTAATAGTTAACAACAATTACACGATTAATATGTGATCTAAGCATAACAAACACAACACATGAATTGCAGAAAGCAATAAGAATTATGATGTTTGATTATAAGTCCAAGAATTGTTCTGTGGTGAGTTTATATGATTTTATGTGTGAGATCTCAGATCTCAACAGTGAGGTTAATGTGTGTTCAAAAGTCAGGCAAAGTTCTTGCTGATATCTGAGTTAGAAAAAGATCTGTGTAACATCTCTGTCCAGGATCAAAGGGTGGCCCCCTCCTGTGGCACTCTCCTGGCCTGTGGGGCCATACAAGTCTCCTCTGGGGGAAGGTTTGGCCATCCCGTGTCAATGGAATGTGACTCCAGTCTCTTTGGAGTGTTGAATCACATGTGGATGAATCCCATGAGAGATTAATTTGTGTTCGGTTCGCCTCAAAGTCGTTACACTTGTCTTGCACTCCACAGCGGCTTATATCGAGTCTCTCGACGCCAATTACTGCAACAAGACACAGGTGCTTGTCATTTGCACTTGAGCCACTTACGCACTGCTCGTCTCCGTTCTCTCTCTCTTCCGTTACAGACCTTGCGGAACCACGCCCCCTCGCCACAGTTGCGTTCATAATTTTGTTGCTCTATATGCTCCAGTGCACTTTATGGTTCTTCCTTGTCATTCATTTGCTTTATTTTTCACCTAAACTATGATAAAGAGATGTCTACTTTTTCATTTTCATTGTGTGTTCTGATTCGATGTGGAACTCAACATTCCATCTTGGATTAACGATATGAGAAATGCTCTCAGTGTGACCGGTGTCTGAAGCATGTGTGAAAACACGCCAAATATTACTGGCAGATGACTTCTTGACATCATTAGCAGATCGCCTGTGTGTGTAGATGTCATCAGTTTTTGGCTTCAGGAGCTGTTTGTAAATAACGTGTGTGAAGGTGATCTAACAGAGAATCCAGCCAAGCGTTTCAGGAAGTGAGTCTCTCTAAGCTAAGTCTCTCCTGTCTCCTTAAGTAAAGCTGAGTCTTTCCTGTCTCTGAGGCTCCCCTTTATTGGCTCCCCTTAATGAGTGATGGGTGTGTTTTGGGCGTAACGTGCTATAAACCAATCAGTGGTCTCATCTCCCATTTACTTTAAAATCCATTTGTGGTCGCAACATGGCATATTACTATTTACATGACGGAATTTTCAAGCGGAAAAACTGAATGCATCTCCAGAGAGGAAATTGATCTGCTCGAGTGCGAGGTTAAAGTGTGCAAGCACAACATCTACGGGACAAGCTGGATTCCATCATATCTTTATGTACACAGGTTTCAGGTGGTCAACAATGCACCTGAACACACATCTTGTTTTCAGACCAGTAGCCCATGGGCACACAAATGGGCGCAAATGCATTTGCTATTTAAAGGGGTCATGAACTGGCTTTTTAAATTTTATTATATTGTTGTCTGAGTTCAATTTATGATGTTCGCTTGGTTTTTGCATTCAAAAACATCAAAATGAATAAGAAATAGGCAATTTTGTACCCAAGTTGTGAGCCTACCTGAAAAACAGTCGGTTTTTATGGGAGTGTCGCACTGAAGACTTGGAAATAAACGCCCACTGCTGTGAGTGGATAACAGTTTTGCATATTATAATGAGATTAACTCACCCGTCGGTGCATGTGGGGTAAAATGTCCAATGTTGTCAAATGGCAACTGGATTCGCCCATACATGTTCGATCCAGAGTCCGTGTGTTGCACAATTCCTGTCAGATCCAATATAGACGGCACAGCACCGTTCTTTACTCTTAATCGGTCTGCAAATCCAGTCTTGTTTACAAAACAATCCTCAGTGAAATGAAGCGTACAGACGACGATGTTTTACCCTCATCAGCTGGAACGTCATTAAAAATAAAGTTTATCCATGCAGTCCTATTTCGAATCCAGAGGAAGCTTATGCAGCGACTGTCTTCCACAACCAGGCACTGCACAATATTCTGTATTGCTCGGTAGCTGGATCCGGTTTGTCATCACAAGGTAGGCATGTATGTTAGGCTACTTAGCTATGCGTGTAAAATGCGCAAATCGGTGGGCGGGGCTAAACCAGCCGTGTTGAAGCAGGCGTAGATCTTCTTCTGCGGTGGTGGTGTATAACAACTTTGACAGTCATCTTTCCCCACTTTTAAAAACGAGTCGTTTGTTGAGGCTGGTGTCAATAAAAGCTTTTATTGGACTAACAAGGACGTTTTCAGTTCTGAAACTTACAGGATATTCTTATACTATGATGACCTCTTAGATGTCAAAAGCTCAAGGAAAATTTGATTTCTCAGTTCATCACCCCTTTAAACAACAGGACATGAAAAATTATTTTATTTATTTATTTAAAGAGTTAGTTCATCCAAAAATGAAAATTATGTCATAATGAAAAAATGACTCACCCAAAATGACTCACCTGTGGGGTAGTTAGAACTTTTTGAAGCATCAAAAATATATTTTGGTCCAAAAATAACAAAAACTACGACTTTATTCAGCATTGTATTCTCATCTGGTTCTGTTGTCAATCCGCGTTCAGTGATGCTGATGAAGTAAGATGCTGCTGACGTGTTATCTGGTGCACCCAAGCTTCGTTTACAGACTCTGAGGGAGACACACACTGTAAACAAAACAATATTCGGAAACATGTCTAAGGATTTCGACACAGAGGAAGTATGGCGTCAATTCAAAGTCAAAAAGAACCGAGCGCACAACCGATGCTGGCGTACGCGGTAAATGACTTTCACAAGAGGAAAACAGATCCACACGCGAGGAAATCGGGGACTCGCGAGCTCATTCATATCCTGTGCTCGCTTGTGACATCTCCTCTGTACGCAATACAAGCCCTCGCGCGCGCGCATGATTCCACACGCCTCTCGCGCTTTGATCTGCTCTCGCCTGCTGCTTTTGCTTGCTCGAACAAATGTTATTTTTGACAGTCGAGAGGTGGGACTCCCCCTTCCCGGAAATCAGTTGTGTTTGGACTCCTGTCCAATGACTTGTAATTCACTTTTACTTGAGACATCACTTAATTTGTTTTATTTATTGTGATTAATTAATGTGTAATGTGATTTAATGCATTGTTAATATAGAATATATTCTTATATGCGTACAGAGGAGATGTCACAAGCGCGCACAGGATATGAATGAGCTCGCGAGTCCCTGTTTCTTCGCGTGTGGATCTTTTTTCCTCTCGCGAAAGTCATTTACCGCGTGCGCCAGTCATAGAGGAAGACTTGCATTTTTTGCCCAGCCATATTTATTTGAACCCGAATACATGGTCACACCAGATACACATCAGCAGCGTCTTACTGTGTTTGCAGTCCTGTGCTGGTTTGTTGTCCATTCACCATGTTCCTTGTGTTCCCTGATCCTCCCTGTTATTGTTCTCGTTTTCCCCCACAAGGGAGTTTTGTTTTGTTTTGTCTTGAATCTACCCATTCTGTGACAGAACGAACCAGCCAACTTAGGACTCAGCAAGCAATGGGTATCTTTCTTTTTCCATCTCCCTGCCCCTCCGCTTATCTGATGGTGGAAAGACTTGACAAGCTCCTTTCGCTTCGGCAAGGGGAAAACAGTATGAAGGAGCTTGCCTACCAGTTCCTGTATTTGCGGATTGGCTCAACATCGGCGACACAGTGCTCAAGGACAGATTCAACACCTGCCTTAATGAGCCTGTGCCTGCTGGGAGATGGGAATGCTGGGGATACTATCATTCTGGCAGTTTGTGGGGTACGTTTACCATCACAGGTCCAGACTGGTCTTCCGCCTCTTGGCCCACCTCCCACTGTCCTCACAAGCTGCCAAGTCCCCGATGACTGTCAGGTCCTCCTATGACCCTTTCGGGGAGAGGGAGGAGAGGAAGAAAGGGTGTGACCCATCAGCCTCATATCCAGTGGAGGCTGAAGGAGCTGCAGCACCAGCCCCAGAGTCAGTTACTTCCACATCGCCTCAGCCAGCGCAGGAGGAGGGCTCCTGTCGCTTCCCTTCGGCCGGTGGTCCAGGAGCAGGTTGTCCCAGAGCGGTCCACTCTCCCCGCAGCACCCCCAGATCCTGTAGCATCTACTCATTCACAAAAGCGGAGGAGGAAGAGAGCTTCTTATCAACCACAGGGTCTGGAGGTTGTTCCGAAGCATGCAGCCAAACCACCGATGCTTCCAGTGAAGCTTGCAGCCAAACCCCCGAAACCTCCAGTGGAACCTGCAGCCAAACCTCCGAAGCCTGTAGTCGAATCTCCGAAGTCTTCAGTGAAGCCTGCAGCTGAGCCCCCGAAGCCCCCAGTGAGGCCTTCAGCCGAGCCGCCCAAGCGTCTCACCCTGCAGGCGCCACCCAAGCGTCTAGCCCTGCCAGCGCCACCCATGCTACCAGACAAGCCTGAATCTGCTCACGTCGTGCCTGCCACACAAGAGACTGTTCACGTCGTGCCTACTGAGCCAGAGACTGTTCACGTCTACCGAGCCAGAGACTGTTCACGTCACGTCTGCCTAGCCAGAGACTGTTCACATCACGTCTGCAGAGCCAGAGACTGTTCACGTCACGTCTGCCGAAGCCAGAGACTGTTCACATCACGTCTGCTGAGCCAGAGACTGTTCACATCACTTCTGCCGAGCCAGTGTCTCTGGACAGGATGGCAGCCACTGATCCAGTGTCTCTGGACAGGATGGCAGCCGCCGAGCCAGTGTGGCGAGGCAGTGTCTCCGGACAGAATGGCAGCCGCCGAGCCAGTGTTTCCGGACAGGATGGCAGCCGCCGAGCCAGTGTCCCAGGACAGGATGGCAGCTGCCGAGCCAGTGTCCAAGGACAAGATGGTCATTCCGCTGTCTGTTCCTAAGCCAGTGTCTGCAGCTGAACTGCCTGGTCCAACCTGGACACCAGAACTGCCTGTTCCGCCCTGGCCACCTGCACAGCCTGATCCGCCCTGGTCGCCTACACAGCCTGCTCTGCCCTGGACTCATGCTCTGCCTTGGATACCTGCCAGGCCTGCTCCGTCCTGGACGCATGCTCCACCCTGGACGCCTGTCAAGCGTGCTTCGCCCTGGCCTCCTGCTTAGCCGGCACCACTTCAGCCAGGACTCCAGACCCGCTTGAGTCTTCCTGGTCTGTACCATCAGCACCACTCTGGTCCTCAGCCAGGAATCTAAAACCGTTCCTTGTGTTTCCTGGTCCTGCTTGTTATTGTTCTCGTTTTCCCTCCACGAGAGAGTTTTGTTTGTAGTTTGTGTATGTTTGTAAATATACCCATTTGTTTAATAAATATACCCATTTGTTTCTGCTCTTGAGTCCTCGCATCTTGAATCTACCCATTCTGTGACATTTGGCATTTAACTCTTTTGCAAGTGTCAGAAATATAATTTATATATAAGCTAAAAAGTAAAGGACCTAAACTTGAACCTAGTGGAATTCCAATTCGAATTCCAAGTTTGGACAGATGACTGGGTAGAATTTATTTGAACACACTGCTGCCTATGTTTGAGATGATCTAAACCAAATTATTGCATCATGTGACAAGTTACAATTTTGCAATTTATTTAACCCTCTGGGGTTTAAGGTGTTTTGTGGTCCTTGTGATGTTTTAACATGCCCTGACATTTGTGCTATTTCAGTTGCTTATAAACATATTAATGGCACTGGTGAAATTACACTCTATTCAGCACAAACAGGGCTACCGTAGTATGTGAGTAACATGTATGTACATGTTTGTATTTTTGAGAGATTATTGTTTATGCATGGTTTTTGAAAAAAAAACTAAAAATTAAAGTTTCTGAAATAAGGCCGCAAAACACATACTAAATATGTGTCCTCAAGATTTTTGACTAATGGATGTTGTCGCCTACAGTTTTTGCTTCAAAATGATCTGAAAATCATCCTGCCTAATCATTCACATAAATCAATAGATTGTTTTAAATTGTGAAAAAAAAATTTTTTTTGGAAAGGCAATATGGAGTGGAGGTGTGAACGGCCCAGCCCCCTCATGTATAATTAGTGAGCCTTTCATTCAGGTGTGTCACATAAGAAAGAATGTGAGGACAATACACACACACACACACACGCACACACACACACACACACACACACACACACACACACACACAGCACACACACACACACACACACACACACACACACACACACACACACTATATATATTAGTTATCATGAAAAGCTAAATATATAGATTTAGCCTTTGCTATCACAATCTTACATTTTCACAGTTTACTTTTAAAACACAGTAAACTCAGAAAAAACAATTTTCTGAATGTGTCTTTCAGGAAGACCCAAGAGACCTGAGCTTCTGGCTGGAAGATCTCTACACACCCGGCTATGATTCTCTGCTCAAGAAGAAAGCAGCAGAAATGAAGAGGAACAAAATTTGTAAAACATTTGCATTCACCATTCTGTTAGTTTGTGCAGTAGTGATCATTATTGCTGTGCCAATAGTGGTAACACAATCAAGAGTCTGATGGAGTCATGCCAGCCGCTTACTCTAGTCTGCTGTAACAGCTACCCTGTTACAGGGGTGAAATGAATCATCCCGGCCATTAGAGGGTGATAGAGAGAGGAAATAGGGTAATAAGGTTTCCTGTAAAAGAGAAGAAATGGGGGCATGGTAATGGAGTTTGTTTGGTGGGGTGAAAGTGCCCCTCACCTTTTTAAAGTTACATTTATTTCAAAAGCTTAAAGGGGTCCTATTATGCCCTTTTACGAAGTCTTGATTTTGTATTTCAGTTGTACTACAATACATTGTCATGCTTTATTGTTAAAAAACACATTATTTTTAGTCAATTAACAATAAAAAAAACAATTACTTTTATTTTCATTATTACAGCTCATCTCTCCCCAGTCTGGTTGAACGTATTGTTTTCAGTGAAGCCCCTTCTACACACGCTTAGCGTGTGTTCGGGAAATGTCACTCCCCTTCAGTAACCGCAAGCTCTACTCAGATGTAAATATTAACGATGTCCTCAATTTCAAACTATTGTGAGCCCAATTCAGACCCTGACAATGTTAACGAACAAGATGATTGCTGAATGGATTTAAAGCACAGACTTTGCAAGTATGAATTTCTCAGGATGTGGTGGTTCAGAGTGGTGTATTTTTTATGTAATTTTCTTATAGATACGATGTTATCCACCATTTAATCATTATTTGTTGGAAAACTATGGTAATACAAACAGTATCATTATCCTAAAGGGTGGTGAACAGTCTTGCAAAAGCGAGAGCTTTGAAAAGCTAAAGTAAATACTCAATACTGTAATTTTAGTGAGCAAGTTTAGCAGAGGCAAATAATAAGACATACTTACAAGTTGTGATTCACAAACAACAGATTGTCCGAAACAAAATGGAAATGGCTCAGTCTTTCAGGAGAACATTTTGCGCATATATACACTCACCTAAAGGATTATAAGGAACACCATACTAATACTGTGTTTGACCCCATTTTGCCTTCAGAACTGCCTTAATTCTATGTGGCATTGATTCAACAAGGTGCTGAAAGCAACATTTAGAAATGTTGGCCCATATTGATAGGAGAGCATCTTGCAATTGATGGAGATTTGTGGGATGCACATCCAGGGCATGAAGCTCCCATTCCACCACATCCCAAAGATGCTCTATTGGGTTGAGATCTGGTGACAGTGGGGGCCATTTTAGTAACTAACTCATTGTCATGTTCAAGAAACCAATTTGAAATGATTTGAGTTTTGTGACATGGTGCATTATCCTGCTGGAAGTAGCCATCAGAGGATGAGTACATGGTGGCCACAAAGAGATGCCCAATTGGCACTAAGGGGCCTAAATTGTGCCAAGAAAACTTCCCTCACACCATTACACCACCACCACCAGCCTGCACAGTGGTATCAAGGCATGATGGACCCATGTTCTCATTTTGTTTACTCCAAATTCTGACTCATCTGAATGTCTCAACAGAAATTGAGACTCATCAGACCAGGCAACAGTCTTTTTTTTTGGGAAAATGGAAAACAGATCATTTCCAGTCTTCAGCTGTCCAATTTTGGTCAGCTATTGCAAATTTTAGCCTCCTTTTCCTATTTGTAGTAGAAGTGAGTGGTACCCAAAGGGGTCTTCTGCTGTTTTAGCCCATCCGCCTCAAGGTTGTGCGTGTTGTGGCTTCACAAATGCTTTGCTGTATACATTGGTTGTAACGAGTGGTTATTTTAGTCAAAGTTGCTCTTCTATCATCTTGAATCAGTCAGCCCATTCTTCTCTGACCTCTAGCATCAACAAGGCATTTTCGCCCACAGTGCTGCTGCATACTGGATGTTTTTCCCTTTTCACACCATTCTTTGTAAACCCTAGAAATGGTTGTGCATAGAAATTACAGTAACTGAGCAAATTGTGAAACCATGCCATTCTCAAAATTGCTTAAATCACCTTTCTTTCCCATTCTGACATTCAGTTTGGAGTTCAGGAGATTGTCTTGACCAGGACCAGGGGTTAAAGTGGGCCAGAACGGTCCGGAACTGCGTTCCGGCACCTCAGATAAATTAATGCGTAAAATCCACTCACACTGGTTGAGCGTGGTAAAGTTAGTTTTAGCTTTGATATATTTCACCTGACGTTTGTTTTCCCTAGCCACTGTCCTAAAGGGTCTTACAAAGAGATCAGATAGCAGGATTAGTTTTAACATTATGTAACCATTGTATATCGACATTAAATATTTGTTCAAAATCACCTGCATTAATGCTGCATATTTATACCTGAGAATGCTTTGACACGTTTCCACAGCGCATGATGCCTAAGGCAACGTTTCCCAATTCCATCAACTGCGTTAAACGTAGCCTATAATTTGTATTATTTAAAATTACTTTTCAAATTCCAAAGCTGGTAGAAGGTGGCAATACTGACCTGGTAGCCTTGAGTAAATTAACTTGTTTAACATAATGATTCATAAAACATAAATTTATCAGTTAAGCCTATGTTTACTGTTACATCTGTCAGCTACTGGTGCCATCATGTGCCAACTGATGGCATCCTAGTCCTTCACTGTTCTCATTAGTCTCTGTTTCCCGGACTTCATTTCCCAGAATCCTTTGCTCATTATTAGTTTATCTGTTTCAGCTGTGTCTTGTTTCATTTGATGATCACCCTGTCTATACATAGTTCCCACAGGCGAATTAATGTCACGTGACCTCCCCGGAGACGCCATCTTTGAGGGCAAAACCGCAGTGTTTACCATAGGTTTTTACAAAGTTTTATCAGAGAATGTCGTTTTACAAACAAATATTTATTTCTGTTTATATTATTATGCAAATCATGAAAAGACAAAGTGAAATAGATTATAAAGAGACTATTAAAACAAGACAGAGAAGAGGTACAATGCGAATATTTCATTCATAAATGGTGTGGATCCGTATGCAGTAACGTTAACAAAGGAAGCACTGAGCAATGATTATGCAGCTTTGCCTCAGATACAGTATTTTCATGTGTAAGTTACCATTATCTGGTATTGGTGAGGAGTTTTTACACATTGTGAGCAATTCCAAGTCTGGAAATCACTGGAGGCGTATTATCTGCTTGCCGTGGGCTGGTTCGGTGACGTTTGCTCAAGTGCAATCAATGGAAAAGTGATTTATAGCGAAGTAGCATGATAATAATCTGTCTAATAAAAAGCCATAGCCTGCACAACTTAATTCATGTTCCCCTTAAAACAGTCACCGGTGCTTTCTATAATATGCATGTACTTGCGGGCTTCATGGTTTGGTGCATGAATATAAAAATAAATAACTCGCGTGCAATTTAATTCATGTAATGCGGAACTACATTATACGCGGGTTCTTTAGGGACATAATCTGAGATCGCAATGCTAGAATGTGAGATCAAACAGTGGAAACAATGTTGTTTTGTATGTTTTTAATACCTCGTCATTTTATTCATACAGGACATTATTCAAACTGCAATGTGTTAACTTCTATTTGTTTACACTCGCAATAAAACACAACATTGTGCTTTTGTCAAACAAATTCTTGCGTGTTTTGAGTGAGTTTCTTTCCTGTTTATCCTCGCCAGCCATAATCTCCGTCGTTGTTCGGACAAAAGCTTAGTCTTCTCACATCCATGGAGTCTAATGACGGGTATAGTGTAAAATCCCGATTTAACTGAACCTCCGGCACGATTTTATCATCCATTGACCCAGCAGGAGATGACCATTTTCACTTTATAGCACGAAAATCATTTCACTTCGTTCAGCTCCTATTGCTTCTTCTAATGTTTTACCCGCAGCAATGGCGCCGGGTCGGCAAATGCCCGTATATCGTGACGTCATGTGGGAACTATGTATTTAAATGCCTTGTGCATTCATTCAGTATGAAGTCTTGTTTGTATGTTTGCTGGTTTGGTTTATTCTTTGTCAGTATTTTGAGCAGTTCTTTGTTTCTTTATATTTTCCTGAGTTTTGGATTACTTGTCCCCTGTCTGCCTCAGTGGATTGCATTTGTGTTTGCTCTGACTACAAGTGTTTGACCCTCTGCCTGGTATGGACTATGACTTTGATAATAAACTGCGTTTGGATTCTCACTCTGTCTGCTGAATGCTGTCTTACCATCACAACCAAATCATTACATTTACTTTCTTCACTGACACAGACAAAAATGAAAAGACTATCAGTCAAAGTTCAGCTTTAGAAGAGGAAGAAATAGGGCAGGATAAGGAGACTGAGAGAAAAAGAAAGATGTAGATGAGGAGAGAGCAGGTATTGACAAAATAATCTATTGCCCACTGGCATGGTTTTAAAGCTATTATCCTTTTATTTATTTATTTTTTGGCCTTCAAAAGTCTTAAATTGCACATATGTAGGTCAGAGAAATAAAAATGGTAACACTTTACAATACGTGTGCACTAATAAGCATTAATTCATGCTTAACTAATGCACAAATAATACTGAATTAATGTGTAACTAATGATTATCTAAGCTATTCATTAATGATTACCACATTATGAACTAATTAAGAGTATGTAAGGTTAATGTATTAGTTCATACATGAATTCTTATTAATTAAATATGTAATTGTGGATTAATTCCATAATAACTCATTTTTTTAACTAATAGTGTTAATTAATATGTTAATTACTAGAATGAGCCAAAGCCTTGTATTTCAACTTCCAGATAATATGACAGGTACACTAATATGCATTAATTCATGATTAATTAATTAATTGTTAATGCAAATTCATGTGCAAATTACCACAATTACTAAATGACTAGTTAATAATGATGTGCCTCAACAAGTAAAGTCATAACATAATGATACCTTTGCAAATCATTAGCTAATGATTAATTAAGGCAGACAACTGGAAGTTGAAGTGCATAGCTATGACTAATTGTGGTAATTTACACATTAATTTACACTATTAGTTAATAAAATATGTTATTAAGGAATTAATACACAATGACACATTGAATTAATAGCAATTCATTTATTACTTAATCTATTAATCATATAGACTCTTTATTAGTTGCTGATGCAGTAATCATTAATTAATGGTTTAGTTCTTGATTAGTTATACATTAACTCATGAGTATCTGTGCATTAGTTAAGCATAAATTAATGCATATTAGTGCACACGTATTGTAAAGTGTTACCATAAAAATTTCTCGGGGGACCATGCCCCCGAACCACCCTAAATACATTACTTTTTAATGCACGTCTGTGGGTGAGGCTGGGGATGATAATGTGGGCAGGTGTGGCTACAGTGCCAGGGCTCTATTTTTGTCCCAGTGTTAAGCAATTTTAACAGTATCATCATCATATCAGTGTAGATGGACCAATATAAAACCATTAAAACATCAAGTAAATAGGTGCCACAGCGACACTCTTGACCCAAAAAGTATTGCTATACCACGATACTCAATATGTTGTCCCACGGTCAATTTTTCCCTGTTGCAGACTCATTTTTCCCTGTTGCACAAAATTTGAGGGTTCCCCCACTTACCAAATCCCACTTTAACCACTGACCAGGACCACACCCCTAAATGCATTGAAGCAACTGCCATGTGATTGGTTGATTAGACAATAGGCTATAGACAACATATGCACACATAAATTCCGCACTTGACGCAAGGATGCTCTTCAGTTTCCGGTTGGGGAGATTAAAGCGGAGGAAAACAGAGGAAAACGGGATGATAAATGGCAGAGTCTTCAAAATGTACTGTCCTCCCGTCTGTAAAGGTCACCGTAAAGCTCTGCACTACATTGCCCAGAATCCTCTGTGGCGCACCTGCAGTCACTCTCCTGAGTTCAAATCACCTGCACCTGTTCCAAATCAGCAGTCAGCTCCATATAAACACAGTTCACACTCAGTCAAGGTCAAGCCTCCAACAGGAAAAGTTGCTTTCTCATTGTCTCAAGAAACTCTCTGAAATCATCCAATACCTGTCAAGTAACGTTTACTCACCTGAAAATAATAACCTTTGTGTCCATGCTCTGATGTTCCCAGAATCTGCTTCTGAATCCATGCTTCCTGAATCCTTGTTATCCTCCTGAGTTATGCTTACTGGTGGATGTATCTGAAAGAGAAAAGACAAGTATCATTGAACTGTGTTGGTTTGACGTTGGATAAACTGAAGAGGATCTGCTCACCTGGAATCCTTCCTGCAAAGTATACTCAGCGAATTCACCTCTGAAACTCTGAATACTCACCTTTGAACTTGAATTACTTTAATAAAAGATTTATGTTCATTCTTACCTCTGTCTCCGAGCCTGCATCCTGACACCATCTTTGAAATGAAACTTTCATACGTTTAGATGTAGTTTTATATATAGTTATGTTTGTTTAATATAATTTTAAAAAGAAGCATAAACACAACGAGGGGTGTCTGTTTTGTCTGTTTCTGTGACTAAAGTTTCTTTAGTATAACTAACCATGGAGTATAAAATTCAATATACTGTAAAGACTATACGATCGGCGGAAGTTATTGAGCATCCTTAGACCTTCACCGGAAATACCGCTGTGCATAGAGCCCATTGCATTAATGCGAAATTGAACAGGTGTTCCTAAAAATCCTTTAGGTGAGTGTATGTGTAATCTCTTCTGTCGGCTGTTCTCATAAAATGTGCAGCGCACATTTCTCCCTTGCTCTGAACTTTGAGCGTCGTAACTTTGCTGGTTTTGTTTATGCTCAAACAGGAAAATTACACATTAACTAAAGTTAAAAATTAACTGAAATTAAAATGCTCATTTGATACATCCTTTGACAAATGTGTATCTATATGGTTCAGAAGCTTGGGAAGGACTGTGCAGAGACCTACTGCTATATTACCTGGCTGGAATTTGAGTTTCCAGGATTTGGGACTACATGTTAATTGATCACTGGGACATTTTCCAAGACTGTTCACACATCTACAACTTTCAGATAAGACCTTTTGTATCATGAACTATATTACTGCTGTTGCATTCTATGACTTTTTGATAGGCTACACCTTTCCTACTACATTCATTTATGTTTTTGTTTATTGCTGCTGTAGTGTTTTGGTGGTTATAGTTTCATTACCTTGGGTATTCAATTCAGTCAAACAAACTATAATTTATTCAGCAATAATTGTTTTGGGTTTGAATTTGATTTTGGTTGTTGGTTTGTTCCAAGCATTGAGTTTTGTGTTGATTTTTTTCATTAATGTGTTAATAGTTACCATCCAGTGTTTCAATATAGTTGTTTACTCCCCTATTAAAGACTAAGAGTTATTTCAAACAACCAATAGCAAAAGCAAATCCCCCATTTTATGGAACTAATGGCTAAAATTAAGGCTGTGAGGTAGTTACACTGCAACTATCTGACAGTTCAGCTGATCAACAGCAAACACTTCACATCATGTATGGTATAGAGGGGTGGGTCATACCATTTTTTTTTTAAATCTAAATTGCATGTTGTGTTTTATTTCACCACAAGACTTATAAAAACATAACCAGCTAGGTTAAATCTGTAGTTGACTGTTGTAGTTTAGGCTTAAATTTGAAATGTTACTACTTTTTGGAAATAATCCATTATCCCATTATGAAATAAAAATGAGATAAGGAAGAAGTGCAATCTTCATGCGAACAGATTTTTTGTGAGTCTCAAATGCACACTTCAGGTTACACCTCCCACAATGTAGAAATTTGTTTCTTAAGTGGATTTCACTGATACAAACCATTGAAGCAATCTTTTCAAGTATATGAATTATCTATATACATTTTGTTAGGCAAACATTAACCTTACATTTTGTAAGGTAAATGTAAGTAGACATTGATGGCCTAAGACATGAAAGGAGCGGTTTGTGTGAGAAAACGAACAGTATTTATATCGTTTTACCATTGCGCCGGAAAGCGCTGGAAGTAATCTTTTGCGCGGTTGCGGGAAAAAAAATCAACGTTGTCTGTTGATATATCGAAATCTTCTTGCATTGCAATTTTCTGTATATCTATAGGTTTAGATCTTAACAGTGAAGGATAACACTTCTGAAATCTCTGTGTAAACAATGAGTGACCTACGTACTTACAAAATGTAAGGTAAATGTTTGCCTTACAAAATGAAATGAAATGAATCATTAATCTTCATTAAATCATGTTTAATTTGGACTTCTCTGTGCATGCTCTTTGAGGTGGACCCATGGATAGACCCCATAAACTTGCATTATGTGACTGACAGACAAGAACCGTTTGACCTAAAAATATCAAAATTGAAAATACTGTTGAAACAAAGACACCTACATCTTGGATGCCCTTGAGGTAAGCTAAAACCAGACTGATCTCATGAAGTAGCGTGTGTATAACACGTCAATTCGTATTTCTATTTTGGCGTGCTATCAACACGCATCGACGTGTTTATGAACGCCATTGACTTAACGTTATTACTGTATATATAAATATATGACTTACCTCAACCCCATCCCTAAACCCAATCGTCACTGGGGTTAATGGCATTTTATGACTGTACCCTTACCATCCTAGGAAAAAAAAGATCGCTCCCAGATGTAGATCTACATTTTGCTTTGTTTTGCTCGGACATTTGACCGCGTGTACGGACACGCGGAATCACGCGGACGTTAATGACATTCGGATACACGCATACACGCGGATACACGCGGATAGCTCAAAATGCGTGGAGATAACACGCCACGTGAGTCGAAAGTGGCGTTTATGTTTACGCAAAAGTCATGATGTCATGTTGGCTGAAACATATCAAAAATTAATTTCAAAGCGAACTATCCCTTTAATTTATTACATAAACATAAAGTATGTGTTTCCATATATTTTGTTGAGATTTGTTGTTTTTCTTGTATAGCCTATTGTATAGAAATGGTTGATTATTCATGTGGCTCAATTATACAATTTTAATTTTTAATGTGTATTAATTGAAATTAACCTAGCTTTCTTTCAGATGCATGCAAGTGCATGCATTAAAATGGATCTATAATATGTAAACAATTCTTATTTTGTACTTGGTTCCGTTTGTTTATTATAATAGAAGTTAATGTTAACCATAGTAATAACATAAAATAAAATGAATAAAAATAAGAAACTATTTGGTTCTTGATCAGGGAGCCATTTCAAGGGTCTGTCTCGATCATAAAGCCTTCCAGTGCACTGAAACATTCACAACATTCAACAGTTATCTCGAAACGCTCCTAGCTAAACCCATTGATGCTACGTAGCCACGTTTCCTCGCCTGGATATGATTTCGCTTTTTATAAGCTTCTTAGCCTTGTGATATATGGATTAATGGCATGAAACATAAGAGCACAAGCCATATCAAACATTACATAAGCGATACATACTGAAACATATAAACATATGTCTGACACTTTTCTTGAAAAGGAGTTTGTATATTTTGCTTGTCGACGTTCTTCTGCTATAGGTGGTTTGCAGTCACGTGATTGTATTTACGTGCGACTGCAGGTGGAGGGCAAGGAGTGAAGAGCGCAATGGACGAGATGGAGGAAAATCCGTACTGTACTACTTTAGACGCTATTACAAGAGAAATATATAAACAGAAAATCGAAACATATGTTGGACGTGATCCTTACGTTATGAAGAGGACCGATTTTCAACTGAATTGAGAGATTTGCCTGCCATCGAGGCTGTAGATATCAGCAACTAAAGCCCTATTCGCACGGGATTAGTATTACCTGGGGACCACATGTGAATTTGAAATTACCCACCCACATCTGAGTTTCGTGTGGCGCATTCGCACGGGATAAGCGAAGCCTGTGATCTAATCGTTCTTTTGTTTTTGCTCTTATGGTTTTCAGCTTTCTCTTTCTGCAAATTGTATGAGTTAGTTGTACTAGCGATATGACCCCGCACCCAAAATACTATTAAAACACTCCAACTCAGCCTCTATTATCCGCGAAAGATGGATAAAAAGGCGCAGATGAAACAAAAACCTTGAAAAAATGATATATGATCCGGCCAAATCACAGAGATGTCGATTCGCACGGGACTAATATTATCACAGGACCTCGGTGTTCGGCGAAATATAGTAGGTAATTTGCGGGGGAATTATTACTTTACAAATTACAGGCCGATCGCACAGGATTAAGATAACAGACAAACGTAATCGGTTACCTAACGTAACCTCGGTTCTCTCTAGATGAGGGAACGAGTATTGCGTAAGCTAGCTTACGCTACGGGAAAGATTCTTCTTTGCCGAACAATTGAAGCCAAAAATTTTTATAATTTGTAATCATTGTCAACGCACTTCTCAGGTGCAGGACCTAGAGCGGGCTAACTAGCAGGCTCATTGGTTCGATTCCTGGGAAGTGCTCGAACTCGATGGAGAAGGGCGCTGAACCCGCGCCCAATGAGCGGACGACGCTCGCTTATTGCGTCAAAGCCCGCCGAAAGGGGCGTGGCTTGAGTGTATATAAGCGCTCTCCGTGGGTTGGAACAACGATTTATAGTGATGAAGCGAATCGCTGTTCGAGCGGGCACGGCCGGGAACGCAATACTCGTTCCCTCATCTAGAGAGAACCGAGGTTACGTTAGGTAACCGATTCGTTCTCTTACGAGAGGTTCTCTCGTATTGCGTAAGCTAGCTTACGCTCCGGGAACCCCTGGTCAACGCCGTGCCCGGTCAGTCACCACAAGCATCCCGGGAGGGTGGAGGGAGCAATAGTGGAGAAATAATAATAAAGGGCAGAAGCCGTTTATATGAGAATATGAGGCCTAAAGAGGCGGCCGGCATAGGCGGGCCATAGTATAGGAAGTTTCCATAGAATGGAGGGGAAGATCAAGGGGCTAGCCGGTTGAAGGATTCCCCATAAAGCGTGGCTAGACGCTGCGGCGGGTTGAGACCGCTCAGTAATTTAGCCTGTAAGGCCGGTACTTCCAAGTTATAAAATCTGATAAAGGTGGACGGGGAAGCCCAGCCCGTGGCCACACAGATATCATGAATAGAAATACCACAGGACCAAGCCCACGAGGAGGCCATGCCTCGAGTGGAGTGAGCCCTGACGCCGAGCGGGCAAGGCAGATTTTTAGCCGCATAGGCGGAGGCGATGAGCGTCTACTATCCATCTGGATAGTGTTTGTTTAGAAGCGGCCAAGCCTTTGTGCGTCCCCAAACGCCACAAACAGCTGCTCAGAACGTCTGAACGTGGCAGCGCGTGTAATGTACGCTCTCAGCGCCCGGACCGGGCAGAGGAGGTTGGCATTGGGCTCGCTATCAGAGGTGGGCAGAGCCGATAAGGATATCACCTGTGCTCTAAATGGGGTGCCAATCGCCTTAGGCACATATCCGTGTCTGGGTTTGAGAATGACGACGGAGTCGTTAGGGCCGAACTTCGAGACACGACGCGTTCGAAGAGAGCGCGTGAATGTCGCCCACTCGTTTAACTGAGGCAAGAGCGATCAGAGAAACGGCTTTTAGGGAGAGATATTTGAGGTCAGATAGACTCGGAGCGGTTCGAAGGGGGGGGCTTTCAAGGCCTCGAGGACTATTGAAAGGTCCCAAACCGGTACCGAGGGGGGGCGAGGGGGTTCATCCTCCTGGCTCCCCTGAGGAAGCGGATAACCAGCTCGTCTTTGCCAATAGACTGGGCGCGTCGGGGACCAACGAAGGCCGCGGCGGCTGCCACATAAACCTTCAGGGTGGATGGGGTTCTGCCCTTGTCCAGCATATCTTGAAGGAAGGAAAGCAAAGAGAGACCTCACACTTAAGGGGGTCCAAATTCTTTTAGATACACCATTTTGAAAACACAGACCATTTAGCCGCATAGAGCTTTCTGGTAGATGCCGCTCTCAGCGTGTTTGATCGTGTTCAAGACTCCCTCTGGCAAATCAACGTGTAATCGTTGGTCACCCATGCATGAAGCGCCCAGTGCTGCGGGTGGGGATGCCAGATTGTGCCGCGGGCTTGAGAGAGGAGATCTGCTCTGACCAGGATGGGCCACGGGGCTGTCTGAGACAGCTGTGTGAGCTCCGGGTACCAAATCTGATTCTCCCAACGCGGGGCTATGAGGAGCACCGGGTGTCGAAATTCCCTGATTCTCTGAATGACCTGCGGTAGCAGGGAGATGGGAGGGAAGGCATAGAGCGGGCGGTATGGCCATTCTAGCGCTAACGCGTCCTCGTTCTTCGAGAAGATATCGGACAGTGCGAGTTCTCTTCTGTCGCGAAGAGATCTATCTCCGCTCTGCCAAAGAGGCGCCACAGTGACTGGACTGTAAGAGGGTTCAGGGACCATTCTCCTGGGAGAGAAGGTTCCTGGATAGAATGTCTGGACCGTCGTTTAGGTGTCCCGGGACATGCGTCGCTCTGAGCGAGAGCAGATGACTCTGGGACCAAATTAGAATGCGGCGTGTCAGCAGGAAGAGATTCCTGGATCTGACCCCGCCCTGACGGTTGATGTAGGATACCACTGTCATGTTGTCTGAACGAATCAGGACGTGGTGACCCTGGATGCGCGGGAGGAACTGCAACAGTGCATACTCGAACCGCGAGCATCTCGAGACAGTTTATGTGAAATTGGGTCTCCCAATCGAACCATCGGCCAGAAGGCCGGTGAGCCCTCGCAGACCGCACCCAGCCTGTGTTGGATGCGTCTGTCGAGATTACCTTCCGGTGAGAGAAGGTCCCCATCGTGACGCCCCGTTGAAACCGATCGGTCACCGTCCAAGGCTGTAGTGCAGAAATGCATGCCTGAGTGCAACTCTGACTTAGCTGGCGGCCCGTGGTCCAGCTCGCGGCGGGGTACACGGGTCTTTAGCCAGAATTGGAGGGGGCGCATATGTGGAAGACCTAGCTGTAGTGCGGCTGCAGCTGAGGCCATGTGACCCAGCATTCTCTGAAAGGTTTTCACCGAACGCGGGTACTCATCTGGAACGAAGCGGCTAAGCGCTGCAGGCGGCGTGTGCGCTGAGCGGATAAGCATGCTTTCATAGTGGTAGAGTCCAGGTCTATCCCCAGAAAAGAGATAGTTTGACTGGGCTGGAGAACGCTCTTTGTCCAGTTGACAGAGAGGCCCAGCCGCTTCCCAGATGAGCGAGAAGAGCTGTACGGTGCGACAGAAGCTCTGTTTTGGAACGTGCTAGCATCAGCCAATCGTCCAAATAATGTCAAAATGCGCATCCCCTGGGTTCGGAAGGGGGCGCGCCGCCGTCCATACGTTTCGTGAGCGTGCGTGGCGCTCAGGGAAAGGCCGAGCGGGAGAACGGCGTATTGATGAACACTCTGGCCCTCGAAGGCGAAGCGTAAAAACTGCCTGTGACGGAGGGGTGAATTTGGAATCTGAAAATAAGCGTCTTTCAGATCTAGGGAGATGAACCAATCCCCCTGGCGCACATGTGCGAGGGAATTTCCCTGACCGTCAGCATTCTGAATGATACTCGTCATGAGAGCTTTGTTCAGAAATCTGAGGTCTGAGAATCGGCCTGAGGCCGCCGTCTTTGCTTGGGACCAGGGAATAGCGGCCGTAAAACCCCGGCTCGGTTATGGTTGGAGGGACTCTCTCTCACGCTGCTAGGCGGCTTCTGCTGATCAGGCTTCAGCATGACCTTGGGGCGGGGCGCTTGGGAGCCTGTCTGCGTTGCGAGCTGTCAGGAGCGAGAGCGAGGGCGAGGGCGGCCGCTCTGCCTGTGCTGGGGATGGGCCTGAACTTGCTGCGGGCGGCGTTGCTGAGGCGTTCTGGCAGGGGGCTCACGAGAGCGGCCTGCAGAAGTGTACCCGCGGCGAGGCAGGAAGCAGAATTCATGGCCTGGGTGGCTTTCTGGACCTGCGGAAAACCGTTCTCTCCACGATGCCCGTGACGGCAGATCCGGAAGGCCGAGAGGGTGGAGCGCGGGCGCGTTGAGGAAGACAGCGCGCTCAGCTTCGCTCATGTCCGTGCGCCGTGAGCCACAAGTGTCTCTCCGGCGACACAGAGGATGGCCATGCATCTTCCCCAGCGCTGAGCGGCAGCTTTGGTGGCGCGAAGGGAGAGGTCCGTCGCGACAAGTCGTTCAGCGGCACGACCGTTGATCTCTCTCGTTCTGCGCTCGTGTCACTCAACAGGTCGGATTGCAGCACCTGGAGAACCGACATGGAGTGCAGCGCTGCAGCGGCCTGGCCAGCGGCTGCGTGCGCGCGGGTGTGGAAGGTGAGGGGCGCTCTGCAAGCTTTAGAAGGAAGCTCAGGGGAGGTCGCCATCCAGCGGAGGGCGAGCACAGTGGGCGGCGACCCAGATCTTCGACGGGCGGCATCGCTGTATAGCCCTTGCTCGGTGGCTCCGTCCACCGAAGCGCAGCGAAGGCGGAGACATCAGAGCGAGGTACGCGGAGCCGAGGAGCTTTCCACAATTTAGCTGAGCTCCGGCGTGGAGCTCAGGGCAGGAAGGAGGCGAGCCGGGTGCCAGCGGGGCGGGGCGCGGTGCAGGTACTTCCCATCCATCCAGGTTCGAGTGGTTAAGCTCGGGTGGTGGTGGCCAGTGAGGCCCAGACGCTCAGACGGCAAGAGTCAGGAGGCGCATTCAGTCCTCTTCGATGCCGGAGCGGGTCCCCGCGGAGCATGGCGCCGAAGAGCCCAGTGAAGACCATTCGTCGCTGTTAGAAGCGTGCAACGAAGGCGACTCTTTCTCTTCCTCAGAGTTCGAGGGACGCTGCAGGAGCGGCAGCTCGACGGCAATGGGGGGTCCAGCTCGGGTGGAGAGAGAGTGGTCGAGGGGCGGCGGCTGCGGCCCACACACAGCCATCGCAGGTTCCGGCGGCCTCTGAGAGCGGCGCTTCTTCTTCGCGGAGAAGTAGGAGGCGGCGCGGCGCTGGCGCGGATTGCGGCGGTGAGGAGTCTTGCCCGCAGGGAAACATTGCTCAGCGCCTCGCAGGAGCATCTTCCACTCGCGGAGGCGAGTTCCGCATGTTCAGACCGAGACAGAGGGCAGATGAGGTGACGGTCTCCGTCTTCCGAGCGGTGCGCGGCATGCAGCCGCAGGAAATCCGAGACATCTTTGAAAGACGCTCACGCTCTTTTGTGATGGAGCAAGTGGAAGTCGTCGGACGGCGCTAGCTCGCTGAGGCGGCTGAAGGTGGCAGGGCGCCGGCTTCTTCAGGCTTCTTGCTTGCTAGAAGGTGCCTTGTAGCGACGACGGCTTCAGTCTTAGCAACGGCAGGCGATTAGATCGCTGAATCAAAATGAATCGATTGTTGCAAACCCACGAAGACGCTTCTGTGCACTCAAGCCACGCCTTCGGCGGGCTTTGACGTAATAAGCGAGCCGTCGTGAGCTCATTGGGCGCGGGTTCAGCACCGCTCTCGAATCGGCTGAGCCTTCCCAGGAACGACCAATGGAGCCTGCTAGTTGGCCCGCTCTAGGTCCTGCACCTGAGAAGTGCGTTGACAATGAGTACAAATCCTAAAAATTTTGGCTTCAATTGTTCGGCAAAGAGATGTTCCAATAGCGTAAGCTAGCTTACGCCAATACGAAAACCTGATTCGCAGGGAACTCCGCAATTATTACAAATTACTACAGGTCACCAGATAATACTAATCCCGTGCGAATAGGGCTTTACAGACATGCTTTGACAAAGTTCAGGAAACTGGCACGTTACACAAACAGCCACATAACTGTATTTAAACACCTGAATAATGTAATTATAAGCCACATAAATAATGTATTAACTCACATTTGACGAAGTGATCACTGCACACTGTTACAAACACAGGCATTTTCCATTCGGCTCCTAGAGGGCAATTACAGTTTACAAGGCATTTTTACCGGTGTTTTCTGTCAGATTCTTGTATTTTCCCCCTTATGAACAACAACTTTTGGCACACAATAAAAAAATCTTTGTGGTTTGATGGAATTTAAGCAACCATAAACGACGCAAAAACATAAGCATTTGAGTGTGTTATAGTGCTTCCTAATATAGAAATTCACTTCCTGCCCTCCATCTGATCTTCGCGCCATGGCAACGCAGTGTCGATAACGTCACGTGAAAACAAGCTCAATTGCATATAAGACAATGTACAAGTAATGACAAATGACAGAGCTGAAAATAAATTTTAAATTTCATTTAAATTTTCAATTACTCTCAAAAATTGCTTACACAAATTTGAAAAAAAAGTCATTGTAAAAGGATTATTGATCAAATCTAAGTATGTATGAACTATATAGACCACCTGATGAAAATGATTTAAAAACAAACATAATAGCTGAGGTGGAGGTATGGTGTCACAGTTATGTTTCAGTCAGTTTCTGTTTTCATGGTTGATAATGTTTATTTATTCTGTTAATTTATAATTTTAACTGTTGTTCATAATATTAATGTTACTTTAACTTGAATTATAAAAATGTATTAGTTAATGTAGAAACTAAAATTGACATATTTTCATAGAGTACTGTTAAAATATTGTTCATGTTTGATATTTGCCTTCTACAGCTTTATGTGTGTGTAATCTGAGTTTAATTCGTCATTGCTGTTTCCATATTTTGTCTCAGTAAATATATTTCCAGGTTTAATACTATTTGAGATGCTAAGATTGGGATATTTTTTTATGGGGTAAGAAAATGGCTAAATATCACCACTCAGGAGAGAGCTCATAATGCAAAAGACCTTTTTTTGTCATTAATGTTCTGCTGGTGTGTGTAACTGTGTGGGTTCTTCTTGTGTGTGAACTGTAGTCATTCGTGTAATCTGGGAGTTCTCTTACGAGAGGTTCTCTCGTATTGCGTAAGCTCGCTTACGACTACGGGAAAGATTCATCTTCTGAGAAGGTGAAGCCAAAAAATTATCCTATAATTTTGTGTCCAATGTCAACGCAGTTCGAGCCTGCAAGCAGACCCATGAGCGGGCTAGCTCGCAGCTCATTGGTTCGCTCAGGGAGAACTGCTACAGCCTATGAGGGAACTCGGTTGAAACCTCGTGACCAATGAGAAGCAGACACGCTCTCATTGCGTCAGACCCCGGCCAACGGAGTGGCCCGAGTCTCATGGAGGCCGAGTTTCCCGCTGTTTTCCGATTTTCATCTCTTCAGCGAGGCTGTGCGGCACCTGCTGATCTCCGAGAGGAAGCCGCGTCGCCGTCACAGACAGGCATCTCTCAGCGAGCGGTGTGGACAGAGCCTCTGAGGAAGCCGGCCGTCTTCGCGCACCTTCAGCCGTCCTGCGACGCGTCCTTTACATTGGCATTTGCTTTGTGTTGTGTATCTTCACAGAAGAGCAGCGAGCGTCTTTGAGTGCCCTCGCACACCTCATGCCGCTCCCCTTCTCAGCGGCCGGAGTCCGCGCTTGTATGTGGGGCGAAGCCGGGCTGAGCTGTGCCGACAGCGGTGCAGCTTCCCCACTCCCCAAGAGAGCCAGCTTGCCCCGCGCAGAGTCTCCGATCCGAAACCTGGGCTCTATGCACCGTGTGTAGTCCCGCCGAGGCTGGTCCTGTTCGCCACCATCACGCCCTCTCATCTGCGCGCGCTCCTGTGCTTGTGTGTCTACTGCTGTGGCTCAGTGGTAAAGCATAAGCTTTTCGCGGCGCCAGAGACTCCGTGTATCTTCGAATTTCTCCTGGCTCTGGCCGATAGAAGTTTCTTGCACGAACACCGGAAGCGGAGTGCGTCCTCAACCCCCGCCGGAGGCCCGGTGAGGGGGACCGTACCTTCGAACGTTTCTCTTCTTTCCTCGTCGACCTGCCGCATAACGCCCCCCCGTGACAGAGCTCCACCGTGGACCGAGTTTGTGTCACTGTCTGGTACTCGCCGAGGCTGGACCTGTTCGCCACTGATTCGCCCCTCATCTGTCGCTTGCTTTTCAGCTTATTGTGTCTTACTGCTGTGGCTCGAGTGGTGAGATGCCAGGAGCTTCCCCGCGGCCAGAGAGACCCGGGTGCCGGCTTTTGCAGCGCAGCGCGTGCAGCTCTGAGCTCGCGGCCAGCTTTCTGACGTTTCGGAAAGCGGCCGCACGCTCTCCCCGCTGCGATGCGTGCCAGCGCCGACATGAGAAACGAGGTGTGTTTTTTAGCCCGCCGTAGGCCGGAGTCAGCACCCAGCCTCTCTGAGCGTTTTTCTCTTTCCTCGTTCTGGCTGCGGCAAGATGTCTATTTTGCAGCAATTGTGAGCTGTTACCCACCTGACCGCCGGCAGGATGAGCACCAGCAGATTCGATAGTTGACGCCCGTGCTTGCTTTCAAGCAGCACCCGTGTCTGACAGCAGCCCACTCTCTTTAGCTGGCTTGTGCCGCCCTCGAGTGTTATCTGTAACAGCATGTGCCCCACGTCCGTGCCCCACATCTTCTTTCTGCCCGCGTCCATTATCACGAGCCAGGTCGCGTGCATCCCAGCACCTCTGCAGATCCCCGTGCCCGCTCGCAGCGCTGGCGCGCTCGACATGCACGCGCGACAGCCGTGCCAGGCTAGATTTCAGCTCCTGCCGCTGACAGCCGCCAAGGTTTGATCGCCGGAATCGGCGCGCTGCGCCGGCGTCGCTGTGCCAGCCTGTATCATGGCGAAAATGTGAACAGGCATAAGTGCATAATGTCTGGTTTACACCAGAAACATACGTATAAGTGTGGTGTGTGTGTCCCACAGTTCAGTGTTCACTCCTGATACTCAAGCACCGCACTTCTGCCCGCCTGCAGTGCAGCGCCCGCTTGCAGCGCTCACCGTTCTACTCACATGCTCGGAAGCCCAGGCCTGTCGCACCACAAGTGCAGCCTTTCAGGCTATATATGGGCTCTCCGGCGCTACACAGCCGCTGAGGCTTCTATCACGCACTTTGCCCGCGTGGTCACTTGTGCCAGCCTGGTATACAGCTGAAAGCGCAATCAGGCATAAGTGCAGAATGTCTGGCTTACACCAGAACATGCTATAAGTGTCAGTACTATGTGCCCCACGTTCAGTGTCTCAGCTCCTACACAAAAACACAGCACACTGGTACCGCGCTCACACTGCGTAAGCGCGCTTCACACACGCAGGCTCAGCCCGCCCTCTGCGCAGACGCATACATGCTGTTGTATACTATCACGCTTTTTGTGTGATGAGGTGTCCGCCCACATCCTGTGTTCGCCCATACACGAAGCACCACACTCCCTGTGCCTCTGTCAGAGCCCACTCTTGGAGAGCGGACACTTCCCCCTTGAGTGTAGGTCCCGACGCCTGAGACATTCTAGCATGCCCACACACTGTGTCCCAGCCACTATGTGCGAACGATCAGGCCCAGATAGCCAGTCACCCGGCTGCAGTGTCACGCTTCTCAGCCGTGGAGAAGCTATCCGGAGTCCCCATGGGGTGCTAAGCACCAATGGAGTGACGGCTATCTGTTACAGTTCCGTCGCCGCCCTCCACGCCTCGGGCGGCGGCCCGAGGGGCTTTACAGTGATTTTCGAAGCAACAAACAGTCCTCCCGTTCGGGCCTATCCTTAGCCCCCAGCGCGTTCACGAAGTGCATGGATACGGCGCTTCGCCCCCTGCGGAGCCAGGGGGCTGCGAAATTTGAACTATTTGGACGACTGGCTGGATTTTGGCACAATCACCGGGCGGGAGCTACTGTCTCTTCGTGACAGTCCTCCTTCGCCCCATCTGAACACCTCCCTGGGTCTACTCTGTCAACTGGGACAAAGAGCTCGGCTTCAGCCCCTATCAGGGCGATATCCTTCCTGGGAGATGGGTCTAGACTCAGTGGCTGTGACGGCTCGCTCTTTTAGCTGCGTACACAGTGCGCTGCGGCCATGTTCAGCGTCTCGCCCGCATCCTGTCTCAGAGTGGGACACCCCTCACACCTCTGAAGACTTCTTCAGAAGGCGCTAGGGTTACATGGCCTCAGCCTCCGCCAGTACTTCAGCTGGGTCTCACTGCATGCGCCCCCTTCAGCTTGGTTGAAGAGCCGTGTGCCTACCGTGCGTGGACAGGCGGGCCGCCAGCTGATCAAAGTTACGCAGACCTGTATCTCGGCTCTGCAACCATGGACAGTGGCAGAATGGTTTCAGTGGGGCGTTACCATGGGAGCCGTCTCCTCGCCGATAAGTCTTTAGACAGCGCATCCAACTCAGGTTGGGGCGCGTCTGCGAGGGCTCACCGACCTCTGGCCACTGGTCAGTTCGAGGAGCTCCCTACATAACTGTCTGGAGATGATCGCGGCTTGAGAACTCGCTTCGTTTTTCCTCCCGCGCATTCGAGGTCACCACGCATTGATCCGCTCCAGACAATGCAGCCATAGTCTCCTATTTCGACCGTCAGGGCGGTGTCAGATCCAGGAACCCCTTCCTGATGACGAAATGCATTTTAGTTTGGTCCCAGAGCCACCTGCTCTCGCTAAGAGCGACGTCACGTGCCCGGGCCACCTGAATGACGGCCCAGACAGACTGTCCAGGAACCTCATCCTTCCGGGAGAATGGTCCCTGCACTTTCAATCAGTCCAGAAACTGTGGCGAATGTTCGGCAGAGCAGAGGTGGGTACTCTTCGCGTCAGAGGAGAACGCTCACTGCCCAATACTTCTCTGAGAGCGAGGGCGCGCGCTAGCCCAGGAGTGGCCAGCCGCCCGCCTAGGCTTTCCCTTCGAGTCTCCCTGTTACCACAGGTTTTACAGAGGATCAGGGAAACACGCCACTCGGTGCTCCCTCATAGCCCGCGCGTGGGAGAGTCAGACTTGGTTCCCGGACCTCGGCTCAGCTGCCGCAGACAGCCCCGTGGCCCATTCCAGTCAGAGCAGATCTCCTCTCTGAGCTCGCCGATCACGATCTGGCATCCCCACCCTAAGCACTGGGCGCGTCCACGGGTGATCAACAACTATCCGATGCTGATCACCCGGGGGAGAGTTAAACACGGATCATGGAACGCCAGAGCGGCTTCTACTAGGAAGCTCTATGCGATCAAAATGGTCTGTGTTCTCAAAAAGGGTGCACCGACAAAAACCTCAGACCCTCGGCGGTGCGACGTGTCGTCTTTGCTTGTCTTCCTTCAGGAGATGCTGGATAAGGGCAGGTCCCCATCCACTCTCAAGGTTTACGTGGCAGCTGTCGCGGAGTTCGCTGAACCCCGACGCGCTCAGTCTCTGAGCAAAGACGAGCTAGTCATCCGCTTCCTCTGGGGAGCTAGAAGGATGAACCTTCCGCGCCCCCCTTCGGTTCCCAATTGGGATCTTTCTATAGTTCTCGGAAGCTATGGAAGCCTCCCCCCGTTCGAACCGTTAGAGTCTGTGGACCTAAAATTCCTCTCGCTATAAACCGTTTCTGTTTGCCCCGTCATCGAGTAAAACGCGTGGGAGACCTTCACGCGCTCTCTTCTAGCGCTGCGTGTCTTGAGTTTGGACCCAATGACTACATAGTCTTCCTCAAACCTAGACATGGATATGTTCCCCAAAGCGATTGGTACCCCGTACAGGGATCAGGTTTTTCCCTATCGGCTCTACCCATCCAGATACGAATGTGACGCCAATCTTCTTTGTCCGGTTCAGGCTTGAGATTGTACACTAGCACGCGCTGCCGCGTTCAGACGCTCTGAGCAGCTTTTTGTTTCGTTCGGTGAGCGCACCAAGGGTCTGGCCACCTCGAAACAGACACTATCCGTAATTGAATTGTGGACTGCTTCTCATTGGTCACGAGTTCAACCGAGTTCCCTCATAGGCTGTAGCAGTTCTCCCTGAGCGAACCAATGAGCTGCTAGCTAGCCCGCTCATGGTCTGCTGCAGTGAACTGCGTTGACATTGGATACAAAATTATAGGATAATTTTTTGGCTTCAACTTCTCAGAAAAGATGAACCTTCCCGTAGCGTAAGCTAGCTTACGCAATACTCGTTCCCTCATCTAGAGAGAACCGAGGTTACGTTAGGTAACCGATTTGTTCTCTCGAGTGTGTAACTGTGTGAGTTATGTCGGTGTGTGTAACTGTGTGACTTTGTTCGACTGTGTGTTCTCTCAGTATGTGTAACTGTGTGAGTTTGTGTAACTGTGTGAGTTCTCTTGTGTGTGTAACTGTGTGAGTTTGTGTAACTGGGAGTTCTCTCCGTGTGTGTAACTGTGTGAGTTTGTGTAACCTGCTGAGTTTCTCTCGGTGTGTATCTGTGGGAGTTCTCTCGGTGTGTGTAACTGTGTGAATATCTCTCGTGTGTGTTTTCTTGTTTTTCTAATTTCTTGTTTTTCTGTAAGGGTGGTGATGGTGCAGTGGATAAGACACATGCCTTTGGTGTGAGAGACCCAGGTTTGAATCCACTGCGAAACACCAATGTGTCCCTGAGCAAGACACTTAACCCCTAGTTGCGTGCGCCCTCTGACATATTGTAAGTCGATTTGGATAAAAGTGTCAGCTAAATGAATAAATTTGTGTAACTCTGTGAGTTCTCTCGTGTGTGTAACTGTGTGAGTTTGTGTAACTGTGTGAGTTCTGTTGGTGTATGTAACTGTGTGAGTTCTCTCGTGTGTGTAACTGTGTGAGTTCTCTCTGTGTGTGTAACTATGAGTTCTCTCTGTGTGTGTAACTGTGTGAGTTCTCGTGTGTAACTGTGAGTTCTCTGTGTTTACTGTGTGAGTTCTCTCTGTGTTGTGTGTAACTGTGAGTTCTCTCTGTGTGTGTAACTGTGTGAGTTCTCTCTGTGTGTGTAACTGTGTGAGTTCTCTGTGTAACTGTGTGAGTTCTCTCTGTGTGTGTAACTGTGAGTTCTCTCTGTGTGTGTAACTGTGTGAGTTCTCTGTGTAACTGTGTGAGTTCTCTCTGTGTGAGTAACTGTGAGTTCTCTCTGTGTGTGTAACTGTGTGAGTTCTCTCTGTGTGTGTAACTGTGAGTTCTCTCTGTGTGTGTAACTGTGTGAGTTCTCTCGTGTCGTGTGTGTAACTGTGTGAGTTCTCTCGTGTGTGTAACTGTGTGAGTTCTCTCTGTGTGTGTAACTGTGTGAGTTCTCTCGGTGTGTGTAACTGTGAGTTCTCTCGTGTGTGTAACTGTGTGAGTTCTCTCTGTGTGTGTAACTGTGTGAGTTCTCTCTGTGTGTGTAACTGTGTGAGTTCTCTCTGTGTGTGTAACTGTGTGAGTTCTCTCTGTGTGTGTAACTGTGTGAGTTCTCTCTGTGTGTGTAACTGTGTGAGTTCTCTCGGTGTGTGTAACTGTGTGAGTTCTCTCGGTGTGTGTAACTGTGTGAGTTCTCTGTGTGTGTAACTGTGTGAGTTCTCTAGGTGTGTGTAACTGTGAGTTCTCTCAGTGTGTGTAACTGTGAGTTCTCTCAGTGTGTGTTTTCTTGTTTTTCTAATTTCTGTTTTTCTGTAAGGGTGGTGATGGTGCAGTGGATAAGACACATGCCTTTGGTGTGAGAGACCCAGGTTTGAATCCACTGCGAAACACCAATGTGTCCCTGAGCAAGACACTTAACCCCTGAGTTGCGTGCGCCCTCTGACATATTGTAAGTCGATTTGGATAAAAGTGTCAGCTAAATGAATAAATTTGTGTAACTCTGTGAGTTCTCTCGTGTGTGTAACTGTGTGAGTTTGTGTAACTGTGTGAGTTCTGTTGGTGTGTGTAACTGTGTGAGTTCTCTCGTGTGTGTAACTGTGTGAGTTCTCTCTGTGTGTGTAACTGTGAGTTCTCTGTGTGTGTAACTGTGTGAGTTCTCGTGTGTAACTGTGTGAGTTCTCTGTGTTTACTGTGTGAGTTCTCTCGTGTGTGTAACTGTGAGTCTCTCTGTGTGTGTAACTGTGTGAGTTCTCTCTGTGTGAGTAACTGTGAGTTCTCTCTGTGTGTGTAACTGTGTGAGTTCTCTCTGTGTGTGTAACTGTGTGAGTTCTCTCTGTGTGTGTAACTGTGAGTTCTCTCTGTGTGTAACTGTGTGAGTTTCTCGTGTGTGTAACTGTGTGAGTTCTCTCGTGTGTGTAACTGTGTGAGTTACTCTCTGTGTGTGTAACTGTGTGAGTTATCTCTGTGTGTGTAACTGTGTGAGTTCTCTCTGTGTGTGTAACTGTGTGAGTCCTCTCTGTGTGTGTAACTGTGTGTGTTCTCTCTGTGTGTGTAACTGTGTGAGTTATCTTGGTGTGTAACTGTGTGAGTTCTCTGTGTGTGTAACTGTGTGAGTTCTCTCGGTGTGTGTAACTGTGTGAGTTCTCTCTGTGTGTGTAACTGTGTGAGTTTCTCGGTGTGTGTAACTGTGAGTTCTCTCAGTGTGTGTAACTGTGTGAGTTCTCTCTGTGTGTGTAACTGTGAGTTCTCTCGGTGTGTGTAACTGTGAGTTCTCTCGGTGTGTGTAACTGTGAGTTCTCTCGGTGTGTGTAACTGTGTGAGTTCTCTCAGTGTGTGGAACTGTGTGAGTTCTCTCTGTGTGTGTAACTGTGAGTTCTCTGTGTGTGTAACTGTGAGTTCTCTTGGTGTGTGTAACTGTGAGTTCTCTCTGTGTGTGTAACTGTGTGAGTTCTCTCGGTGTGTGTAACTGTGAGTTCTCTCGGTGTGTGTAACTGTGTGAGTTTTCTCGGTGTGTGTAACTGTGTGAGTTCTCTCGGTGTGTGTAACTGTGTGAGTTCTCTGTGTGTGTAACTGTGTGAGTTCTCTCTGTGTGTGTAACTGTGAGAGTTCTCTCTGTGTGTGTAACTGTGAGTTCTCTGTGTGTGTAACTGTGTGAGTTCTCTCTGTGTGTGTAACTGTGAGTTCTCTCTGTTTGTGTAACTGTGTGAGTTCTCGTGTGTAACTGTGTGAGTTCTCTGTGTACCTGTGTGAGTTCTCTCTGTGTGTGTAACTGTGTGAGTTCTCTCTGTGTGTGTAACTGTGTGAGTTCTCTCTGTGTGTGTAACTGTGTGAGTTCTCTCTGTGTGTGTAACTGTGTGAGTTCTCTCTGTGTGTGTAACTGTGTGAGTTCTCTCTGTGTGTGTAACTGTGTGAGTTCTCTCTGTGTGTGTAACTGTGTGAGTTCTCTCGTGTGTGTAACTGTGTGAGTTCTCTCTGTGTGTGTAACTGTGTGAGTTCTCTCTGTGTGTGTAACTGTGTGAGTTCTCTCTGTGTGTGTAACTGTGTGAGTTCTCTCTGTGTGTGTAACTGTGTGAGTTCTCTCGGTGTGTGTAACTGTGTGAGTTCTCTCGGTGTGTGTAACTGTGAGTTCTCTCGGTGTGTGTAACTGTGTGAGTTCTCTCTGTGTGTGTAACTGTGTGAGTTCTCTCGGTGTGTAACTGTGTGAGTTCTCTCGGTGTGTGTAACTGTGTGAGTTCTCTCATGTGTGTAACTGTGTGACTCCACCCTGTAAAGCAACAGTGCTGTGAATGGCAGAGCTTGACCTCCACTTGCCTTTGTGGATGTCATTTTACAGCTTAAAAAGCATGATCTCATTTAAATGGTTCTGCTGATGCCATGAGTGATGCACGTTCCTGTATACTGTGAAATTGTTGAATAAAAAATAAAATAAAATACACTCTTATATATTTTTTTAATTAAAAATGGGTTATTTTATATTTAATAATGTATATTGCTTTTACATGACACACATGGTCTTTAACCAAGCTGATAATCCTAAAAGTAATAAACAATTTTAAAATGTTAAAAAAGTCTAAAGTGCATATCTAAAAATAAACATGTCTGAAGTTAGCACCAAATAATGACTAAATCTAATAAAAAAAGATGTGGGAACCATGGAGTACACAGTCAATACATGTCAGAATGCTACTAAAGACATGAATGCTTTTTAGTATAGAAAGTATAAGAACCACATAATTCCAAAATGACATCAAACGCACCATTCATGCCATAAAAGTCGGACAAAAACAGATGATTTTTATTGTTGCGCGTATAACAGCAGCAGTGCCATTTCTGGCCACATGTGGCAGCAGTCTTGGCTACACATGCAAAAAAGAATGCCGTGTGTATATATTCCACAGGAGGGGTGCAGCTCCAGTCAAAACTGAGTGTTTGCCAATTTAGGTAATATCTAGAAAACACATCTGATGCAAAAAATTCCAAATGTTGGGGTTTTTTTTTGTATGATTTTGAATTTGACAGGAATTTTATAAATAGGGAAAATTGTGTCAAGTTGTCCTAAGGCCTTTATCTAGGAACCCGCATTGTGTTGCTTAAATCTGCTGACAAGAATAAAAAAGCCTGAACTTAACAGAAACTGATCAGAGACAGTTGGTTCAAAAAGATATAAGATGATGCAAACTTTCAAGACAAGTTTGCATCATCATGGGAGATATCAAAAACACTGATTACTATTTTATTTGCTGATGATACTAATTTAATTTGTTCTGGGGAAAATCATGAACAACTCTTGGATACAGTGGAAAATGAATTAAAAAAAGATGAAGAGTTGGTTTGATGCAAATAAATTAACACTGAACTTAAAGAAAACTAAATATATAATTTTTGGTAATCGTGACACAACTATAAATAAAACACTTATGATAAATGATATTGAAATAGAAAAGGTAAAAGAACAAAAAAATTTTGGAGTAATAATCGCTGAAAAAATATGTTGGAAGCCACACATACACTATATCAAGGTCAAATATCCAAATCAATTGCCATACTGTATAAAATCAGCTACCTATTAAATCAACGAACACTATACATGCTGTATTGTTCCTTCATACTTCCATACATTTCTTACTGCTTGGAAGTATGGGGAAACTCTACCAACACTGAACCTTCAAAAGAGAGCCTTAAGAATAGTAAATAAAACCACTTATAGAGCACTAACTACTCCACTCTTTATTAAATTAAAAGCACTACAATTCAAATATATTGCTGAATTCAAAACTGCACAAATTATGTATAAAATAAATAAACAGTTCAACCAAAGGAGTGAATGTGGAACAGCTGCAGTGAAGAAATGAAAATCATGTACAACAATGAGTAATTTTAAAAGACTATTTAAATTGAAGATATTAAATGGATACGAAAAGGACTTAGAGGTTAGTATTGTATACAGGTCTACATATTAAGTTTAGTATGAAGGTGTTATTAATTGATTTGCTACAGATAGATGGAAAATAAATGAGAAGCAATTTGTTTTGTATTCAGCTAAAGGTTAAAAATAAATAAAGAGAAAGGGGGTAGGACTTGAAAAGTTTGTTATGAACTTCTTCCAACTCATTTTTGAACATGGGAATTTCTAATTTGAACCACTTACAATCATTTTGGAAGAGATTGTGATGAGAAGTACATGAATTTATATATAGTTATTTTAATTTTCAATTTTATATATGCATGCATGTTTGTATTTATATATATCGTTTTGTTTTCTTGTTTGTTTTTTTACATGTTCAAAATAAAGTATATATATATATATATATATATATATATATATAAATCTCATTACACGAGTTGATGATTTCTGTCAGGTAACGTTAGCTAAATGTAATTCATAGTATTAAAACATCTCTTTTAAACTTTTATATGTGACTTTTAAAGATCGTGCAGGGCAGGCTAAGTCTCAGTTAAGTCAAATATTCAGAGTCAATAAGCCGAGAGCAGTGAAATTCCTGCCTTCTGTGTATTTCACAGCAAAAGTCAGCCAGGGAAGAGAAAGCTTCGCTCCGCCCCGCGACGGAGCGTGTTTGTCCCGTTACATCAGTGCGCCCACAGACTCAAGACCACACGCGGGAGACGCGACGAGGAAAAGTTCCGCGTCCTCACGTCAAACAGTAGAGGGAAATGTCGAGTGTTTGGAGACCGAAGCGGCTGAACGCGGAGAGAAGGGTTACGCGAATGCGGTGTATCTTTACAGTGAGGTGATGAAACAGAAAGGCACAACGCGAGCGTTCACCGCTTGGGAAAAGGAAGCGTCAACTTTATAAACGTTACAGTGTAACGCGTTTTCACTTCAGTAATGTGGACTGGCAGCGACCGAAAGAATTATAAGAAACACTCCTCACCGAGCGAGAGAGGATTGACCAGAAAGCTGCGATATCAACACTTGGATGGAATTGAACCGTGATCGATAGTCTACATGTGAAAGATGTTTAGCTCACGTATAACGGGACACTCCTCTTAGGTCGCGCGACGTGCATGCGAAGGCACTTTGCAGATGTTAGATAATCACAGGCGTCAGTCGTTTGACTCCAAACTGCACTGTATATCAGTTTGAGGAGACTGCTGTTTATGAGGGATCTGCTGTGTTGACTGTGCGATGGCCCTCAGGTCGAGGAGACCGCTGGTGAGCCTCATCGTCGGGGTTTTCCTGGGCTTTTCCGCCGCGTCGTGGCTGGTTGTGCCCAGAGTTGTAGAGATCAGTGCGAAGAACAGAAGGTCCTCCATGTGTTCATACTACAGTAACGCCAGGGCTCAGGCTGAAGTTTCAGACACCTCCTCCTCCTCTTCAACCAGTGGCAGACACAGGTATCTGCAGCCAGTCTTCTCCAGCCAGGAGGGCAGTGATGAAGGGGAAGAGGAGCATCATGGGACGGGGAACAGCAGTGATAGAGCTGCACCTGAGCCTCAGGTGAACAGCTTCTTGTATGTGGGGGTCATGACGGCTCAGAAATACCTGTCCTCCAGGGCTGTGGCTGCCTTCAGGACCTGGAGCCCCAGCATCCCGGGCCAGGGTGGAGTTCTTCTCCAGTGAGGGTCTGAGCAGATCCCTATGCCCTTCCCTGTGCCCCCTCGTCTCGCTGGCAGGGGTGGACGACTCCTACCCTCCCCAGAAGAAGTCTTTCATGATGCTGAAGTACATGCACGACCATTACTTGGATAAATATGAGTGGTTTATGAGGGCTGATGACGATGTCTACATCAGAGGTGAATAGCTGAAGACCGAGAGTGGAAAGAGACTTTGCTGTGTTAAAGCATTCTGATGCATATATAGCTCTTTGGAAATATTTAACTTTTTAAATACTGACGAGTTAAAGTTCCTTTTTCTGGAAAATTATAGAAATAACAAAGTTATGGAAGCTTATTGTAGGACCATTCAGATGTTTTGCATAGTTCTAGGCAACGATTAATCACATCCAAAATAAAAGTTTGTGTTTACACAATATATGTTTGTGTACTGTATGAATACACACATATGTATATATTTAAGATGTATTTGCATGCATATACTGTATATAGATTTATGCATTATTTATATTATATGTAAATATATAAATAACTAATTTTTACATTTTATACATGCATGTGTATTTGTATATAAAATAATCATACTCAAAACACACACACACATATATTATGTAAACAAAAACTTTTATTCTGGATGCGATTAATTGATTGCCCATCACTAATTGTTGCATTATTTTAATGACAGTTAAACTTCCCCCAAATCTGTTTTTTTTATGGCAATTCTAACTTGATTTATTTTTCACAGTAAAATGAATCTCTAAATATAACAATTTAAATTATATAACATTATTTTTTATATATTAGAGTAATCAGAATTTAAGGGTACAATTAAAATAATGGCATGAAAATAATTTCACAATGTTGATAAAAATAATAAACCTAAAAACTGCAAAATATAATGATTTCTATTTCCTGGGTGACATTATGACCCAGATTGCTCTTGGTGGGTTTTTGTGAAATTAACCCAGATGATTATGCAAATGCAACATATATTTGATATATTCAATCAACATATATTTGGTGAAGACAGCAGTTTTTATCTTAAATGAATAGTTCTAAAAATCACATCAAATCCAGAATTACAGCTATTTTACATCTTTTTCTAATGTGACAATTATGTCTATAATGTGTTCTACACTTCATTAGAAATTTTCAGTATATTGATTAAGGTTAATATTAGTATTAGGACTGCACAATATATCAAAATTATTGAAATATTACAAATGTATATCACAATATGCATATCACAATGGCTTGCAATAACTTGGGCCTGGGGTCATGAATAAAAGACAGAGAAAATCACTCACTCCTCTTGGCTGAATAGCTTATAGGTTTAATAAGAATCAGTATATATTTAATTCATACAGTAAAGACTTACGCAGTGTTTTATTTTTACATTTGATTATTCAGTTTCTGTTTTAAAAACTTTTAAAAGAGAATTACAGTTTATTTTACACACTTTAAGCATTATCGTATCGCATATTGTATTGTTTTAACGAGTTATCGCATGTCGCATTTTCCTTAAATATTGTTCAGCCCTAATTTGAGTATGTTAAGATGTTAGTCATTGAGAGTTTGTGTAAATGTTCCTGCACCTCATGGTTTCTTCCTGTGCTTCCGACTCCTGCAGGCGAGCGGCTGGAGCTGTTCTGTGCGCTCTCTGAACAGCAGTACGCCGCTGTATCTGGGCCAGACGGGGCTGGGGCACCACCAAGGAGCTGGGTAAGCTGGCCCTGGAGCCCAGGGAGAACTTCTGCATGGGCGGTCCGGGGATGATCTTCAGCCGGGAGCTTCTGCGCAGGATGCGCCGCACATCGTGGGGCCTGTCTCAGGGAGATGTACACCACTCATGAGGATGTGGAGATCGGACGCTGCGTCAGGCGCTTCGGAGGGACCCAGTGCGTCTGGTCATACAAGGTAACGCCGGTTAACATCCTCATGTGGAATTTGGTTTGAATAGGGTGAATTGTGTTGCTCAATCTCTTGAGTCTCTAGAGTTCGAGTTTATCTTAACCACTTGTTACTTCATGTTTATATTCTGCTTCAAATTATAGGAACTTAACATTATTTTTCGCACTATTCAAATTGAGGCGAGACACTACAGGCAAAAACAGTATTTTCAAAATCTGTCAATTTTGGGCTTTTTGGCTTTTCATAAAGTGTTTTTTCAGACTAGAGGAAAGAAAACATCCAAAACACACTTTTAACTGTATCTTTTAGAGCACTTTATCTATTTGTGTCTGTAGATTTCAATCACAGTATCATTAAAAGCTGTTTTCTCAAAACGAGTTTTCCTCCTACATTGAAATATATATGGTAATCTAATTTTTTATCAAAATCTCAAAAAAGTTTTTTTTTTTAAAATTCTGATTTGTGCAATGATATATAGAGAGATCCAAAATCCCCTATCTAAAAAAACTTTGACTCTAATATATATAAAAAAATTAAACAAGAATTTTGACTTCATCCAATGTTCAGATTTTTGCTCTAGAAATGTATGCAAATTAGTGCACATTTAATTAGATCATGCCTCATTTGCGTATTTAAACATAACATTTCATAAAACTTGTAATGCAATTGTTTATGTAATCAATCAACTGGCGAAGTATGGTGATATCTATTAGTTCTTTTTTACCCTATTCACCTGGGATGTCATGCCTTAAGACACGAGTATGTGCTGGTCAGGGTTAAGGTAGTCTCGCGTGCCAGAGCTTCAGACTGACGGCAGAAGGTCTGCACTCTGTCGACAGCTTTTCTTGGCCAAGGACCGCCGCGCCCGAGAGGCGATCACTTTGACTGACATGCGCAACCAATCACAGTTCGTTTTATTCCTTGTCATGTTTAGGGCCGTGAAAATGTATAATATTGATGGCCCTACAATACAAGACTGACGTGCATCTAATAAATTATTAATTCAAGGACGTTGTGCAAGTGTACTGCAAAAAAGAGTCGCGAACTTCATACTTCTGAAAATCCAGCGTTTCGTTGATCCTGTTAAGCACTTCCATGTCAGCGTCTCTTCTTCAGACGAGGGATTTTGGCCTCACAGCATTTATTTCCCGGCAGACCGATAAAGAGCACGACTTTGCTGCATTGTGTGTCAGCTCGAAATTTGTTGTTGCATGCCCCAGCTGTAAGATACCTCTACTTTTAGATTTCTCTTCTGAATATCATTTGCCAGATTACAGTCCAGACATTGTAGCCAGACACTCTCAGATGGGTAACTTAAAGTTTGATTTAAAAATGTAGTTCACAGACATCTGGGCCCGTATTCATAAAGAAACTTAATGCAAAAAGTAGCTCCTAGCGACAAAATTCTAAGAAAATTCTTAGAAATGTGGCGTTTGCTCTCAAAATGAAAGAAAAAATCCTAGTAAATAAAAAAGTAATTCAGAAAGAATCTTAACCCTTAAAAGAGGTCTTAAGGTCAAAAATCTTAGGAGTACGGATGAGGACTTTTAAGAGGCTTAAGAGTTTCTTAGCAGAAGAGAAATGGCAAGAGAGAGAGAGGGAGAAGAAATGTGTTGCAATAGATGACAGTGAGTTAAGACGCTATGAGATATTAGAGACACGTTAATATCTCCAGCACAACGCAATGCCATAACGCCAGAAATGAAACTAACCACTCTTAAGAAATTTGGCAAATGGGAAAATGCAATAAAGCAGCAGTGATTTGGGTCTGTCACACCTTCTGTAGCAGTGATCACACAAACAATTACAGCACTTTCAGAACCTCTTATTGTGTCGCAGTTCATTTAGTTTCCACTGGACATTCCCACCTTGCAGGCTCAAAAAACTGCATTTATGAATATAGCAGGCTTCCCTGATGCGCACAAGCAGGGGAATGAACCGTTAATAATTTGCGCTATAAGCTCCCACGTCTGCTTCTTGCTCCGTGCCATGACACCCGGCCCAATTTTTTACTTTAATGATGGTCTAGTGTTCATCCACTAACTGGACTAACAGTAAACACGGTTCTCCTGTCCAGTTGGGCTTTCTCTGTCTTTCTCGTTTTTTATTCCATGTTTGCTATATTAAAACCAACATTAAAACCACCACTTAAATGACAGCAATCAGTGTAATTGGAAAGAGTGGAACATTTTTTATCATTCTAAGCCAATCAAATACCTTTAGGAAATTAACAGCATGGTAAAAATTTATATACATATACATTTATATGAAAAGGATTTATATATACTTAATGTATATATAATGTGTGTGTGTGTGTCTGTGTGAGTAAACTCTATACTTAAAATTGCTCTTTTTTCCTTTCCTGGACAACCAACCAATCACAGTCTTCAAAAGAGTGTGTCAGTAGCAACGGGGTCAACCCCACCTACTCACTAAGATGAAAGTTTTTATCTTTTTCCTTACTGAGTTTCTTTACTGAGTTGCTCTCAGATCAGTCCCATAATCGCTCTTAAGCTAAGACTCCTACGTAAAAGTTTTTAAGCTAAATTAAGAGTTTTCTGAGAGGTATTCTTAGAATCTTTTATGAATTACGGGCCTTGCAATCCAGATAGTTGGTCCCAAATAGCCTTGTGATGTCTTTGAAATGCCAAGAAGATTAGGAATGTGATAGGAAGTAAACATTATTTCTCTGCAAGTTATTGACATTCAAGTAGACCTGGTTTAATTTTATCAGGCTGTAGATATTTAGATATAGATATTTTATACTGAGGTACCTGAGACTTGCATCTAAATTAATTTGTGTGGGGTGTGATTATGTAAATGCTGCAGGTGTGTGTGTGTGTGTGTGTTGTGTTTGATCATGTGCATGCAGCAGGTACATGTGTTTGAGCATGTGCATGCAGCAGGTGTGTGTGTTTGGCTTGATTGTGCATGCAGCAGGTGCATGTGTTGTGTTTGAGCATGTACTTGCAGCAGGTGTGTTGCTGTTTGAGCACGTACATGCAGCAGGTGTGTGGGGGTGAGCATGTGCATGCAGCAGGTGTGTGTGTTTGAGTATGTGCATGCAACAGGTGTGTGTTGTGTTTGAGGATGTACCTACATGCAGCAGGTCTGTAATGTCGAGCATGTACATGCAGCAGGTGTGTGTGTGTGTTTGACCATGTACATGCAGCAGGTGTGTGTGTGTGTGTGTGTGTGTTTGAGCATGTACATGCAGCAGGTGTGTGTGTGTGTGTATGTTTAGCATGTACATGCAGCAGGTGTGTGTGTGTGTGTTTGAGCATGTATATGCAGCAGGTGTGTGTGTGTGATGGTGAGCATGTGCATGCAGCAGGTGTGTGTGTGTTTTAGCATGATGTGCATGCAGCAGGTGTGTTGAGCATGTACATGCAGCAGGTGTGTGTGTGTGTTTGAGCATGATGTGCATGCAGCAGGTGTGTGTGTGTGTGTGTGTTTGTGCATGTACATGCAGCAGTGTGTTTGAGCATGTGCATGCAGTAGGTGTGTGTGTGTGTTGAGCATGTGCATGCAGCAGGTGTGTGTGTGTGTGTTTGTGCATGTACATGCAGCAGGTGTGTGTGTGTTTTAGAATGTACGTATGCAGCAGGTGTGTGTGTGTGTTTTAGCATATACATGCAGCAGGTGTGTGTGTGTGTTTAGAGCATGTACACGCAGCAGGTGTTCACATTTCACATGTAGACTTTTAAGGGGGGTTCGACTGCTTTTTTTCTTTGCATGATTGTGTTTATGGAGTGCAATATAACATGTATTCGTGGTTTTTCTTTTTTTAAAAGTTATTTTTCATAAATTTCACCTTTATTGTAAGCCACGCTCTCCTCTGTCCCCTGAACGAGCGGATGACTTCCTGAGTCTATGAAACCACTCCCTCAGAAACCGGTAGTGGGCTCAGATTGGTTACTGTTGGGCCAGTGTGTTGTGATTGGCTAAACTGTCAGCTCATGTTGTCCGAAGGTTACGCCCATTACCTTTACGGGCGAAGCACGTGCATGCCAAAGGTCCAACCATGTAAATAAAGGTGACGATACTATGGTCGATACTGCAGTATCAGTTTGAGGCAGAATCAGACCGAGAAAGCAGCGATGAATAGAGTCAAGCAGAACCTCACCACACACGGCTCTTACATACTAAACGTTTCTGAATGATAATTTCCTATTTTTTTTTTTACTTTATACACGTTTGTTTTACACAATAGCATCTGATTGGCAACAATAGCAACTGACTGGCTACTAACGTTATAAACCAGCGTTGGCATTAGTTTACGTTCTTGATCAAATCGAAAATAACATCATAAAGCATAAATACATGAAAAATACGTTTAAAACATTAGTACTTATACAAAATTCAGGTCCATAATGTTTGTACGCGTTTGTCGTAGACACAAAATACCATAACTAGTAGCCTATAGTGGCTATAAAGCCAGCACTGGCATTTGAAAAAAATAAAACACAAGGCTACGTCTGGAATTAAACATGCATTTAAAATGATGAAGTCTTAGCCTACTTACAGGTTGTGACCCAACGACTGCTGCCTCTGGTTTTAAAGTTGGAACTGCTTCATGTTTTAGTAACAGTTTCTTGTTGAATCCAGCATTGAATTTCGTGGAGATTCTGGAAGCTGTCTTCCGTAAAATGCGCAGCACATAGAGCTAAATTACGATCGTCATTTTCAGGAACATAAATAGTATCCATTGTTAACGAAGTACAGCGTCTGTGGGAAGCTTGAACACAGAAGACCTGACAGCTGACAAACATAAAGTGTATCCATTGTTGACAAAGTACAGCGTCCGTGGGAAGCTCGAACACAGAAGACCACACACCTCGACGAAGCATAGAAATATGCGCATGCCCTTTCTAGCATATTCCAGAGGGAGGAGTTGATGTAAATGTATGTGAGTTCATGTGAACGTACTAAAACCCAGCTGTAGTCCCAGTCGAGTCGTTTCTGTAGGCATTAAATGTTCTGATTTTTAAAAGATATCTCTGCTTACACTGAACTTTCAGCGCTGCAACTCTACAGATACTGTTCATGCACCAACAGCAACATTACACACTATTTAAACACTATTCAACAATTCAAAAATCAAACACTATTCTATTATTTAACTATTTAACAATCTTCACAAAAAGTGGAATCGCAGTCAACCCCCCTTGTAACAGCACTTCTTAAAATCATGAAATTGTATGTAATTATTTTGAAATTGAAAAAATGGAAGGATTTATTGCAGTGATCAGCAGCCTATGGCACACAGAGGGTTAATTGTTGGCACATGAGCAAAAGCGAGAGAGGTGTATGTATTTAATTCAGTATAAAGTATCTTGTACCTGTCCTGTATACAGATCTACATTTTGAGGTAAACACTCATAGTAACACGCCTTGCTACACGCATATACCTGTTATATGGTTTGTAAAAAAAAAAACAATTAAATGATTTTAAATTTGTTAGACATATTGTGTAAGAAAAGCTTTATGCGAGGAGGGCGTGAATCATCATCAGTATTGATGTGTGTTAAACCTGGGCAGACAAAGATGCCTCCCTTAATGGTCCTCATCAGCTCAATAGGACTAGAAGAATGTGAGGAGATGGGAGACTGGAGCGGACGCAGGAGCTAGAGCCGACAAGTGGACTCTGATTTGGCTTGGGCTGAAGCGGATTCTGGATTCTGGATCGTGTATCATTCGTTCAGGGAATTTTTCTTTTATTTAATTTTCGATTACCGGGGAAGAGCCTAGACAGGGCTTTCTTCTGTATAGACTAGCAGTTCTCAAGTGCTTGGGGGTCTGTGAAATAATTTGCTATTTAATTTAATTTGCAGTCTTAGCATATGACGATACCAGACTGTCTGTGTGTGTATTATAACCATCCTCCTCTATTTGAAAAGGCACAGCTAATGATCATTTTTAAAGGGAGGGGCCCACCAACCACACTTAATATATGCACCTTAAAAAATAATATTCCAAGCTTAAGGAAGTATGCCCACTGCAGTAAATGTATGTATTTATCTAAAATAAAGTTTGTAGACAATCCAAATAAACCATAATACGAAAATTATTATTGAAGAATAGAAGAACACCATGAACACGCCTGAGAAGAACACCATTGCTGCGTCCAATTCGCGTACTATCCGTCTAAATAGTAGGGCTAGGTATTGATTTCACAATTCGATTTCACAATTCGATTCGATTTCGATTCACCAGCTTGCAATTCGATTCTGATTTCTATTCCGAATTTGATTCGAATTCAGTATTGATTATTTTGGATATCAGGTACAATACATGGCAAATTTTCTGAAGGAAAACAAATCTCTTAACTAATGCTGTAAACTATGGGAGTCAGTAGCCTATAGCCTTCATTAGCCGCCTATGATATTGAAGATAAAAATTAACTTACAGTGGTATGAAAAAGTTTGGGCACCCCTGTAAATTTTCATGATTTTCTTTCATAAATCATTGGTTGTCTGGATAAGAAATTCCAATTAAATATATCATATAGAAGACAAATACAGTGATATTTGGGAAGTGAAATAAAGTTTATATGATTTATGGAAAGTGTGCAAGAATTATTTCAACTAAATTAGGCATGTGCATAAATTTAGGCACCACAAAATAAAAATTAACTCAATATTTTGTGCATCCTCCTTTTGCATAAATAACAGCCTCTAAACGCTTTCTATAGCTTCCAATTAGAGTCTGGATTCTGGTGTAAGGTATTTTGGACCATTCTTCTTTACAAAACATCTCTAGTTCAGCTTCGCTTTAAATCATACCACACATTTTCAATAATATTCAGGTCTGGGGACTGAGATGGCCATTCCAGAACGTTGTACTTGTTCCTCTGCATGAATGCCTTAGTAGATTTTGAGGAGTGTTTTGGGTCGTTGTCTTGTTGAAAGATCCAGCCCCGGCGCAACTTCAACTTTGCCACACATCTGGACATTGTTCTCCAGAATCTGCTGATATTGAATGGAATCCATGCGACCCTCAACTTTAACCAGATTCCCAGTCCCAGCACTGGCCACACAGCCCCACAGCATGATGGAACCGCCACCAAATTTTACTGTAGGTAGCAAGTGTTTTTCTAGGAATGCTGTGTTCTTTTTCCGCCATGCATAACACCCCTTGTTTTGCCCAAATAACTCTATTTTAGTTTCATCAGTCCACAGCACCTTATTCCAAAATGAAGCTGGCTTGTCCAAATGTTCTTGAGCATACCTCAAGCGACACCGTTTGTGCCGTGTGCTGAGAAAAGGCTTTTTCTGCATTACTCGTCCATACAGCATCTCCTTGTGTAAAGTGCTCTTGAATAGTTGAACGATGCACAGTGACACCATCTGCAGCAAGTTGATGTTGTAGGTCTTTGGAGCTGGTCTGTGGGTTGACTGTGACTGTTCTCACCATCCTGCGTCTCTGCTTATCTGAGATCTTTCTTGGTCTGCCACTTCTGGCCTTATCTAGAACTGTGCCTCTGGTCTTCCAATTCCTACACAATGTTCCTCACAGTTGAAACTGAGAGCTTAAATCTCTGAGACAGCTTTCTGTATCCTTCCCTAAACCATGATGTTGAACAATCTTTGTTTTCAGGTCATTTGAGAGTTGTTTTGAGGCTCCCATGTTGCCACTCTTCAGAGAAGATGCAAAGAGAAGAAATACTTACAATTGGCCTCATTAAATACCCTTTCTCATGATTGGATTCACCTGTGTATGGATGTCAAGGGTCACTGAGGTTACCAAACCAATTTTTAGTTCTAATAATTAGTGCTAAAGTTATTGAAATCAATATAATGACAATGGTGCCTAAATTTATGCACATGCCTAATTTAGTTTAAATAATTCTTGCACACTTTCCATAAATCATATAAACTTCATTTCACTTCTCAAATATCACTGTGTTTGTCTCCTATATGATATATTTAATTGAAATTTCTTATCCAGACAACCAATGATTTATAAAAGAAAATCATGAAAATTTACAGGGGTGCCTAAACTTTTTCATACCACTGTATTTGTAGCTATACAAACACTTAAATTACACATTTATTTTTATAATAAGAAAATTATATGAAATATAAACATTTAAATGGTGGCTGTCATAAAAACTTGCCTGATTTATTCAAACATGCATTAAATATTGAAGAACATTAAAAATTATAATGAATATGTAATATGGTTCATATATTTAGCAAAATTCTCCTCTCTAGAGTTAATTTTTCTAGCTGAATAACTGACTAAGTTTATGGATATATGTTTTTTTTTAAGTAAATGTGACGTTACATGACATTGTTTACGAGCTGTTTAACTGATGTCTTTCCACGGATGAAACGCTGATTGAGCGATTCCATGTGATGATACGGATTTAGATAAGTTGTACTCTATCTTTTAACGCACTTTCCGATGCTCATTCATGTTTATTTGGCACTGTAACTGGTATTATTAAGGCGGAGTAACTGATATTAAGGTGGAAGAGAAGATCATGTGCTGCTGCTTCTCTGAGCTGAGCCAGAGCGATCTCACGCCACAGCGCCAAAACGCTATTTATGTTTTTGAATTTCGTAAGAAAATGGACCTAATTCTGAAATTTGAGACTTTATTTCATAATAATAGTGACAAAGCACAAAGATTATTACAATTTATTGGATAGGATACGCGCTACAATGTTCCATTCATTCATCAAATGAAAACAGGTTGACTAATTAAACCTAAGAATCGATATCTGGTTAGTAGAAAAATGAGACTCGAATTAATATCGAGAAAATCGATATTTTTTACCCAGCCCTACTAAATAGTATTCGAAAATCAGAATTAGTACGTCCCGAAATCATTGTATGTTGAAATGAGCGTTTCATAGAGACCCGGATGGTCTACTATTTCCGGTCAGAATCCGAAGTGTAGATCGATGCACACTCTAATGGCTGATATTGCCCACAACCCATTGCGCATTGGACGAGGATTCGGTTAGAAGTTACAAACACAAGTAATTGTGTTAAGAAACTACAGACATGGAGGACGTGCGAGTCCCGCGGTTGTTTAAAGGTTTCAGATAAAGAGGTTCGAGTGATTATAAGTATCTAACCTAACGTAAATGAATTTATTCAATGCTGTTCACATTATATTGCATCTGCAGCAGCATTGTGAACTGTTGTAAAGATACTTTTAGCCATTACCTTTTAAATGCATCATTATATTCAAATTGCAAACACGAGGTGAGTATCCGCATGAAAGACCCACGACTGGCAGATCAACGTGCTCTCCGAAACGGTAGAAAATCAAGATGATTGACAGGGCAGTTTATGGTGACAGGATGCACGCAGCACGCTACAGAGCTGTCCGTTAAAGATGACGTGATAGTACACCCAAAGCTTGCCTACTCTTTTGCTACACACTCAAACGTATGTACTTTTTCTTCACAAAAAGAGTACATACTTTTAAGCGCGTAGTGTGAGTACGCGAATTGGGACGCAGCTCATCTTTCCTCCTAAAAAACAATCTCCCTTCCTCTACTACTTCACCTGGCTTTAAGCTAGAGGAGAAGAGCAGCTTAGAGCCCCTCAGAGAATGGTAGCATTACTACCAACACCTACTATAATTCATAGTAACAGGACTAGGGTCTGTTACACCCCCCACCATAGCCGCTTTCCGACCGGAGGGACTTTTGCAGTTCCTAGAACCTAACGTTCCTATAATCCCTTTTTTCTCGTGTTCCGACTGGACTAAATTGGGGATTTTTCAGTTCCTAAGACCGTAGTTCCTATAACTTTTTCAGTACCTAGTCTAGAGCGAGGACTTTTTTAGTTCCCTTTTCATAGGTCTACGTTGATTGGTTCAACATAGTTCAACAAGTCATGCCCACTGTCAACACGGAACTTGTAGCGCGCTGTCTGCCATACGCTGTGTTTTTGTAAAACATTACAACGAGGATTAAGACAAACATAACGCATTCAACCAGCTAATTGCTAATGCTAGCTAAACTTCCCCATCGTTTTGTTTGCCTCCTGCGCTCTGCTCTTTTATCTTCTTCCATCATATTACTTAATATCATATTACGCTGGAGCCTTCGTCTTCTGTGTTTCTCTGTACAGAACTCAAACATAAACTTTAAACGCGCCGTTCGTTCTCCGTTATTAAGGTCCCGGTAAGGCAGAACAGGAACATTGCAATAGCCATGCTGGTTTGTTGTTGTTGTGGCCGCACGACGTCTCAGTGATGACGGTTCCGCCGTGACTTGCGTTACCCCTCCTACCAGTTCCTATGGCCACTTGGCCAGTGCGAACGCAAGCAGCAAAACCAAGTTTGGGGGAGAGTAGTTCTCAGAACTGTTTAGAAGTGGACAGTTCCTATAACTAAGTTCCTGTAACTACTTGGTCGAAAGCGGCTCATGTGTCCCACTGCCAGTGTTGCACTTCTACAAAGGATGCAATAATGGTCTTCGACAATCATGACAATCAGGTGCTATGGTTTTGGAAGCGTTTTCAATGAACATCGTGTCAGGCAGAGCATTGTGACTGAGTTCTCAATTATACATCCAGTACAACGTTGCATTGTCCTTTCCTGTATCTCACAGTGAAATGGAATCCATGTAATCGTATTGTCCAGCGAATGAGGCAAAGGATGGCTTTGGGTGCTGAAAAGCCCATGTCAAGGCTGCATGGTCAGTGACTACTTCGAAGGGTTGACCTTCAAAGTTATGGTAGCTAATTCTCTACAGCCCAGACTACGGCCAAGCTCTCTTTCGCTGATACTTCGCATGCTTTCTCTGCTCCTCTCAGCAATCGAGAGGCATAGGCAATCACATGCTCTTCTCCTGCTGATTCCTGTGTAGGAACCCTAAGCCAATGTCACTTGCATCAGTCTGCACTCAGAAAGGTTTGCTAAAATTAGGTGTTAAGACAGGTGCTTGTGCAAGATCCTGTTTGATTATGCCGAACGCATGTTGACATGACTCTGTTGAATTTTTCTGTTTTAATGCATGTGGTGGTCCTCTCGATCCTAAGAACCTTTGGCTGTTCTTGATGGATTGAGGTATAGGGAATGTGATGACTGCAGATACTTTCAGATGGATCGTTTTTTTACACCTTTGTCTGAAATTATGTGACCAAGAAATGTAAGTCATCTCTGGATGAAGTAACATTCCTTACGCTTGAGAGACCTTATGAGTCCGGCTTTATGGAGACGTGAAGACTTGGAGGTGTTGAAGATGTTCTGCCATGGTTTTGGAATATACAATTATGTTGTCAATATACACTCACCGGCCACTTTATTAGGTACACCTGTCCAACTGCTCGTTAACACTTAATTTCTAAGCAGCCAATCACATGGCGGCAACTCAGTGCATTTAGGCATGTAGACATGGTCAAGACAATCTCCTGCAGTTCAAACCGAGCATCAGTATGGGGAAGAAAGGTGATTTGAGTGACTTTGAACGTGGCATGATTGTTGGTGCCAGAAGGGCTGGTCTGAGTATTTCAGAAACTGCTAATCTACTGGGATTTTCACACACAACCATCTCTAGGGTTTACAGAGAATGGTCCGAAAAGAAAAAACATCCAGTGAGCGGCAGTTCTGTGGGCGGAAATGCCTTGTTGATGCCAGAGGTCAGAGGAGAATGGCCAGACTGGTTCAAGCTGATAGAAGGGCAACAGTGACTCAAATAACCACCCGTTACAACCAAGGTGGGCAGAAGAGCATCTCTGAACGCACAGTACGTCAAACTTTGAGGCAGATGGGCTACAGCAGCAGAAGACCACACCGGGTGCCACTCCTTTCAGCTAAGAACAGGAAACTGAGGCTACAGATTTGCACAAGCTCATAGAAGATTGGAAAAACTTCTTCTATTGTTGGTATTGCTCTGGGTGACACAACTGATTCCAACAAGACTCCTGGATCAGCGAGAAAGTGCTACCTGTGTCAACCATGGTGATGGCATACCTGTTTTGTAAAATTATGGGAAGGGTGATATTCTAATAATCATGTGATAAATATGTTTGAAAGGATTGCACTACTCAATTGATTGCATGTGGTGGTTTTTACTGAGGTCCTTGAGGAGTCTTCTTCTTTTGTTCCTCCACATTAGCTTATCTCCAATACCTTTTGGATTAATCGTTATCTCTTTCGATCTGAGTTCCTATCCTGATTAATTCTCCAATGTCCTTGATGATTCAACGATTTCTTGAACTACTTTGTTTTCAGACATTTCTTTTGTCCACCTCAGACACAATTCTCTATAGTGAAATGCAAAATCTCTGATGCTTTCTTTGGCACATTGCTTCCTCTCCAACATTTTACTCGCTGGAACATCATCATAATCCTCTTTATCTCCAGTTGTACACATTCCTTTGTTCTGCCAACCACCAGTCCTTTAGAGTACCTTTTGAGTACCTGAAAAAAGCGGAGCAAGGACTACACCATCACTAATTTGTACAATGTCAATTCCGTTGTTTTGTGGATTCATTTAGTTGTGCTGTGGCTTAATTTCGTTTTGTTGTGAACTTGTGTTTGCTTTTTAAGTATCGTTGTGTTGTGCACTACTGTGCCACCATACTTTTTTAGTTTAATCTGACCAAAGAATCCAGTCCCTTTGCAGTTCCAGTCATGTCTGACAACTGAATATGCTGGAGTTTATTTTGGAGGAGCTAGGAGGATTTTTCTTTAAACCCTCCCAAACAACATGTCGTGATGAAGGGGTTGTTTGATTTACATTTTGTTTTTTCAAATCTTTTTACAGCCATTTTTGATCAGATTTACCAGGGATGCCATTAATTCTGACCACAACTGTAATTCAAGATTCAAATAAAGCTTTCCTGTGCTGTGTGCAAGCTATTAAAACCGAATTACCCAAATTATGAAGAAAAATATTAGATTTATCTCTATGGCAAGTTTATATGGCAGATTTCCTGTGGTATTGAAAATGGTATTGAATATTGATATATTTCTAGGTATCGTATCGGAGTTGGAAATTGCAGTGTATTGTGATAACACTAACCTGTAGTATACTCATATAAAGCAAAATATATACTGTATAGAAAATCTCAAGTGTTTAATTGTTTATATTGTTGCAAAATATAAACTATATTTTTGCCCAGCTCTAATCTGCTAAATGTAACTTTAGGGCATGAAGATATTGAGATATTTTAAACATTAGCATCATTATTTTCTATAAAACTTGCTTCGAAATCCAATATACAAATAAATTTGACTTCACTTGGGTTTTCTCCCTTCAAAATGGATTTTCTCCCTTCAAATGGATATCTCTCCAATCTAAAAGGACAGCTGGAGACGGAACTTTTCCACCTTTAGCTCAGCCAGCAGTGCCCACTGTAAATGCTTCCATAGATATAGATAGGATGGGGTTTGTCCTTTGTCTGCTAATAGATATGGAGAGGGCTTCTAACGTCTTTTCCATCACACTTCAAAGAAGACTGGCCAACCAATACCGATTCCCACTTTTGGCCACATGCCCAGAGCCTGTTTCTGTTGGCTGGTGCTGGTATAAGGCTTTAGAGTCTCAACGGGTCGGTGTCGGCTCCGACAAACTCAACGGGACCCGCGGGTTCAGGGCCGGGTTCGGGTTCGAAAATATAAGCAAATGACTCGGGTCGGGTCGGACCTCGGGCTTAATCTTTTCCACCCAGTAAAAAAACAAACAAATTATTATAATCATCGCTGCTGTTCACCGTAAAGAAAGTCTGGCTGCTGCGTGCAAAGTCCATCGCGGGTGGCTGGCAGAGAGGAGAACACGCCTCAGTCTATCCACTGTGGACGCACTGATCTTCCTTCCACGATGCCTATTATAAGCATATGATTATGTTTGTAGGCTAGGTCTATTTTGTTTCAAAACTCGTAGCCCGCCTGCTGGTTTCAAAACGCGGTCGGAAGACTAGGAAAAGGAAAGAGAATCTGACTGCGTGAGAAACCTGACAGGAGTCCCGCTCTCGGTCAAGCTTTATACTCATTGGCGCGAGCTCAAAAGCAGCACTGGATGCAACGGTGATGCTGACCTGGCGATCTTGTTGATGGACTGAGTAAGTCAACCTTTTTAAGTTTGTGCTCATTTTATGTTGTGATTTCACCGGAATTAATAGACGCTACAACGGCAATAGACTGTACTGAGAACGCTGTGCGCGTCCGAAGTTGGGCCGCGGGCCGGGTTCAGGCGGATAATTCATGTTGATGTGTCGGGTTACATCGGGTCGGGCTTCAAAAGCCACGGGCCAGGTCGGGTCGGGTAATAATTTTCAGGCCCGTTGAGAACTCTATAAGGCTTGATCACCACGGCATTGCGCTGAGGGGTCGCCAGAGTCCAGTGGGTCCATCTGAGAGATGGTTTATCATGCAGCTCAAGACAGGAACTGACACAGCAGCCTTATGTCACTGATTCATTCAGTTGCAGTAAAATGTATTCAGCACTTTAGAGACACAAACGTTGATGCACAGCATTTGCTGACAAACTTACATCATTACTTTAATACCTCAATGACATGCTTACAAAGAGTATACTGCACTGTACCAGATGGTAAAAGCGGTGGTACAAAATGATGACCATATTTATGCGGCATGTTATTTCTGCATGCATGCTGCAAGTACAGATTTAAGTATCATCTGAAGATTAAAAATGAAAGTCATGCTAAGGTCATCTGGCTCTGTTATTAGCTTTATTTGGTGATAGCTAGCAAGAAGAAAAGTCTTTAATTTGATATTGAAGGAAATGAATATTGATCAGTGTTACTCCTTAAAGAGATTACTGAACATGGCACATTTGATTGTGAGTTTTGACTTGATTCTGACTAATTTTATGTGGTGGAGTATGATTGATTATAGACTCTGAGAGAGCGAGCTGTGCTTCTATCCCATAATGCCTCATTGCAGATTTACCTTCCTGCAGACTTAAAGACTTGATGTTGGGTGGGCTGAGGTGTATCTTCGAAATGTTTCTACTGAGCAAAGCAAAATCAAGCAAATATTTACATTAATCACACACACACCAATTTCAATGTTTTATGGGGACTTTCATAATGATTTCTATACTCTGCAAACTGTAGATTCTGTCCCCTAACACTCACCCTACCCCTAAACCTACCCATTACACACACACCTCCTGTTTACACACATGATATTTGGGTGTCAGTATGACCCCAGACATTTGTAGAGAGACATTTGTATAAAAAATATTTAATAAAAAAAATTATTTCCCCTTTTTTCCATTAACTTCTCATCTATCTGTTTATTCTATGTTTTGGAAGATATTAAAGGGATAGTTCACCTTGAAATTAATTTTTGGTATGTTTTAGCTTACCTCAAGGGCATCCAAGTTGTAGGTGTCTTCTGTTTCCACAGTACAATGTTCCCTCTATTTTTTCTTTTCTTGCTGAGCAAAACTTTTTTTTTACTGTTGGCCGGACATTTTTCACCACCAAAAATATTCTTTATACCTGACCTGTACCTACCTGTACAGCATATGTAAGAAACACAATGGTTTCAACATTCAGTTGTAACTTTTAACTTGAATGTGCCAATTCTATTTTATTTGACCCTTGATTTAACTTATTGGTATTAAATCATATTTTTGAAAAACAAGCAGTTGTCACTAAATGAAGCACATTTTTGGTTATCTGATATTTTTTTACAGTGCTGTTAACTGTACAGCCTTAACCAAGAAATCCTGAGAAAATAATTTACAAAATTTTCTGCAGGACAGTTCAATTCTTTACAATAAAAGAATATAGAAAGAAAACGTAAGCTGTTACATCGAGATGGTTTGGGGGAACCATAAAGTGTTTTTGCACAGTCAATTAATTGTGCACAGGATGCATTAAACCATCAAAGTTAAATGATTGTTTATTACTTATGAATTTCCAATATTTTCTTTAGCAGGGAGGGGCAGGGGTTTTTAAACCTTTTAATGGCAATAAATGGCTCTAAACAACAGTGAGATTCTTTATTTAGGCTTATAATATTATAAAATATATGCCTAATATAATCTAAACAATACCTTTGTGAGATTCTTTATTTAGGCTTATAATATAATAAAATATAGGCATAATATAATATATAAAAAAATCCCCTCTTATTTAGCTTTGGTCCGCACTCACAACTCACTGCCAATGTGTACTGAGATTTACGAGTCATTAAATCATGTTTTAATTTTTGGACTTCTCTGTGCATGCTCTTTGAGGTAGTGACCATAGACCTGCATTATATGATGTGGCAGAAGTCAAGTCAAGTCACATTTATTTATATAGCGCTTTTCACAATACAGATTGTATCAAGGGAGCTTCACAGTGATAACATGAAAGTCAGTACAACACAGATCAATAATATTGTTAAATATTAAATATCCCCAACTAAGCAAGCCAAAGGCAAGGCAACAGTGGCAAGGAACCAAAACTCCATCAGATTGGATGGAGAAAAAACCTTGGGAGAACCCAGGCTTAGTCGGGGGCCAGTTCTCCTCTGGCTAACAATCATATTGTTTATATATAAATATTAAATATAAATATTGCTTATACATAAAACGGCGCCATAACATATCGCCGGTGTTAAGTCGTCTCTTCACAGGCGTTGGTCTTCTCATCACAGTCATTGGGGCATCCGGAAATCCCCGTGAGAGGCTGGATACAAAACTGGACCTGACGAACGCCATTTCAGTTCCGATCCAAGTGCGCTGGTGAGATGTGAATAAGGTGATAAGGTGAGCGCGAACAGTAGGCTACGTGTACATACTGAAGAGAAGAAAATGGTTCGTGTTTTGTGTTTCTTCCGGAAACAACGGACCATATGAGATTCTGCACAGTTCAGCACACTTGGATCGGCGTTCGTAGATCGACTGGTAGAGACTATTTTTCTAAGATGGCTTCTTCCTGTATTCGTGAAGTGGACTGTGTGTATAAAATATCTTCTTATTAAACTGTATGGACACTGACAAAGTTCTCAATGCTTCGAGTTTGAATGTAGGGACCCTTATTTATTCTACCGTGTTAGTGTGGGGCTATTTTGAGCCTTGTTAGTGGTAATAACAAGCGATTTTTATTTGTCATTACTCTATGCCCTATATACTAGAGTTATACTAGCATTATAGGCTAAACTGTTTTTAGAGATAAAACTATTTACATTCGGCAATCATGAAAACAAATCTCAGATAACGGTTGACTAGGTAACAATGTGTAATTAGACCAAAGGTTCATTTTGAGCCGGAATTGTCCTTTAAACTTTCCATTTGTGTTGACAAATTATTATTTTGTAACATTTTGGAGGGATTCCCCAACCACCCGCATCTAAAAACTTGGTTCTTCATAAATCACATATTAAATTAGGCTTCAAAATGATGAAATTCACCAAAAGTCTACAACTCTGGCCCACCATTATTTTTTCATCTAAAAATGACTGCAAATTCAGGTTATGTCAGTAAAACATATTATATATTTTCAGTGGATATATAGTATAACACTCCATGAAAGGGACCAAACAAACAAAAGTCGAACTAGCCACTTATTTATGCTTCTATCTGTAAAATGTGGTCATGTTCTGCCTCTGCAAGGGGTAATTCTGACCTGGTTGTTCCCACAACTTCAGGATCAATGTGAAGATCACTCTTCTGGTAAATGTGTCAACCTAGAGCGCTTGGCTTCCGGCCTCCAGTGAAATGGCTCTGTTCAATTGAATAATTTCTCTTTTCTACACTCTACGTATGTGCAATGTTAGACTCATTCACCGCCTAGATTTAGACATGCTGAGCCTTTCTCCATCACATGTGCTCTGATATCAAAATGGTCAACAGAAATTCAATTCTTTTGAGAGGCAGAGAGAGAAGAGTGGGAAGCAGGAGTCTTATGGTTATGGAAAATTACTGCTTCACAGCCTTGTCCCGTAATATTATAAACCTTGAAATGGAGACATGTGAATACAAGACATCGGTGTTCTTTTCACTTCAGAGGGCACTGAAAGAAACTGAAAGTTTGGTCCCTCTACAAAAGTACGAACACTTCCTCTGCCGCTCTTCGGTCATGTTTGACCAAAAACGTTTACAATTAAATTTTTTTTCCTTCATCAGAATGGTACCAAACTTTTGGCACTTGTTGGGTGAACAAAAAAAAACAACAAAAACATGGACATGATTCGAACAGGTTAAATGGTCCTGAAAAAAAATAGTCACACTTTTTTTGTGCTCCTCACGGTCAAAAATGGGTGCATTGGAAATTAATTAGAGACGAATTTGATCTAGTGGAAGCGTTTGGTACTGCAGCCAAACTAAATCTTACTGAAAGCTCTTTTTTGATATTTTGAGCACAACTTTAGATATATGGCTTTGATTTTTCTCACAGTTTTATAATAACATTGCACATTTTTCATAACAATAAACGTAAAATACTGTAACTTTTTTCACTTCATCAATAATCTTCCAAGTGTCATCTTTGAAAAGAGATCAAACTTAAGCATGTGCTTCTAAAGCATTCAAGATTTATGAGTTTAAATTGAAAATTTAATTTTCATGTCTATGCAGAAAAAGTAAATAAATGATTATAAATACAGTGTAAATAGAATTTAGTACCATAAAATCCCCTAAAAATAAAAATAAATAAATAAAAAACTTTATCGAACTGAAATATAGTACATTCATTTGATTGGAATAAAAAAATAATTTGGGTACGTTTTGACTGACACGCGAAGAGCACCAGAGGGTTTCAGATTGACCATTTCTTCTGGCTGCACGTCCTTTTCAATGCTGCTTTCCGGTTTGTTTGGTGTGTTAACCACCATTATGCTGGAAACAGCTCAGGATACATGAGCCACAACTCTAATCATGGTGCTCAGTTCTATAGAGAGAGTGAACAGACCCATAGGTATTTGCGGTGAACATTCACAGTAAATATTCCTTTTTGTTGTGAATAGGCCTTGATGAGGGGAAAAATAATGTTCTTGTAAATTTGGGGATCTTAGAAGTGCATGTAAGGGAAGAATCAAACACCATCAGTGAGACATGAGGATCTGTGAGCAGCTCATTATGTGTTTCATCTTTGATGAACATCTCTTTGAAGTGTGTCACTTGACTGTGAAGTATTCTCAGAGGATCTGCTTATGAATCTCACTGGTTCAGACCGGAAGCGCTCGCTACTTCAGTCATATCCATCCCAGTGCCCTCAACCATTTCCAGGAGAGCTGGGGAAAGTGCCTGAGCATGTCCTCCCAGAGGCATCCTGGACTAAAGGATGGGAACATCAAAGCCTTCCTTCTGATATGTCCTGCTGGCCAGCGCACCCTGTGATGTGAAAGCTAATGAAGTTTCATCTGCAGGCAAGGTCGAACTTGATGAACTGGGGGAGCTCACGGGGCCCTTGGAAGATTTCTCTTCTTCTGGAACTATCGGGAGTTTTGTCATAGACATTGTTCATGATTCACTGCATGGGCCAGTGAGTTTCAGAAAGTAACAATGACATTCAAATCCTCCTAATCTATCTAATTTTAAAACTGATTAAAATCAATGTCAAAATCCTTAGACATGTTTGCGAAGATTGTTTTGTTTACAGTGTGCGTCTCCCTTAGACTGTAAACGAAGCTCGGGCGCACCCAGATAACACGTCAGCAGCGTCTTACGTCATCAGCGTCACTGAACGCAGATCGGCAACAGAACAGGAAGACAATACAATGCTGAATAAAGTCGTAGTTTTTGTTATTTTTGGACCAAAATGTATTTTCGATTCTTCAAAGCATTCTAACTACCCCACTGATATCACATGGACTACTTTGATAATGTCTTTATTATTTCCTTTCTGGACAAGAACAGTATACCGTGCATACATTTTCAATGGAAGGACAGAAAACTCTTGGACTAAATCTAAAATATCTTAAACTGTGTTCCGAAGATGAATGGAGGTCTTTTAGGGTTGAACTAACCCTTTTAAAATATCTTGAATATAACTTGACACCCTTGCCTCATTTAGTATAAACAGTTCTATGTATCACAGCCCCGCTTCCGCTCACTCACTCAGCTCAGAGATCCACTTGTTGACGATCACACGTTGATCTGATTGGTTACAAGGTAGTTTGTGACGTCAGAAACACCAGCGATTTCAAACCGTGTTTTTGAAGACTGTCTTTGGTTCACTGCAGTTTTAAGGAGAAAATACTCAGCAATGGTGTCAACTTACGAATTTACACATGGGTACAACATTGAACGCTGGATTTTCACCACAGGGGGACTTTAAATGAACGGTCACATGATTCTTTATTGATTTTGATCTAGTTAATAGAAATTAATTTAGAAATAGTTTTTCAAAACATGATCAGCCCTAAAGTCTCTGAAACAGTCACACTACCGTATATCATAGCAGGTCATTGTGTCACTCACATCATTATCATGAAGTCAGTCTGACCCATCTAGATTTTGTTTCTCATATTAGTTTCAGTGGTTTAACAACAGGAATATTTCTCTATATATATAGAGTCTCATATAATGCGGCTTCAGAGTTACGACAATAACAGAAAAAAAACCTGTTCAGCTTGCTTAGAGAAAACAACAGTAATCTTTTCTTTCACGGACCATCTGTATCTCTTCAGATTAATTAGATCAAGTTTGTTGTGGAACCTAAAAAATAAAAAATAGTGCAATTTAGAAAGTGCTTTTTTTTGTTGCATTTCCAAAAAGAGTTATTATCCCTTTTGGCAAGCATTTTTTTCCACTCTCCGTATAGATCAATTTAATATGATAATGCACTCACAGACAGTTTTTCCAGTGAATGCTCCAGGTTTGCTTTAACTGCTGATTGCCACAACAGGGAACAACATTTATCTATTGACCCATACAATGATAGTCTTTTGCTGCTTCTGTCCATCTACTAGTCCAGTCTAAACATTGTGCTCTGAATCAGATTCATCTCTTCAAACCCATCAAACATTAATTGCTTTAGTTAATGAGCTAATTTATTTCCATGTCCATAGTTTGCGGTGGCTGAACTTGCACTAAGAATTGATTCCTTTAGCACTCATGTGAGGAAAGCCTAGAAAGATTTTCAGTTCTTCATTGTATCACTGGCTTCATCTCTATAATCTAAACTGATTCTTCATGCTGTTGTCCTGTCAGTGTCAGTGATGATCTGCTCATCCGGAAGTGTGATGGATGCGGGTCACTTTTGTGTCGGGCAAGAGCAGTCATCCATCATCCAGTGTCATTGATTTTATCTCTTATGTCATCCAGAACAGGAAAGTCTGCCTGCGCATTTAGGGAGAGTGGATTAATCGATTGTTTTCCACAAAGTGCATTCACTAATAATATTACATATTTTGTCTATTATTATTTTTATTATTATTATTATTTGTCTATTATTATTATTTAATATTATTACATAATATTAGTTCGGATAGTTCACCCAAAAATGAAAATTAAGTCATTAATTACTCACCCCCATGCTGTACCAACCCCGTAAGACCTTTGTTCATCTTCGGAACACAAATGAATATATTTTTTATTTAATTTGAGAGGTGTATCACTACCACATAGGCACCCTAAGGGATTGAAACTTGACGGCCAAGAAAGTCATCGAAGAAAATGTTTAAATAGTCCTTCTGACTACAGTGGCTCAACTAAAATTTTATCAAGCGACGAGAATACTTTGTGCGAAAAAAACAACAAAAAATATATATATTATATATAAATATAGCTGCGAGCAGCGATTGCGGGCCCAAGCCGGTGGCACCGCAACCCCGGTGCCTAAAGGACTAAGGACTAACTATAAGGACTAGTTTCTAATGAATAAGTACTAGTATCTTTAAAAAGGTACTAGTACCTAAAGAATAAACACTAGTATCTAAAGAAAAGGCACTAGTATCTAAAGAATAAGCACTAGTAGCTAATGAATAAGTACTAGTACTTAATGGAATAGATACTAGTATCTAAAAAATAAGTACTAGTAGCATGAAAATAGAGACTAGTAGGTTAAAATGATTAAATGTTGAAACGGCTTGCCATACTCTATCTGTCGTTTCGACTCAGTCACAATTACGTTACAGATATCTTAAATGATAATACAAACTATCCAAAATGTAATTACGACTAGAAAGACGTTGTTGATATCTACAATGTTAATTACGAATAGTCAAACTTAGCTTTTAAATGTTAAAAGGGCTTGCCATACAGAAGTGTAGGCTCAGAGAGACACTCAACATTTTCAAACCAAAATATCTGACTTTCTGTGGGTCCTAGCTCATGAGTGTAAATTAGAAAGTTGTCCGGCTTGAAGAGAATATATGAATATATGAAACGATGAGATCAACATGTGTACTGAGTTTCATATTATTACATGCAAGCGTGTTTGATTTATGGACCAAGTTTTTGGACCCCGGTCCAGGGGCGCTGTCTAGCCCCCTTGCCACACCCGGGTACCATCTTCAGCCCGGCTCTGATGGCTGTGGGATCTGACCTGTGTGCAAAGTTTCAAGAGTTTTCAAACGCATTAAGGGCCCCAAAAGCCGCTAAGAGACTCAAAATCATCAAAAAAAAGGAATGTTAAAGTTTGATGCGTTGCTATGGCAACTTTATCTTAGATATTGAATAATGCTTTCACAGCTCTTCATCTGGCGTGTGTTTACATTATACAGATGAAGTTTGAAGCAAATCGGGTAAAAGTAAGAGTGTGATTTCAAAGCATTTTGAAAGTGAAACACTTTCTGCTGCCAGTTGGTGGCGCTATATATTTGACTCACAATAGTCACATCCATGTGATCGGCCTCTTACAACGAACACACTGCTGAAGTTTCATCAAGATCAGTTAATGTATGCAGAAGTTTTAACACACTTCCTTTTTGATTTATTTACTTACTTTTTTGATTTATGGACCAAGTTAATTTAATTAATACACTAATTATATAAAACTATTGTCAATGCACTACAATTAAACAGGTTATATGCCTTTACTTATAAAAAAATAAAAATAAAAACTTATTTAAAAAATACCAGGCTTAAGAAATGTATTTACTTTAGCAGGCCAGACACACAGTGAAATGATTAAGCCCCCTCCCCTACACACACACACACACACACACACACACACACACACACACACACACACACACACACACACACACACACACACACACACACACACACACACACACACACACACACACACACACACACACACACACACAGGCAAAGACAGGCAAAGAGACAGACCAAGGCTTAGAGAGAGCATGATCATATTCAAACTACACATATATATATATATATATATATATATATATATATATATACATTAGGGCTGTCAGTTTAACGCGTTATTAACGGCGTTAACGCAAACCCATTTTAACGGCGTTATTTTTTTTATCGCGCGATTAACGGTCTCTTTGTCCTAGCAAACTTTGTAGTTTTTTCACATGCTTTTGCAACAGGACGCGGCATGCGTCCTGATCCATTTTTGGCGTCTCGCGCTCGTCATCCACTCAAAGCCGGCTCACAAGCCGAAACGTGTGTTTGCGGCGTGCCTGTTGTTTTGTTTACGGTCTAGATCCGCTTGCTCTTTGATCGAAGAAGCAACAGAACGTCCTCGCGCTGCGCAAGCCATTGAAATGAATGGGTTTCAGAGCGCAGCGCGAGGACGTTTTGTGCCGCACACACTCGTTTGGCTTGCGAGCCGGCCAAATAGTAACGTTACGTTTTGAGTGGATGACGAGCGCGAGATGCCAGAAATTGATGCCCTAAGATTCTGAATGGAAAGTTTACTTTTAAAAAGTTGCCAAATTGTCCCATTTACAAGACCAAGTGATCTGTGTTTTGTTGTTGTGAACTGAGCTATCATCATTGCAGCACGTCTGAAACACCACTTGATGATGGCAAAGCAAACACACACACAGAGATGATGCGAATTCTCCACCCCTCGTCAATATCAGAACCTCATCAGTATTTCTTTCACTCTATTATTGATAGACAGAGTTACACTGTGTGAGAGATTATTTATATATGTGTGAAATTCAGCACTATTCCAATGTTATTTTCAATAATAATAATAATAATAAAAACATTTGCACTAAACAAGCCAATCCACTTTTCCATGTTGATAAGAGCATTAAAATGAGAAAAAAATAATGTAACAAAAAGAAATCAAAAGACTAGATAAATATATAAAATAGATAAAATAGATAAAAATAGATAAAAATGTGCGATTAATGCGATTAATCAGCGAGTTAACTATGACATCAATGCGATTAATCGCGATTAAATATTTTAATCGTTGACTAGCACTAGACACTATATATATATATATATATATATATATATATATATATACATACATATATATATATATATATATATATATATATATATATATAAATATAGCTGTGAGCAGCGATTGCGGGCCCAAGCCGGTGGCACCGCAATCCCGGTGCCTATTAGTTACCTAAAGGCACCGGGATGGTGGTGACCGCCGGCTTTGGCCCTCATGCTGCTGCAGTATATCTGTATATACATATGCATGTATATATATATATATATATATATATATATATATATATATATATATATATATAAAGCCGGTGGCACCGCCACCTTGGTGCCTTTAGGGTTATTCTGCACGACGTGCAAAAACGTAACCCCTGCTTTGGAATACATACTAGTATGTATTCCACAATTGGAATACATACTAACATACTAGTCAGAACTGAATAGTTGATATCTGAATGACAGATCACCATAGAAGTCAATGGAAAAAATTTGACTAGTAACAAAAGAATAGTTACTAGTCACCATTGAAAATAAGTACTAGTGTCTAATGAATAAGTACTAGTATCTATTTAATAGGTACTAGTATCTAATGAATAAGTACTAGTAACTAATTAATAAGCATTGGTATGTAATGAATAAGGACTAGCATCTAATGAATAAGTACTAGTATCTAATAAATAAGGACTAGTGTCTAATGAATAAGTACTAGTATCTTTAAAAAGGTACTAGTACCTAAAGAATAAACACTAGTATCTAAAGAAAAGGCACTAGTATCTAAAGAATAAGCACTAGTAGCTAATGAATAAGTACTAGTACTTAATGGAATAGATACTAGTATCTAAAAAATAAGTACTAGTAGCATGAAAATAGAGACTAGTAGGTTAAAATGATTAAATGTTAAAACGGCTTGCCATACTCTATCTGTCGTTTCGACTAAGTCACAATTACGTTACAGATATCTTAAATGATAATACAAACTATCCAAAATGTAATTACGACTAGAAAGACGTTGTTGATATCTACAATGTTAATTACGAATAGTCAAACTTAGCTTTTAAATGTTAAAAGGGCTTGCCATACAGAAGTGTAGGCTCAGAGAGACACTCAACATTTTCAAACCAAAATATCTGACTTTCTGTGGGTCCTAGCTCATGAGTGTAAATTAGAAAGTTGTCCGGCTTGAGGAGAATATATGAATATATGAAACGATGAGATCAACATGTGTACTGAGTTTCATATTATTACATGCAAGCGTGTTTGATTTATGGACCAAGTTTTGGACCCCGTTCCAGGGGGCGCTGTCTAGCCCCCTTGCCACACCCGGGTACCATCTTCAGCCCGGCTCTGATGGCTGTGGGATCTGACCTGTGTGCAAAGTTTCAAGAGTTTTCAAACCCGTTAAGGGCCCCAAAAGCCGCTAAGAGACTCAAAATCATCAAAAAAAGGAATGTTAAAGTTTGATGCGTTGCTATGGCAACATTATCTTAGATATTGAATAATGCTTTCACAGCTCTTCATCTGGCGTGTGTTTACATTATACACATGAAGTTTGAAGCAAATCGGGTAAAAGTAAGAGTGCGATTTCAAAGCATTTTGAAAGTGAAACACTTTCTGCTGCCAGTTGGTGGCGCTATATATTTGACTCACAATAGTCACATCCATGTGATCGGCCTCTTACAACGAACACACTGCTGAAGTTTCATCAAGATCAGTTAATGTATGCAGAAGTTTTAACACACTTCCTTTTTGATTTATTTACTTACTTTTTTGATTTATGGACCAAGTTAATTTAATTAATACACTAATTATATAAAACTATTGTCAATGCACTACAATTAAACGGGTTATATGCCTTTACTTATAAAAAAATAAAAATAAAAACTTATTTAAAAAATACCAGGCTTAAGAAATGTATTTACTTTAGCAGGCCAGACACACAGTGAAATGGTTAAGCCCCCTCCCCCTACACACACACACACACACACACACACACACACACACACACACACACACACACACACACACACACACACACACACACACAGACTGTGTGTCAAGAGACTCAAAATCACACACACACACACACAGACTGTGTGACAGGCAAAGACAGGCCTAGGCTCAGAGAGAGCATGATCATATTCAAACTACAATATCTGACTTTCTGTGGGTTTGAGCTTATTATTGTTAATTAGAAAGTTGTTTGGCTTGAATAGAACAATATACACGGCAAGTTTTGTAACTGTCAGTAAAACTAACCAAGTTATAACACACTTTATGTGTCCTTTTTTAGTCAAAAAAATCTGCCACGGCCAAACCGTTCGAGATATCACAAATCCGTCCGGAATTTAGCATCCTCAATGTCTTGACTTCATGCACACCGAGTTTGGTGGTGATTGGTAACAGCATGGGTTGTAATTTGATGTTTTTCTAGGACATTTATTTAAAAAAAAAAAACATAATTCCCGACTTCCGTTTGAACTGTCGTAAAACTTAGAGCACGAAAGTTGTTTGGCCTGATGTGATCTATGAGTGTACCGAGTTTCATATTAATCCATGCACGTGTGTTTGATTTATGGACAAATGTTCGAATCCCTAAAAGAATGCATCCTAAAAGAGATGGTAAAGTTTGATGCGTCGCCACGGCAACAGTTTCAAAGATATCAAGAATCCATTCATAGGTCTTCATCTGCCGTGTATTTACATTATACAGATGAAGTTTGAAGCAAATCGGGTAAAAACTAAGAGGGTGATTTCAAAGCATTTTGAAAGTGACACACTTCCTGCTGCCAGTTGGTGGCGCTATAACTTTGACTCACAATAGTCACATCCATGTGATCGTCCTCTTACACGAACGCACTGCTGAAGTTTCATCCAGATCAGTTAATGTATGCTGAAGTTATGACACACTTCCTGTTTCACGTTTCTCGCCATAGTTTCGTTTCCTCGCCACGGCCAAACCGTTCGAGATATCAAAAATCCCCACGCAAACTTTCATCCTCAATGTCTTGACTTCACGCTGACCGAGTTTCGTCGAATTTGGATCGAGAGCTCTAGGAGGAGTATTTAAAAGTTCATTGCGTGTGTTTTACAAAAAAACCTCAATAGCCGACTTCCTGTTGGGCTGGGGTAAAAAGTAAGAACGCGAGGTATAGATGAAATTCTGCTATCGTCATGTGTACCGAGTTTCATATTATTACATGCAAGTGTGTTTGAGTTATGGACCAGGTGTTCGGACCCCGTTCCAGGGGGCGCTGACGAGCCGCCCTGCCACGACCGGGTACCAGCTTCAGCCCGGCTCTGATGGCCGCGGGTTCTGACCCGTGTGCAAAGTTTCAAGAGTTTCGAGCATGTTAAGGGCCCCAAAAGTGCCCGAATAGTCGCTCAAAAGAAAAAAAAAAAAAAAAAAAAAATAATATATATATATATATATATATATAAATATAGCTGCGAGCAGCGATTCGGGCCCAAGCCGGTGGCACCGCAACCCCGGTGCCTAAAGGCACCGGGATGGGCGGTACCGCCGGCTTGGCCCTCCAGTCGCTGCTCGCAGCGTATATTTATATTGTATATATATATATATATATATGTGTGTGTGTGTGTGTGTGTGTGTGTGTGTGTGTGTGTATATGATATATATATATATATATATACACATATATATAAGCCGGTGGCACCGCCACCTTGGTGCCTTTAGGGTTATTCTGCATGACGTGCAAAAACGTAACCCCTGCTTTGGAATACATACTAGTATGTATTCCACAATTGGAATACATACTAACATACTAGTCAGAACTGAATAGTTGATATCTGAATGACAGATCACCATAGAAGTCAATGGAAAAAATGTGACTAGTAGTAACAAAAGAATAGTTACTAGTCACCATTGAAATAAGTACTAGTGTCTAATGAATAAGTACTAGTATCTATTTAATAGGTACTCAGTATCTAATGAATAAGTACTAGTAACTAATTAATAAGCATTGGTATGTAATGAATAAGGACTAGCATCTAATGAATAAGTACTAGTATCTAATAAATAAGGACTAGTGTCTAATGAATAAGTACTAGTATCTTTAAAAAGGTACTAGTACCTAAAGAATAAACACTAGTATCTAAAGAAAAGGCACTAGTATCTAAAGAATAAGCACTAGTAGCTAATGAATAAGTACTAGTACTTAATGGAATAGATACTAGTATCTAAAAAATAAGTACTAGTAGCATGAAAATAGAGACTAGTAGGTTAAAATGATTAAATGTTAAAACGGTTTGCCATACTCTATCTGTCGTTTCGACTAGTCACAATTACGTTACAGATATCTTAAATGATAATACAAACTATCCAAAATGTAATTACGACTAGAAAGACGTTATTGATATCTACAATGTTAATTACGAATAGTCAAACTTAGCTTTTAAATGTTAAAAGGGCTTGCCATACAGAAGTGTAGGCTCAAGAGACACTCAACATTTTCAAACCAAAATATCTGACTTTCTGTGGGTCCTAGCTCATGAGTGTAAATTAGAAAGTTGTCCGGCTTGAGGAGAATATATGAATATATGAAACGATGAGATCAACATGTGTACTGAGTTTCATATTATTACATGCAAGCGTGTTTGATTTATGGACCAAGTTTTTGGACCCCGTTCCAGGGGGCGCTGTCTAGCCCCCTTGCCACACCCGGGTACCATCTTCAGCCCGGCTCTGATGGCTGTGGGATCTGACCTGTGTGCAAAGTTTCAAGAGTTTTCAAACCCATTAAGGGCCCCAAAAGCCGCTAAGAGACTCAAAATCATCAAAAAAAAAGGAATGTTAAAGTTTGATGCGTTGCTATGGCAACATTATCTTAGATATTGAATAATGCTTTCACAGCTCTTCATCTGGCGTGTGTTTACATTATACAGATGAAGTTTGAAGCAAATCGGGTAAAAGTAAGAGTGTGATTTCAAAGCATTTTGAAAGTGAAACACTTTCTGCTGCCAGTTGGTGGCGCTATATATTTGACTCACAATAGTCACATCCATGTGATCGGCCTCTTACAACGAACACACTGCTGAAGTTTCATCAAGATCAGTTAATGTATGCAGAAGTTTTAACACACTTCCTTTGATTTATTTACTTACTTTTGATTTATGGACCAAGTTAATTTAATTAATACACTAATTATATAAAACTATTGTCAATGCACTACAATTAAACAGGTTATATGCCTTTACTTATAAAAAAATAAAAATAAAAACTTATTTAAAAAATACCAGGCTTAAGAAATGTATTTACTTTAGCAGGCCAGACACACAGTGAAATGATTAAGCCCCCTCCCCCTACACACACACACACACACACACACACACACACACACACACACACACACACACACACACACACACACACACACACACACACACACACACACACACACACACACACACACACACACACACACACACACACACACACACACACACACACACACACACGACATGATGTGTGAGAGACTCAAAATCACACACACACACAGACTCTGTGACAGGCAAAGACAGGCCTAGGCTCAGAAAGAGCATGATCATATTCAAACTACAATATCTGACTTTCTGTGGGTTTGAGCTTATTATTGTTAATTAGAAAGTTGTTTGGCTTGAATAGAACAATATACACGGCAAGTTTTGTAACTGTCAGTAAAACTAACCAAGTTATAACACACTTTATGTGTCCTTTTTTAGTCAAAAAAATCCGCCACGGCCAAACCGTTCGAGATATCAGCAAATCCGTCACGGAATTTAGCATCCTCAATGTCTTGAATTCATGCACACCGAGTTTGGTGGTGATTGGTAACAGCATGCGGTGTAATTTGATGTTTTTCTAGGACATTTATTGTAAAAAAAAAAACATAATTCCCGACTTCCGTTTGAACTGTCGTAAAACTT